>JAJAGP010000159.1:367238-679510 GCA_025084515.1 Ancistrus triradiatus
TTTGACAGCTCTTTGGTCTTGGCCATGGTTGAGTTTGGAGTCTGACTGTTTGAGGCTGTGGACAGGTGTCTTTTGTACAGATAACGAGGTCAAACAGGTGCCATTAATACAGGTAATGAGTGGAGGACAGAAGAGCTTCTTAAAGGCGTTACAGGTCTGTGACAGCCAGAAATCTTGCTTGGTTTTGGGTGACCAAATACTTATGATTTACAATTAAATTCTTAAAAAATCCTAGTGTGATTTCCTGGATTTTTTTTTTCTCATTTTGTCTCTCATAGTTGAAGTGTACTTATGATGAAAATGACAGACCTCTCTCATCTTTCTAAGTTGGAGAACTTGCACAATCAACTAAATACTTTTTTGCCCCACTGTACCTAAGGGCCGGTCTCGCTTTCCAAAAACATTATCCAGAAATTATTCAAAACATTGTATTTAAAATAACAAAAACACATAGGCACAGACCAAGTCATATTTATTTAACTATGGAGTTTAATTTTAGCACAATAGCTGCAGCAGGCTAGCAAAAGAGTTTTAAAAAACACAGCATTACCAGACCTAAGGAACTCAATAACAAAGCAAGTTTTACATTTCTTAATCACATAACTAAATACTAAAAATGGTGTACAGTGTGTTAATGTTCAAACTTCCCAGAAGAGACAGCCCACTAGAAACTAATGTATGGGGTGGTGTTATGCCCTCGATTGCATTATACATGTTAGGTCTGGTGTGGCAGCTGTGTAGTTGTAGTTGCAAGATTTCATATAAGTGCCGATCAATCAGTTTGGACCTCAAGCTGCTCTTGTTTAAGTCATTTACTTACTGCTACCACCGTCGAGTGAAAGGCAAAATTGTAACGTGCTGGCGGGCCACTAGTAATGTATTCTTAAGACTGATGCTGCTAGCCAATTAACATCTGTCTGTGGGCCACATTTAGCTCTAGGGCCAGACTTTGGATTCCCCTGCTCTAACCCACCCGTCAATGGAAAAGAAAATTTTGCACGATGGAATCTGACCTAATACAAGCCTAATACTAGACCTCCTGTCTGTTATCTTTGTATTGGACGTGGCTGTACCTCTGTAGCATGTTCCTAATGTGTACTAATGTATTTTTGTGTTAGATTCCCACATTTGTTTCTCGATTCAGGTTACTGTCTACCAAATGATTCTTGCTGTTAGTACATGTGTGTGAATAATAAGTGACTATTACCTAGGGGATTCCTTATAAATGAATGAATAACACAGTCTAAGTCTAAAGTTTTGGATTCACACTAACAAGAGAGAAGTGGAGGGTGTAGGTAGAGACAAAAAGCTGTATGTAGCGCCAATTACTTACACCTTTGCACTGATACACAGTCACAGCATTGGATTTGTGTTGTTGCTGTTTGCTGTTACTTGGATATAGGTTGTCCCAGTCACCTCTACTGTCTCATGTGTCATCTGCTTTGGTGTGGATATAACAAAAGCTATTGCATTAATTTCAAGCACTTTTCCAAGTGTCTATGCACCCTTTCAGTTTTTACAGCCTCTTCAGCAAAACAAAAGAGACACTAAATTGCTTTCGGCCAGCAAAGACTGCAATGTGCAAGTATTCAGTAAATTGTATTCAGAGCTATTGAAGAGTATATGCCACTAAACTATTGGTGAAGACAAGAAGACAATTTATTCCAAACGTTAGCTTCTGGAGAGCCTTCAGCTGAACTTACAAGGCCAGTGTAGTAGTAAGAGTGCTAAAAGAGGAATGGAGAAAGAAGGATGTGTTTCAGGGAAAAGGAAGGATTGTTCACCTCCAACTGGGTTTTAGCATAATTTGTTGCTATTATTTTTTCAAATTGACCTCATGATTGTAGTCATAATCAATATATACCACAGACAGGCTGATTAAGGCTGTCAGTTCTCTTCCCTCCCCTCGTCTTTGTTTTACCCCCATCGTGCTTTAGCAGGTATTGCTTATAATAGCCTCAGCGCCACAGCGAGAGGCAGAACAACAACACCAGTGCAACAGCTCTGGTGTCTGCTCATTCAGCAACCTTTTGCTTCTTGTTTTCCTCCCGCTTTACATTAGAGAGTACAATAAAGCTACCGTATTTTTCGGACCATAAAGTGCACCGGGTTATAAGACACAATATCAACGATCGGCTGCTAACGGGTATATGTTCATACATAAAGCGCACCGGGTTATAAGACACATGAAAATGAAACAAAACTCATAAGTTCTCGGTCGGAAGCTCAAGTTTGGTCTTTACCTGGCACAGGGCGTCTTCTTGCTTCCTCCACTTCCGTACCATTGATTCGTTAATGCTTGAATTCTCTCACAGCTGCTCTATGACCATGTTTGTACTGCTGTGACTGATAGCGTTGTGTTTTGAAATCCGCTTCGAAAATGAATGAATGAATGCACGTACCCTAATGCTGAAAGCACATACCGTATTATTACTACTCTCCGCGATGCTGCGCACTACGGTGGCCGTAAGCTTCGTAACTTACCAAGGCCGTGCTAAAACATTTTGACATATTTATGAGCGCCGTGTACCCATCTACAATCGGTTCTAGGTCAGAAAGCACAACCAGCAATTAATTCATACATTAGACACGCACCGCATTTTTAAGGCGCACTGTCGATTTTTGAGAAAATTAAAGGATTTTAAGTGTGCCTTATGGTCCGAAAAAACGGTAAATAAATGACTTACTGATATGAAATGTATGGTTTTTTATATTTTAAAATGATAAAAAATTGTGATTTCCCTAGTTAAGGGAATTTGTAAATTATTATCGGAGTCTGTATTATCCCTCACTCTGAGATGTCACTCGTCTTTGTCAGAGAAAGGAATTTGTACTTATGAATACAGTGATTACACATGGAAGGGTCACTAAACCTTACTGAAAGTGACCAGAGAGGAAAACTTTAGAAAACAATGTAAAAATTAGCTGTAAGACATCTTCAAGTCATATTTATTTATATAGCACTTTTTATAGTGGAGCATTGTCTCAAAGCAGCTTTACAATTAGTGTGGTTGCCTATATAGGCAACCACACTATTGTTAATCCGAAAGTCTTATTTTTCTTCTTCTTCTTATTATTATTATTATTATTAATCCCACTTTTTTGTCCGGATTTCAACTGCCGCAGCTTTCGAGATATCGACCCCGTTCCAGCGTTGGGTCCTGGTCGGGAATGGTGTGCTTGTATAGGCGGTCCGGAATTTTTCCCATAGGAAAATGAATGGGGCCAAAAGTTAACGAATCATAACTCAGGTCAGTTTTTTGACATAGGGCCACGAAATTTGGCAAGTTTGGTCCCGGGTGCAATCTGAGGTGATATGTGATGCCCATTGGGCCCCTATGGGGGGACCCCCGGGTGGGCCCTGTGGACCCTGGGTGGGCCAATGACTGTAACTCAGTCAAGTTTACAACCTATGGCCACGAAATTTTGGCAAGCTTGGTCCCCGAGTGCAATCCGAGGTGATATTGTGATGCCCATGGGTCCCCCCTATGGACCCTGGGTGGGCACTGGGGCCCCTGGGTGGGCCAATTACTGTAACTCAGACAGTTTTCGATCTACGGCCACGAAATTCGGCAAGCTTGGTCCCGAGTGCAATCCGAGGTGATATGTGATGCCCATGGGGCCCATGAGGACCCCGGGTGGGCACTGGGGCCCTTGGGTGGGGCCAATGACTGTAACTCATGACAGTTTTTTCCTTCGACCTACGGCCACGAAATTCGTCAAGCTTGGTCCCGAGTGCAATCCGAGGTGATATGTGATGCCCATGGGTCCCCTATGGGACCCTGGGTGGGCACTGGGGCCCCTTGGGTGGGCCAATGACTGTAACATCAGACAGTTTTTTCGATCTACGGCCACGAAATTCGGCAAGCTTGGTCCCGAGTGCAATCCGAGGTGATATGTGATGCCCTGGGGCCCATGAGGACCCCGGTGGGCACTGGGGCCTTTGGGTGGGCCAATGACTGTAACTCAGACAGTTTTTGACCTACGGGCCACGAAATTCGTCAAGCTTGGTCCCGAGTGTGCAATCCGAGGTGATATGTGATGCCCATGGGGTCCCCTATGGACCCTGGGTGGGCACTGGGGCCCCCTGGGTGGGCCAATGACTGTAACTCAGACAGTTTTCGATCTACGGCCACGTAATTCAGCAAGCTTGGTCCTGAGTGCAATCCGAGGTGATATGTGATGCCCATGGGGCCCCTATGGACCCCGGGTGGGCACTGGGGGTCCCCCCCTGGGTGGGCCATGACTAACTCAGTCAGTTTTTGCGACCTACGGCCACGAAATTCGGCAAGCTTGGTCCCGGGTGCAATCTGAGGTGAACATGTGATGCCCATTGAGCCCCTATGGACCCTGGGTTGGGCACTGGGGCCCCTGGGTGGGCCAATGACTGTAACTCAGACAGTTTTCAATCTACGGCCACGAAATTCGGCAAGCTTGGTCCTGAGTGCAATCCGAGGTGATATTGTGATGCCCATGGGCCCCTATGGACCCCGGGTGGGCACTGGGGGCCCCTGGGTGGGCCAATGACTAACTCAGACAGTTTTTCAATCTACAACCACGAAATTCGGCAAGCTTGGTCCCGGGTGCAATCTGAGGTGATATGTGATGCCCATGGGGCCATTGCAGAGTGGCAACCACACTCGCATTTTCTTCAGGAAATGCACCTCTCTAGTTTTAGATGATCTTCTCATGCAGTCTATTTTAAACAGCTGAGGTTTGAAGCATTCAAACAATAATTGACACACATTGATAATTAATACACTTGCCCACAAGTGCAGAGACACATGTTCGAGTCCCAGCAGTGTCTTTCAGTTGGGTCGGGAGTCACCTGCAAGCATGATTGACTGCGACTCAGGGATCAGCTCCTTTCATTGCAACAGCAACCACTATCCAGCCCTGCAAGTGACAGGCATCCATTCCAGGGCACACATCGCCTGGTCTGTAAAAATGCAGTGTAAAATGTGAAAAATAAACTATAACAAAAGTGACACACTTCAATGACTTGAATGCACTTTTTCTACAGTTGAGATTCAAGTAAGCAGTATTTCAATTTCATTGTAAGTTTAGGCAAATGAAAAAATAATTGTTTTTGGTACTCATGCATCCCAGTAGCAATATAAACTACCCTTTTATCCAGCGGGTTTCATTAATAGGTAAATGTATGTCGACACCTTTGAAAATCAGGTATTCCTTCACTTGTGTCCTCTTAATAGTTGGTTATGGATGCAACTCCAGCAGCACTGCTGTGTCTGATCCACTCACACCAGCACAATGTACACTAACACACCGCCACCACCACGTCAGGGGCACTGAAGTGCTGACAATGATCCATCACCCAAATAGTACCTGATCTGTAATGGTCCTGTGCTTCTGACATTTACAGAACACAATAAAGGGTACTAACAATGCATGTAGAGAAACAGATGGACGTTCTGTAATTGTAGAACTATAAAGTGCATCTATATGGTAAGTGGAACTGATAAAATGAGTAGAAACAAGGAGGTGTGCCTAGTAAAGTGAGTGTAAGTTCTCATTAGTCTGAAATGACTGCAGAATAATGACAGCTCTGATAAAGTTAATGGACATTGACAGCAATGGCATATTAACTTTACTGAATAATAGTGTAGTACACACAAAACATTTGAAGAGAATGTTTGAGCCTTTGGAGAAGCAACCTTCTTCAAATCTGCAGAAAAGCTTTTCTTGACTGAATAAAGCCACTGGCTATGCTTAGAGTATTGTTTTCGTTTGCTAGTTTCCCCTATTTACTCAACCATAGACACGTTTTGACCCACATGTGACTTCACTGTTTTGTTAATGCTTTGAGTGAACTTTGTGTTGTTAGAGATGGATATTTACAAGTACTCTCTCATTACATCCCATATCATTTTATTAAGGTTTTGCCCTCTTTGGTTTGTGAGTCGTCTTCTTATTGCACATTAATGTCACCTTAAGAAAACATGCTGTTTATCTTTAGCTATCTGAGGCTGTTTTGACCGTGTTTGTATGCTTTTGCCTATATACACTACCTGTATTGTTACAATGTGTTGTTTATCGGTATATTGAGCAGAACCTCACAAATATGACCTGATCATTCATTTTTCCACATAGATAAACAATATCAACACAAAGGACACAAAAAACTGCAATAGTTTGTTAATTTAAGGATAATGTAAAAACATTATTTTACCTTAATTTACATGTTAACTCTACCTTTCCTGGATGGTCACTTCCTGTATGTAATATATGTATGCAAGCTCCATGTTTACTCTTCTTGCATTGTTAATCCAATGTAAGCTTATTTTTAATTTGTTTACATGACAAAATGGCAAAGATATAACATCAAATGTAGCAACTGCCGTGTTCCAGTTTCAAACCCAAAACTATTTATTTAAGCTCATTTAAGCTTTATAAGTTATTACTCACATTAGTATGCTATTGCTCTGTTTTACATGGGCTGTCAACACGAAAGAAAACGCACTGAACTTTGATGATAGAACTTTCAAAATAAGTTTGCTATTTCACTCAGAATGACATCATGCAATCAAAAAAAATATGCAGCTTAAACATGGGGGCGTGACTCTCATTCTCCAGTGATTAAACTTCTACACTTTCATTCATTGTTCATATTAAAGAATCACAAGGTCTGGAAACCTTGGAAAACTTCCAAGTCAGCTAGCAGTTAGCTATTTGCTAATGCTCAGTTCTAGTAGTTCTAGCTGAGAATAGAATGATGTAAACTGAGACCCAGATACAGGACTTGTAAGTAATGTGAGCTGATTTGCTAACAGTGTCTGAATACTAACACCAGCACTGGCAGTTTGACATGCTCCTTAGTACAGTTAGCACAGCTTGGGACACAGCCAGAATGCGCTCTAGTTTATTTTAAACACTCCTCTCACTCTTGAAAAGAAATTCTGATGAATATAAATGCTTTTTGACAGGTTTGGCCGGTGAGAACATTCTGTAAGCACGAGTCAGACTCTAAAAGTGCACTTGTAATTACAAATTTTAAGCTAACATACTGCATATTATTAGCAGTGAACTAGCTAACCTGCTATTAGGAATGTTAGGAACTGGCCTACTGCTATTAGGATATCAAATTATTATTCATAATTATTCATCCAGGATTTTTATTAGTGTTTAGGTATAGCAAAATACACAAAAACTACAAAAAGCAAACTAATCAATTTAATCTGCATAGATTTTTCCTAATGGAAGAAAATCTGTCAAAAATGGAACATGAGCTATTTTAGACTATTCTGCTTGATATTTTTTTCTGATAATTATCCTCTTCAGTGATGGCCACCAGCACGACATATGTGTTACTAAGTCGATGCAAATGTTAATGAAGTTACCATAGGGATAACATTTACTTTAATTAGCAGAATAACCCAGACTATGCTCTGTTTTGCTGAGGCAAGGAGAGAAGGAACAAAAGGAATTGATTGGTTTTGGCATTTAGTCTCTGATCACTGGTGTCATCTATTGCTTCAGGAGGCAGGAAGATAATCTAGAGTGACATTTCTTGTCTGGGTGCATTTTTTCTACACTGATGAAGGCAATTACAGCAATCTTAAATGATCATTTGCACAACTTTCAGCTGCTTGATTTTTTTTTCCTGTGCTCTCAAATTGGAATGCACCAGGGTGATTAGCTAATTTGGTAAATCAGGCAATCTGGTAATATGCAAGGTGAAGCGCTCGTATATTAGCTGTTTACGTAACAACACATAGCAAAATCGAAATATCCCGCTGCTACAGCATTCTTATTTTGTTAAATTATGTGATATAAGATACTGAACTGCATCCTATTTGGACTAAATCATTCTACTTGGAATAGGAAATCATGCATTTTTTCTTCCTAATAAAAGCCATATGTGAGATCTTACTATTCTTAATTTCCTCTGCAGTATTTCATGTCCCCTCAGGAACTTTTCTGATTAGAGATAATAGAGGTCCATCTGACAAAGTCCATTTCAAGCTGTCCCTCTTGTTTTCTGTTTATAAGAAAAAAAATCTTAGATTACAAAAATATATTTCTGTTTGGTGTTCTTTTCTTTTTTGCAGCTACTCTTTTATTCACTTTTTGTATATTTACTTGTGTACTTCACTCTCTTACTATTTACATAACTGCACTGTGCACTCTACAGTACTGACTTTCATCTCCATGTTCAAATATGAGCAGCATAGGGTAAGATAGTGTAAGGTATTTTGGAAAGACTGAGCTGGACTGTCTCTGTGCATCAAGTCAAGTCAGATCTATTTATATAGCGCTTTTTACAATGGAGCATTGTCTCAAAGCAACTTTACAAGTTTAGATTATCTCCTAATAACTACGTCCATTCCCAAACTGAGCAAGCCTAGGGCGACAGTGGCAAGGAAAAACTCCCTAGTTCTAGGAAGAAACCTTAGGAGGACCAAGACTCAAAAAGGGACCCAACCTCCTTGGGCGGCGTAGATGATAAATCTAAGAGCGAAAAACTAAGTCATGGAGTCATAGTTCGAATAAAATGTGAAGTATGCACATCGACATTAAGTGGCCCGGGTATGATGGGGCTGGAGCTGATGACGGAAGCAGCTTGAGTGAAGCTGAAGCAGATGAACATCATGTGTGGAGCAGGAACTGGTACCGGAACACAGCTCGGAGAGAAAAACAGAAAATGTAATTAGTTATTGATTAAGAGCACAGTGTCTATTAACAATCACTGATGCCATGTGTAGCATGAGACCCCGGCAGCATTAGCTATAGCAGCATAGCTAGAAAGAGGAGAACTGGTAGGAAACACAGCCAAGAGGGATCACATGAGACATCGGCAACCCCACGGGAGGCAGAAGACAGCAACCCAACGTCTCTGATCACCATAAGACTCTTTGACTATGAACCCCCAGCTCTGCCCTTAGTCTAAGTCAACGATGCACGAGTCGAGATCACAAGGACCGAAGCCCAGTTCAGCCAGACCGCCCACCCAACACTCCCGGCTAGCGGACAAGGCAGGCAGGCCAGACATGACTCCAGACTCCGGCCCCAGTGTCCCAAGCCATGCATCCTGGTCTAAATCTAGTCAAAAGCCTGTGTAAATAGGTATGTCTTTAGCCTAGACTTAAAACTTTGGAGAGTGTCTGAATCTCGAACGAAAGTGGGAGACCAGGACCACCCCGGACCAGCACTGTTCCAATAGTTCAGTGCTGCTTGAACCTTTTCCTTCGAAAGGTACTTAAAAAGTCAGAGGGAAGGCAGTGGGTAAATATTGCCACGATGTCATTTCATGTTTGTTGCATTTACTCTCGTAGAACGAGATAAATATGTCGCTGAGGTGAAGGTCACATAACCTCGGAGCCTGAAGAAATATTCGGTAGGCCAACATAATGCTTTCCAAGTTTGCGGAACAAATGAAATTCTGCTGCTCTGTTGCACTTTGCCTCCAAACAACCATTACAACTACCTTTATATATTGTCTGAGCAGCAGACCATCAAATGGTGTTTTCCTTCTTGTGCCAGAGCGGTCTGAAAGATTGAGGATAGCAATCTGCCACTAGGATGTAAAGACTTGATGTGTCTGTCTATATTTCGTGGTCAAATGGTCATATTATATTTTTGGATGATTCTGTGCTTTAAGACTAAACATGAGTTATCTGGGCGTGTGTGTAACAACAAGGCAGGCAAAGGGAATATTCAGCAGCAAATGGGAGATTTTGTTGGAAATCACATACAGTGGGAATGAATGGCCAAAGGGTAGAGAAGAGCTGCCGAATTCATGCCTGCTTCTGAGGACAGTATTAGCATATTCAATATAAAGCCAAGTCTGCAAAAGAGTCTGAATACTGGGATGTGTTTATATTTAGCGTGTCAGCTCTGCTTCACCTCAGATTTGTGTTAGTTTGATTACAGATATGAACAATATTTGATCATTTTCTCTACTAACAGCCAGGCATCGTATTGTGAAACATTTTTTTTTCTCTCCCCCATCCTCCAGTTTTCGCTCTAACCAGTTTTACATTTGTGGTGGTAAAAAATTAATCCGAGTGCTGGCCGGTGGGGAAACGCTGGCGATCGGGCTGATTTATTGCAGACTTAATTCAGAATGGCTGGAGATGATGAACGCCACCGAAAGTAGGCAGTTAAACGTTGGAAGTATGAAACTGGCTATTCCGAGTTGTTTGATTGAAAATCACATAAATCAGGAAACTCGGTACAGAGTACTGCAAATCTCTAAACAAAAATCTGCACTCGGTGTATTACTTTATTATTGGAGCATCGCAGGTCGCATGCAGTTACTTACTGTTTAAATGCTGGGGATTTATGTGGCTCTCAAATAAAAAGCTATTGACTCACATAAAAGGGATGTATATTTTCCCACAGTTTCTTTTTTGTATGAGACAAAGTTTTACATATGAAAGCCAATGTGTTGGTACGAAAAAGTAACCTGAAAGCACAGGGCTGTATTCCGAGATGGTGACGTAAGTCAGCAATTTAAGTGCAAAAGATGCGTTAAAGGGTATGGAAAGGAAGTTGTTTGTATTCATGTTTGCAGTAGATGGACACATAAATACATTTCATGGAAATTACCTGTGTGATGTTTAAACCCCCAAAGTTTCTTTTCCTGAGCGAGTAGTGTTCACAGGCAGGCATTCCTTTCATTTGCTTAGTTTCTCAATATATAGTGAAACATTGTGATTATGGTGAATTGTAAGGCAGTGCTATTGGGCCTAAGACGCTTGTCCATTGAGTTAGTAATAGATAAGGAAAAACTCTCAAAACACAACTGTTTTTTTCTAAACTTCTTCTAAAATAATTAGTCATTATGCACACGTAACTCCACTCTGAATATGGTCGATGTACTGTACTGTGCACAAGTCTTAGGCCACCATTTGATTAGACATACAGTGCGGCAAGAAAGTATTTAGTCAGCCACTGATTGGGCAAGTTCTCCTACTTAGAAAGATGAGAGAGGTCTGTAATTTTCATCATAGCTACACTTCAACTATGAGAGACAAAATGAGAAAAAAAATCCAGGAAATCACATTGTAGGTAATTAGTATTTAATTGTAAATCATGGTGGAAAATAAATATTTGGCCAATAACAAAAGTTCAACTCAATACTTTGTAACATAACCTTTGTTGGCAATGACAGAGGTCAAACGTTTCCTGTAAGCCTTCACCAGGTTTGCACACACCACTGTAGCTGGTATTTTGGCCCATTCCTCCATGCAGATCTCCTCTAGAGCAGTGATGTTTGGGGCAACACGGACTTTCAACTACCTCCACAAAGTTTCTATGGGGTTGAGGTCTGGGAGACTGGCTAGGCCACTCCAGGACCTTGAAATGCTTTTTACGGAGCCGCCACTTCGTTGCCCGAGCGGTGTGTTTGGGATCATTGTCATGCTGGAAAACCCAGCCACGTTCCATCTTCAATGCTCTCACTGATGGAAGGAGGTTTTGTCTTAAAATCTCATGATACATGGCCCCGTTCATTCTTCCCTTAACACTGATCAGTCGTCCTGGTCCCCTTTGCAGAAAAACAGCCCCCAAAGCATGATGTTTTCCACCCCATGCTTCACAGTAGGGTAGGTATGGTGTTCTTGGGCTGCAACTCAGCATCTTCTTCCTCCAAACATGACGAGTTGAGTTTTTTACCAAAAAGTTCTATTTTGGTTTCATCTGACCACATGATATTCTCCCAATCCTCTTCTGGATCATCCATATGCTCTCTGGCAAAACTTCAGATGGACCTGGACATGTACTGGCTTAAGCAGTGGGACACGCCTGGCACTGCAGGATCTGAGTCCCTCTCGGCGTAGTGTGTTACTGATGGTAGCCTTTGTTACTTTGGTCCCAGCTCTCTGCAGGTCATTCATCAGGTCCCTCCCTGTAGTTCTGGGATTTTTGCTCACCGTTTTTTTGCTCATCATTTTGGACACCCACGGAATGAGATCTTGTGTGGAGTCCCAGATCAAGGGAGATTATCAGTGGTCTTGTAGGTCTTCCATTTTCTTACCATTTTCAATTGCTCCCACAGTTGATTTATTCACACCAACCTGCTTGCCTATTGCAGAGTCACTCTTCCCATCCTGGTGCAGGTCTACAATTTTCTTCCTGGTGTCCTTCGGCAGCTCTTTGGTCTTGGCCATAGTTGAGTTTGGAGTCTGACTGTTTGAGGCTGTGGACAGGTGTCTTTTCTACAGATAACGAGGTCAAACAGGTGCCATTAATACAGGTAACGAGTGGAAGACAGAAGAGCTTCTTAAAGAAGTTACAGGTCTGTGAGAGCCATAAACGTTGCTGGTTTGTGGGTGACCAAATACTTATTTTCCACCATGATTTACAATTAAATTCTTTAAAAATCCTACAGTGTGATTTCCTGGATTTTTTTTCTCATTTTGTCTCTCATAGTTGAAGTGGACCTATGATGAAAATTACAGACCTCTCTCATCTTTCTAAGTAGGAGAACTTGCACAATCAGTGGGTGACTAAATACTTTTTTGCCCCCTTGTAGAATTGTTTTAGCAGTGGTATAATGACCATATATGATTATTTATTTGTCTCTTTATTGGAATCCAACCAGGAAATACAGGAAATTTGTATGCGGTATTAAAAAAAACTTCAATTAAAATAATCAGGAAAATAGCTTCTATAGGCTACAGTGTATGTATTTAGTGTGACCTCCTTTTACACTTGAGCAATATCAACATCTGGCAGCTTCATTTGGATGCCAAGTTGACCCCTCTCCAATCTGAAGAACTTTGATCAGGAATGGTCTTTTTGGAAGGGTAGCAGCCAAGAAATCAATCAAGTGGGGCAGAGGGAAAGACCAAGATATGCTAAAGTTCACATAGACTGGAATGAAGATCTGTAAAAAGAGTATTATGGAGTGATGAGTACAAGTTTGAAATTTTTGGGTCCAACCGTCGACAGTGTTATATATGGTCATTATACCATTGCTAAAACAGCAAATCTAATGATGAGATTTTTGCACTGCACTGTATTAAAAAAAAAGTCAATAAATTCTCCTGTATTGTGTTGGGATAAAAATTATATATGAAGTCTCAGAATAAATCATGGTGTATGTTATCTGCCAATCTTATTCTGACTTACTACATAGGTCTCTGATAAAGGCACCAATCTAAAAGTCATTCAGAGAGCCCCCGCACACAAGCTCAGGGCCAAGCTAATCACAACTTTGACCCACTTCTGGATTCCACTGACTGAGTCAATTGATCGAAGGCCTCATATCGAACCAGAACAAAGTCAGTGTAACTGCAATTTTAGTGCTGCATTGCACTGTGCCATGGCACCTCTGCTGCCTGAAAGGTGGGTGACTGGCATAGATGGGGCTATTGATTTTGTAAAAAGCTGATGAGAAAGAGTCAACATCAGATAGTCCTCTTAGACCAAATCCGATATTGATGGTCCTCGTCACTGAATTTCTGCTGTTTTGATACTTGCACAGCAAATACGGTTATGTACAAACCTTCTAGTGCTTTTTTGAAAGCTCTGACAATTAAGTGAATAACCAAATGAATACATTGGGGATTCTAATACATTAGCTTACTTCACAAGATGCTCATTTTTAATATGTCTGGGAAAAATGCTATAAACATATCCTCCATGCAAAATATATTGAATCAACACAAATATATTCAGGGTTAAAAACTGAATTAACAAAAGTTTCCTTTGGAAATGAGGTACTTGTGTTTATATCAGGGGTTGATTATCAGATATGATGCTGTTGTTATGCTGACATCCTCTGGGAAACCAATCCATCTATAGGCATGATTTTAATACTAAATTATCTATGTTAATGCTGCTAAAATCTCGCTTAATCTTGAAATGCATTACATGGTAATAGCACAGCATTTAAAATATAAAATACTGTATGTCAGTGGATTGGATCAGAATCCATCGTTTCAGGCCAGTATTGAACCTGACACTGATACCTTTAGTGTCAGTGGATTCCTATTTGTATTATTGACCTGATTAAGTTTAATTACACAAATGCACTGTAATTTTACTTTCTGTGAAACAATAAAGTGGTTATTCAAACCCCCCTATCAGAGTGTAGCTCATTCCAGAAAATGATTTGGATAGTGAGTATTTGGATAGAGTGAGTCCCATTTCCATTACTTACCCCTTTTTTGTAGGAAAATCTGTACCTCCATTTCAGCATATTCAAGTCCCCCCTAGCTACTTTCAGTTTTCCCCCTAGCTTGTTCGTTAATACAGTGGGGCAAAAAAGTATTCAGTCAGCCACTGATTGTGCAAGTTCTCCTACTTAGAAAGATGAGAGAGGTCTGTAATTTTCATCATAGCTACACTTCAACTATGAGAGACAAAATGAGAAACAAAAATCCAGGAAATCACACTGTACGATTTTTAAAGAATTTAATTGTAAATGATGGTGGAAAATAATTATTTGGTCACCCACAAACAAGCAAGATTTCTGGCTCTCACAGACCTGTAACAACTTCTTTAAGAAGCTCTTCTGTCCTCCACTTGTTACCTGTATTAATGGCACCTGTTTGACCTCGTTATCTGTAGAAAAGACACCTGTCCATAGCCTCAAACAGTCAGACTCCAAACTCCACCATGGCCAAGACCAAAGAGCTGTTGAAGGACACCAGGAAGAAAATTGTAGACCTGCACCAGGCTGGGAAGAGTGAATCTACAATAGGCAAGCAGGTTGGTGTGAATAAATCAACTGTGGGAGCAATTGTAAGACATACAAGACCATTGATAATCTCCCTCGATCTGGGGCTCCAAGCAAGATCTCATCCCGCGGGGTCAAAATGATCATGAGAAAGGTGAGAAAACAATCCCCGAAACTACACGGAGGGACCTGATGAATGACCTGCAGAGAGCTGGGGACCAAAGTAACAAAGGCTACCATCAGTACACACTACGCCAAGAGGAGACTCAGATCCTGGCAGTGCCAGGCGTGTCCCCTGCTTAAGCCAGAACATGTCCAGGCCCATCTGAAGTTTGCCAGAGAGCATATGGTTGATTCAGAAGAGGAAATGGGAGAATATCATGTGGTCCAGAATGAAACTAAAATAGAAACTTTTTGGTAAAAACCTCCCAAATATGGAGGAAAAATGAAGCCGAGTTGATCCCAAGAAACAACCATACTTACTGTGAAGGCATGGGGGTTGGGAAACATCATGGCTTTGGGGCTGGTTGTCTGCAAAGGGGACCAGGACGACTGATTCCGTTGTTAAGGGAAGAATAGAATTAACGGGGCCATGTATTGTGAGATTTTTAAGCCAAAACCTCCTTCCATCAGTGAGAGCATTGAAGATGGAACGTTGGCTGGTCTTCCTACAGCATGACACTGATCCCAAACACACCGATCGGGCACGAAGTGGCGGGTGCTCCGTAAAAAGCATTTCAAGGTCCTGAGTGGGCCTAGCCAGTTCCTCCGAACCTCAACCCCATAGAAAATGTGTGGAGGGAGTTGAAAGTCCGTGGTTGCCCCCAAAACATCACTGCTCTAGAGGAGATCTGCATGGAGGAATGGGCCAAAATACCAGCTACACAGCTACATGTGTGCCAACCTGGTGAAGACTTTACACAGGAAACGTTTTCACCTCTGAACTTTTGTTATTGACCAAAAGACTATTTTTCCACCATGATTTTACAATTAAATTTCTTTAAAAACCCTACAATGTGGATTCCCTGGATTTTTTTCCTCATTTTGTTCTCTCATAGTTGAAGTGTAGCTATGATGAAAATTACAGACCTCTCTCATCTTTCTAGAGTAGGAGAACTTGCAAATCAGTGGCTGACTTAATACTTTTTTGCCACACTGTATTTAATTAGTTCACTCCCTTCAAGTATCTTTTCCGCCCACATTTACTATCCCATGTGTGTATCTGTAGTTAGTATACTAAATTCTGTTTAGGCTTAAATGCAAGAATATGAAATTAGGTGAATGACAATTACCTTATACATAAACATCAGTATGCAATGTGCTTTCACTATGCTACACAAATACGCACTTATGGAATTTGTTTTATTCAATAATTTTTCAGTTTTAGTGGTTAAGGTATCCAATTAGGGTATTTAGAGTTCAGTTTAAAATTAAACAAGTCACGTTGATCAGGTATAGCATTAAAACCACCTCATTCCCTATCATTCTCGGTTTCTTTTTCAATTTTATCGGTTCCACCTACCGTATAGATGCACTTTGTAGTTGTACAGTTACAGACTGTAGTCCATGTGTTACTCTGCATACTTTTAACCCCCTTTACTTTACTTTACTTTACTTTACTGACCTTTACTTCAACAGTCAGGACCCCCAAAGGGCCGCCACAGATCAGGTACCATTTGAGCGTTGGATTATTCGCAGCACTTCAGTGACACTGACATGATGGAGGCATGTAAATGTGTGCTGTGCTAGTGTGAGTGGATCAGACCCAGCAATGCTGTTGGAGTTTTTGAGTATAACAAGGAAGTGGTATGTAATGGCTGATCAGTGTTAATTTATATACAAGTAGATTCTTAATTCTAACTCTTATTTTTTTCTGTTTCATTATGGAACATTATTAGGTTTCTGCTCTTAAATATATCAGTCATTTCTTGTTCTCAAAGTAGAAATTCTATCATCATCATCAATTATGTCATCATATTGATGACAGTATATGTATTTCCATACATTTGACTTTATTCTGCACATCCTCATAACATGTGATCTTGTCTGTCAGGTTGCAGGCTCTGAGGAAGGAGAAGTCTCGTGATGCAGCTCGCTCACGGAGGGGAAAGGAGAACTTTGAGTTCTACGAACTGGCCAAGATGCTGCCACTGCCGGGGGCCATCACGAGTCAGCTGGACAAAGCCTCCATCATTCGCCTCACCATCAGCTACCTGAAGATGAGGGACTTTGCCAACCAGGGCGATCCACCGTGGAACCTGCGCGTCGAAGGACCACCACCCAACACCTCAGTCAAAGGTCAGTGGTCTCACATGTTTCTTCTGTTATTGTCTATTTGTGTCTTGCCTCATCTTGTCTCTTCATTTCCCCTCTGCTCTTCTTTTCTAGCCTTTTCTCCTTTCACCCTCTCTCAATACTTCTTGTCTCATCTCATTTTGCCTGTTCTCAGCTATACTTTTTCTCATCGCTTCTTGTTTTGTTTTTTATTTTCCTTTTTCACCTCAATCTGTCAAGGTGGTACATCTCTTATTTTCCCTTTCTTCCTATCTATCTCTACGTCTCTCATTTCTTCTCTAATTTACACCTATTGTCTGATCTCTCTTTATTTCAACACTTAATTATCCTACCACCTATTCGTTTTCTCTACTTGCCTCTTCTCTTATTTTCTCTGTTTGTCTCCTCTTCTTTATTCTTCTCATCTCGCCTTATCTAATTTAGGATCTTGTTGTTTTATATGTTTACCGTCTATCCTGGTATTTTTTTCATCTTGTCTCATCCTATTCTGTCTTTCTTGGTCAGCTGTCCACTTTTCATCTCTTCTGTACACATCTTATCTCTTGTTCTTTCATCTCTTCTCATTTACTGTTTTCTTTTCTTGTCTTCTCATCTCTTTTCTAATTGCACAGTCCTCTCTCTTGTTTTCTCATTTTGCGTGCTATCATTTTAGCTGTTCTCAGTGGTTCTCAAATTGTCTTGTGATTTTACCATTTAATTTCCTCTGGTCATATTCTCACTTCTGTACTTCTTTTTTGTCTCATCTTTATTCTTCTTGTCTCACCTCTTCTCTTTTCATCTCTTCTTGTCTCTTCACGTATCAGCTTATTTTGTGTCATGTCTTCGGTACTTGCTACTTGCATAATACAGTTCTCATCTGTATTTTGTATCCTCTCCTGTCATCCCTCCTTGTGTTCTCATGTCTGTTTTTTTATCTTGTCCTTTCAACTCTTCTCATCTATTTTCTACTTGTCTCAACTGTTCTTTTTGTTTCTCTCCAATCATATTCTGATGTTTTTGCTTTTGAAATAATTACAGAGTAGTTTTGTACAGAACCACAGTAGCATAAAAGTAGAAAATGAAAGATGAGTGGCAATAAACAGTAATTAATAAATACAATGAATGTGAAAAACGTTCCCACTAACCATAATCACTGCATGAGGTATATGAGGTGAGGGTAAGACAGCCATATTGTAGAAAAGGAGGCTGTTTGTCATGCCTCATGGATGGCTAATTAGTTGTAAATGGTGCTACAGTGAAATAGTGTATAGATTTAACAGTAACTATGGATTCGTTGGTGGGCAGTAACAACCAGATGAGAAATGGATCTGCTTAATCAACGAATGCTGAACGATAGAAGGAGCAAAGTTTAATGAGAATTTACAATGGGATGTGTTATTTTTGGTGCAGCTGGTTTAGAGTTCTTTTTTTATTTATTTCATTTAATACATTGACCTGTAAAAGAAGATAACAATAGTCCAAATCTGAGTATTGATGTGGGCCTGTCATGGATTTGGTGAATGGTGATTGAAATGTCACATGAAGTTCCTGATATGTCTGGTTGTTTATTGCCTGCTTATCACAGGTACTAACATATGTTCAGTTCAATTCAGTAAACATCAACTTTTCCTGGTGGCACACATTTACTGTGCAGTTGTGATAGTTAGGAACGCTGCTGTTGTTAATAAATTTAAACAGAAGAAATATGGAGGGCATGAGTTTTGGGATTTTCATTGCAGTTTACACTAAGGCACTGTGTAGTAAATCACTGGAAAAGACTATGTTGGTATAAAAATGGTAACATTTCAAGGTAAAGGACATTTTGTGTGCAAACTCCATAAAGGTGTAATGAAACCACTTTGAAATATTTGGGTCCAGTTATCAACAATAAGCATCTATGGTCAATGGTCTACCGTTGCTAAAACAACAACTCTAATCTCTAATGGTGGCCTAAGACTTTTGAACAGTACTGTAGATTCCAGTTCAAAGAGAATTTATTACTGTATATATTGAGTGCGTTATTTTTGGTACTAGGGACAAGACTAACTGGTCATATGTTGATCGCTAAGGTGGTGTTGAATGCATCTCTAACTTAATTGCACTCTACTCTTGCAGTTGCACTATACGCAGTTTTCAATGACAGCATTGTTACATATGTCAGCTGAACATATTTAGTAGAAGTGGATAAAAACAAAATTATGAAGTCAAGTTGGAGTTATTCATATAGCGCTTTTTACAATGGAGCATTGTCTCAAAGCAACTTTACAATTTTAGATCATCTTCTCATATCTACAGCCAATCCCAAATTGAGCAAGCCTAGGGCGACAGTGGCAAGGAAAAACTCCCTGAGTGTTATGAGAAAGAAACCTTGGGAGGACCCATCCTCCTAATAATACATTTTAATTGTATTATTTCGCTATCGTTTGATGCCTTGGCCCCCAGACAACTGTAAATTTAGTTAAAGTGGCCCCTCGGGACAAATGAGCCACCCTGACCTGTGTAGTACACTGATATGTCAAGTCTTTAAACGTACAGGACAGAGGTGTAATTTGTTGTAATGTATTACATTGCTGTCTGCCATATTCTGTCAAACAAATTAAAATCAGATGGAGGAACTGGAATTACCGTGGTGCTCAGAATGGCCATGGGGAAAAGAGAAATTGCCCACATTTTTAGGGTGCTGCGTTCTGGCCAGCATACAACAGATGGCATTCTTGTTGCCTTGCTTTGACGAGCTACATGCATTTTAATGAGAAAATGTATGGACTGAATAATTTGGTGTACATCACCCCAGCTAATTCATGAAACGCTTTCATTCTGCATGCTGAAGACCTACATGTGTGAAATGCACAGAAAGCTTAAGTTATTTGGTTGTACAAATGTATTCATTGCATTTCCTTTATATAATTTCATGAATCTTGAGCAAGGTGAGTTTTTAAAGAGCAAGACAACAAGACTCGCTGTGTGTCCTTCCATTGCATTGACAGCAGTACTTTGAATTAAATTAGCTGCTGGGCCCATTTTATTTGCACTACACTTTGAACAGAGCCTGCTATCGATTCCAGTTGTGTTGCCCCGCGTCACTCAAGTTAATGGATACTCAGTGCACTGACGTGCCATCCAAGCCCATGAATCTGTGTTTATTCTCTGATTGGAGCGACTATATGGCTTTGACCTAACGCAGCAGGAAACTTTGCCTTTCTGACTCCCTCTGGATTTGCTTTAGGGTAAAGGAGAGTGGGACATTTTGATCGGCTTGCAGCTGTCAGAAAGGCGGAGACGCAGAGCGTGTTAATACAAGCATATGGTGCATTATTGCATCAGGTGGAGCGTAGAGAGCAAGACCCAGTTCTACTCTGGAAGGTTAGCGCACAAGACTCAAGGTGAGCTGGAGGAAAAAGATATTGTTTCTGATGCATGAAAGTCTCAAGTTCATTTGGCAGTCCAGTCCCTCAATCAATTTGCCCGTGACTGTACATGCAGAGCTGAGGCGGCGGGCCACGCGACTGTTATTACACCGGATTCACTGAGGAAAAAACCTGAGCTGACTCCTTGTAAGGCATTTCTACCTAATAACTGATTATTGTAACCTTTAGGGAAATCTCGCCGAATCGGTGTTTGGCAGATCTCCCTGCTCTCCAGGAACGGCTCTTTGCTTAAAGAAAAATCAACATTCTCTTTTATTCTGAAATAAGAATAAGGAATAGGTTCGGCCTGGCATTTGTACTGTGCTGATGGCTTTCACACTCGCCAAACATCATTAAAATGAAGTTCTCTTCCCTTGAATACAAAACAAAGGTGACAAAACAGAGATTGCGCCCTCTTATCGGTAATAAAAGCTCCCCGTATTACTGGCATCTGAACTAAAAGAATTTGACCTCCACTTCTCAAGTGCTGATTTATTATCATAACTCCTGCGAGCGAGCTGCCTCCTCTCTTCGCGCCTATTGACCTTTACCGTAATTGACCCATCAACTAATTTTTTTTTTCCGGAGTGTTTTAACCGAAATTTGCTAGTCTCTGTCAGAGGCGTTTCACATCTGTTGAAGGACACTGCACAAACAAGCATGACCTTTCTGTTGTTTGGAAGCTAGTGCAGGCCTCCTGACCCCCTCCACCACCTGTGCATTCATTATTCATGCATGCAGAGCAGAGAGCAGTCACCAAAATGCCACACTTCACCAGGCACGCACTCATGCCCATATACACACAATCCAAAAACTATACGCTTCTGGCTCTGGCATTCATGTGTCTCATGCCTATAGGCAGCAAATGAGCAGAGGATGTGCATTCTCCCAGTGCCCTTTTCAGTGCTGTAGCTAGGTAGATCTATGTGGATTATGATATTCCGTCTTCTTTTACAATTGTATTTAGAGGGTCGGGACAGAAAACAAGTAATTATGTATGATAACGCAGTGCAGTGGCAGCTTCTGACCAAAAATATAGGTGAGGCAAACACAGACTCCTGAACCATATTATTAATGAATATGTGATAAAGAGTAAATCTATCTATCTAAGGAGAAGTATATGGAGTACAAGACTGTGTACCAGGAAGGCTACTTAAACCCTTTTTCTAGATTGTTGGACAGAATTTACAAGTACCTGAGCAACAGAGGATAGTACAGACTGCAAGTCTGCATAAACTACAATCTTCAATAGATAAACATACATTTGCTGAAAGTAATGGAGTAAATCAAACCTTGAATCATTAAGGTCTTGTTGGCTCTTTGCAAATCACTATGTATTACTTACAGATGCTACTTTAAACAGGCTTACAAAGTAAACCAAGATCATTTAACCCTCGCAACTTCATTTAACATTACAAAACATAATCATGATTTACAAATACAGGGGCTGTACATGGGTGGTTCGTGTTTACCTCGATTGTCGAGGCCATTTAAATAAAGCGTGAACTTCTATTACAAAAGCCTGGCTTGAATTAGTAGGAATAGATCGCATCTGGATTTTATTAGTGGAACGGAAAGAGCCTGAAGTGCCCTGTGTGGCTAACTTAAGTGAAGCTTACTTAAATAAGTGTGGTTTTTACCCCCCCAGGTCTCCCAAATAAATGTTGTTTAACTGATTTCTTCTAACAGTAATAAATGAATACCTTTAGGTAGTAATTCTTTTTCTCCATTGGCTTTCTATAATCAACTCTATTTCTTTAGAGTTGCACTTAACAAGATAACTTTTTACAGCATTTAGCAGACGCCCTTTCCAGAGCGTCTGTGACTGTGGTAGCCTAGTGGATAAGGTACTGGACTATGGACCAGAAGGTCCAGGGTTCAAATCCCACCTCTGCCAAGCTGCCACTGTTGGGTCCATGATTTGTAAGACTGTATCAATTGTAAGTCGCTCTGGATAAATGCTGTAAATGAAAGTCTTACAATTGGTACAGTCTTACAATCCAAGCAATTGTGGGTTAAGGGCCTTGCTCAAGGACCCAACAGTGGCAGCTTGGCCGAGGTGGGATTTGAACCCCGGACCTTCTGGTCCATAGTTACCTTAACCGCTAGGCTACCACAGTCCCTGTAACTCTAAGTCTTCTTTTCTTTCTGGCTCTGATTTTCTCTCCCTCTTAAGTCTCCCTTTTTCTCGAGTCACACAGATCTTTTTCAGTCTCACTTGTTCACACTTTATTTTTATTTCTTTTTCACATCAGACACGCTGAGACAATATAGTAACGTACCTATACCTGGCCATCACTCTACAAAGACACCTCAATTTGCATGAGCCTTTGAAACCCTTTACATAGCATGTGCCACCGGTGATAACAGTCACCTCTCATTAATTCACAGTGTTTCACAGATGGCATCACAGTGCTGTCCCATACAGTGGTGTAACTAGTTTGAACCAGGTAAGTGTACTGGTGCTGCATTTTATTTCATTTGGGTCTGCAATACCAGCAGATGTCACATTTGTGATGTGTTACCCCCTGCAGTGTACAACACTGTGTCATTGTGCATCCATAGTCTGCTTAAAACTAACGTCACAACACTTAGGTTTACAACTGGTATCTGCATCTCTGATGTGAACACAGTGGCACTGCCCAGTGGACTGGTGCTGACTGTGTTAAAAGATGTCCTACAATCAGCAGTCACACACACAATGGCTTTTGATGAAATGTTCTAAATTTCAGAAGAGCAATGTGCCTGCCAATCTGTGAGATAATGTGTTAAATAAGTCAATATTAATACAGGGTGCTCACTTACTGAGATTGCAATGCATGTCACACCTGGCCCACCTAGTGTTAAATGAAGAGATGCTCCCACAGTGCAACATTAGTGCAAAAAAATGGCCAAAGAAATTGGTCATTGGCCAAGATGAATGTAAAGAAATCAGAATGGGCCATAAAATTTTAAGATCGGCGCACCCTTAGGTTTTACTGGTCAGTTTGGGGTTATAAAAGTAATTGGATTCCAAGAACAATTGTACCATACTTTAAATGCATGAAGCCAAAACCTTGGTGGTGATTAAGATAGTAACGGATATGTTTCATAATGGGATAAAACCCCAATCTGAGAAAGAACATGGCACCCTGACAAAGAAAAACAGGGACAAACTTTTCACTTTCATTGACTAGGGCTGTCAATCAGTTTAATTGAAAACGTGTATTCAATTACTAAATATTTATTTATTACTTTTAATTCACATTGTAAGACTGTAAGTGAACACACTGTTCCTATTCACTCCATAGGCTCTTAACATAGCCTATAGCGTACTGGCTACCTAAACGTTTATTTAAAAAAAAAGAAAACACGGTGTTTATGATTTAGCCACAACAAAAATGGAGCGGTAGGAACATGAATGCACTGAATACTTTCAATTGTTTTGAAAGTATTTTGCCAACCCTGGTAGTTGATGATCACTGGTGATTATTGAACTGTATGGATTTGTCAGACCCTTGGATCTGCTGAACTCTTGTGTTCCAACAAAGCAAAACAAAATTTCCTCTTGCTATTTTCTGTGTTCGTTTTTTCCATCAGACACAATAACTTGAGTCTTCCCTGAAAGCGCCATCTAATGCAATGAATTCATTTTGGAGTTTTATAACTGGTCCGAGTTTTTTTTTTCCTTGTTGCGTACATTACCCGGGCTGAAGGAATGGAGCTGCTGCCAAATGTTCATGTTCTTGTCCCAATTAGCATAATTTCATCAATAAATTCCAAAGAGACCTTGAAGCTGCATCAGACCTCCTTTTCCTCTCCTCTCCCCTTCCGCTCTTCTACTCATTAAGCCTTGTAATGTCCTCTGGACCTCCCGTTCACCATTTAGAAGCACGCATGCGTGTCGCACCGTTACGTATATGTTTACCCTGAGCATAGCCCTCGTGACTCTAATTTACAACATATCAACACATCAAGTGCAGTCAACAAGGTGAGCTCATTAAGGCTTCCCATAGCACGACGTGACGGACAAGGCGCTCTTCAGTCCAGGATTGTTTCTCTGTAGAGGGACCTTTAGTGAAGCGGGTTGGTACTGAGCAGGGCATTGATTAAAGTGATCTCTTCATGTGACCACTGTGCCACACTCATTGTTAATGGTAATGAGGGAATTAATAGTGTTTGCATCACAATAGGCTTGCGGAAAGCGTAAAGAGCCTTTTTGTCCACCTTGAACCTAGAAAATAACCAGTTCAAAGGTGTTGCACCATGCAAGCAGGAACGTTTGGGGTAAAATGAATATTAAAAAAAAAAAAAAAGAATCCGGCTCGCAGATATGGCTCACTTTATAAATGGATGGTAAATTGCCCAGCTGTGAGTGTGAGATGTTTCAGTCCCCAGTCGTCCTGTAAGAAAAATTGAATGACAGTGAGCAAAACAGCAGTAATTATAAAACTAATTACTAAATGCTGATGATGCCCATAGGCTTTGCATAACTAAATTTAGAAGAGGAAATTGCTTTTGGCAGCAAGGAGGCTGTGAGCATGTTTGTCTTATTTTCTTTATTTCAGAATGCACAACAAAGAAAGTAGTAATTGCCATGGAAACAATTAATTGTACACCTTCTCTGTTTTCTCAACCTGCAGTAACAGCTCGAGGACCCATTGTTGTCTAACAATGTGTTGTAATAACAGTGAACAGTGTACACACTTTACTCGTGAATAGCTTGCCTTTTGAACGAGTCGAACGAGGACGTACTCACTGTGGTACGGAAGCAAAGGCCTGTAATTTCCTTATTAAATTAGACGTTTCATCATGCGAGATTTTCATTGGGTCATGCGAAGCCAGCTAGCTGGGTGAGCCTTAATCGTGAGCTGACTGGATATAGCACTTGTGTGCAACTATGCTTTTAATGGCCTATTTCTCTTTTGAATGGAGACAACAAAGCCAAGGTTGGCAGTGAGACGGCCCTCCAGGGTGCCTTCACTTTCCCAATAGCCTTGTTTGTGAGTGTGTTTGTGGTTCTTGCGGAGTGTTTGTGCGCGCCAGAGCGTGTTTGCATGTGTGTGCGCTCCGCTCTTTGTGTGTGTGTTTACCTCCAGGAAGGCCCACATTTTCTCAGCAAAAACAGTGCAGACCTTTTGACAGCTGAAGAATATGATCATTGTTTCTCACCAATCGAAACGCTCCATGTTGATATATAGCCAACTGCTTTTATTCTCATTGACCTGTTAGACATGCTATATGGATGTCAGCTCTATGCCTCCTGTAGACTGGCCTGGTAATTAGTCCTCTTGCAAATGGGCCGATAATGGAGAAATAAATCAGCGAGACAGATGAAATGAATATGGAGGCTTTATTTCAGCTGTCTTCCTGAACCTGTACTCAGCTGATGATAAAATCTTTACAAAGTATTACAAATGACTGGACATTTACCTGACACTGTATGAAAGAGAGCCTACTTCTCACACACCACGGTGGAAGAGAGTTGTGGAGTTTATAGACAAACACCAAACTTTAATTTCCCATGGAACAGAAGAAGATGTGCTGCTACCCTGTTGGTATTGCATCAGCTGGTGATAAAACCAATGTATATGTGATATACTTTTATGACAATTGCATACATTTTGTTGTGGGCTGTGTTTCAAGTTGTGGCATTCTTGTGCCTGTGTGTGTACGTACCTTGTCTTGCTATACTTGTGAGGACCAATGGTCCTTACAGTGACAATAGCCAAAATATTTGCTTTAGATGACTGAAGTTTGTGTAAGGGGAATGTGAAGGTGTAGTATTAATTAGCTGCAGCAATGTTTCATTGTCATTCATGTCAGTGGAAAGTCCTCACAAGAATAGCAAGACAGACAGACAGTGTGTGTGTGGGGTCATGTTTATACAGTATTCTGAGGACCAAAAGCAAATGTGTCGTCAAATGTCCAACAAGGACAGAAAGATCTGACATTATTACATTGTGAGGACATTCTGGCGGTCACCACAATGACTTTTTCCCCCATACATTGGTTTGCTGAGCTTTAGGTCAGGGTTAGTTATAGATATAAGTGTAGAATTCAAAATCTACAGTAAAATAATGTCAGTGGAAAGTCCTCACAGTGATCGAAAGACATACATGTGTATCTCAGTGC
This sequence comes from Ancistrus triradiatus, assembly GCA_025084515.1. Taxonomy (NCBI): domain Eukaryota; kingdom Metazoa; phylum Chordata; class Actinopteri; order Siluriformes; family Loricariidae; genus Ancistrus; species Ancistrus triradiatus. The sequence continues at coordinate 393,681 of JAJAGP010000159.1, forward strand.
TCTTGTCCATCTGACAGTTTGCTCTCAGAATAGAGTGGCACATTTTTGAAGCTCTCCATCTGAAAGCACAGCATGAGTCTGAAATAAAGTGAAGGGCATCCACTATTACAAGTAATGTCCTTAATAATCTTGTTAGCCTAGTCCCTCTCAGTAGGAGACAAATGGAGCATTATTGGCTTATGGGCTGCAGTAAATAATTTAGTTTCCAATATTCTGGCTGCTTTGACAGTAAATTAGAATGACATGAAAAGAGCTCCTTGAATAAAACCAGTATCCAATCAAATTTAATTGGCTTGACTTAAGCAGCTGTAATACGATTTATAATTAAACCAAGTTGTCTTGGAACTTTATAACAAGGCATGGATCAAAATGCGAGGAATGTTTCTTAGATGTTTTGATATCTAGCTTTTAAAATGTCACAGCTCCTGTATTCTTTTACGATTGATTTGCCCACACTATCGCACAGCATTTCCAGAATGAGGTGAACTAGTGTCTCCAACTTGGATAATGTTTTATGTGTAAAGGAAGTTGGTAGCTGTTACATTTTCTGTAAAAATAAAGAGAAAAAAAAGATTTAGGCAATTCCCTACTTTTATAGTACTAAATAATTCCCCAAAACCTTTAACGAGTATTATGTATGTGCACGTTTCTTTGATGGCTTTTTGATTTGGTGTCTCAGAGTAAACTCTGAACATGTTGCATGTTTATTGCTGATTGAACATATGCCTGGACATGAAAAACAGGAACATATGGCTGCACCTGAACTGGTTAACCCTCAAAGCCTTGTAACAGCGTATCTGGTACAATTTTGAATCTGATTTCATCTTTAAAAAAAAAACATAACGTGCTTCGACAGGTACATTTTCTTACTACTAGGCAATTTACCCAACAAGATGTTTTTATTTGGCTAATACTTGTTTGTAAATACAGTATTATTACAGTACAAGAGGTAGTGGTTTGTGACTCAAAGGTTAGTGATTTCACAGGTTGTGAATGTGTTATATAAAGCTGTGATTAGCTAGGATTTCGTGCATGTAACTGCAAATTAATTCCAATTCCTTTATGCCGGTAAGCAGGTGTTATAAAAAGAGTAGAAATCTGAAGGTGTAATCTTGAACATATATTTTTCTGAAACAGAAGTATGCAGGTTTGGTGAAGGATTTGATTAAGAAAGAAAAAATTCAATGCAGGACCTTCAAAGCTCTTCACACTGAATCTTCGGGTGCAAATCAAACATGCATCGCCATCTTGCTCTCTGAATCGGGTCGTGCGACGACTCACCAAAGTGCAGGAGCTGTTAAGACTTCAGAGGAAGGTCACCGAGGCCTCTGCCACCATCCTTGTTTGCCACTGCTCTTCCTCCTCGAAGGACACAAATGACTCCCCTAATCATCCAATTTAATCACACCATTTCATTCCCCTCGCTAGCCCCCGCTCAGCTTAATCAGCCAGTTCACTTGCTGTCACAAAAGGGCTTCATATCGAAACCAATGGATTTTTAGCATTTAGCGATGGGCCAGTAGTGGGGCGAGAGAAGCAGAGTCGAGAGGTGGGGTCGAGAGACGCCTGCACCCGCTTAAACAGTGAGCGATTCATGCGTGAAGCATTTAGCGCTTGCCATCTCAACGCATGACTAACAGTTTTCGGTCACCCGTTTTATTCTCTAATATCTATAATAAGCTGGTGTGATTATGGCGGCGGGAGCGGGGGATTTTTCTCTCTCCTCTCTACATTACTCGCCTGTTGAGGTGCTGATTATTTTGACATTGGGGCAAGCAGAGTCAGGCCATGAAAGCAAGGTGAGATTTTGCCGTGTGACCTGTACTCCTAGAGCTTGAGAACTTTCTACAGTCCACTCGTATTCCTGAATGCATATTTTCTCTTTGTCTAACGACGCTAGTTTGAGCTGGCATCATTACAGTACGGAGTGCAGACATGTTGTCCAGCTGCAGAAATGGCCAGTACTGTAGCTTTCTAAGGCTGGCAGTCTGTAGCGCTGGGATGAGTGCCCAGTTAATCAGCAAATATCCCAAGGCCCACAAGAGCACCTCGGCTTCCCTCCCTTCCACATGCCTCAATCATGATCTCTGCATTCACATGGTGGCCGATGCTAATAAGAATGTATATAGGATCATGAATAATGCATGACATTCATTGTTTTTGGTAGCAGAAGCTCTGAGCATTCGTAGAGTCTTGATAGAAGTCGGTGTTTGAAGTTCTAAGTTGAATTGGGTACCGCCGTCTGGTAGAATTTGTTACTTATTTTAATGAATTAGAAATAACACATTTTATCTTGTCACGCCATGCCGTGCCCTGTAAATCTCAGCTGGACAGGGCAGTACCTCAGAGAAAATGTCTTCATTTGCGATTATCCCCTGTGGAACTATATGTTTATAGTTCCAGTCCAATCTTATTGCAGAAATTTTATATTTCCTATGAAAGGTAGGACAGGAAGCCATGAAAGTCAGCATAATTAAATGGAATTCCTCTCAAAGTTGCTAATGAAATATAGATTAGATGAGAGACTTACAGTACAGTTGGATGCTAGGTACTTTAAGAGACACTGAGGATTTTTGTTCATCTATGCAAATGGACTATTAAATAAGCTGCTGGGTCGATATTATAATAGCGCACCATATAAATGCTTTGTGGCGGAAACTGGTTGCAGTTACAGCCAGAAAGTCTGCTGATAGCAGATTAAATATGCTACATAATGAGTACCGTATTTTTCGGACCATAAGGCGCACTTAAAATCCTTTAACTTTCTCAAAAATCGACAGTGCGCCTTTAAATGCGGTGAGTCTAATGTATGAATTAATTCTGGTTGTGCTTTCTGACCTAGAACCGATTGTAGATGGTACACGGCGCTCATATAAATCTGTCAAATGTTTTTAGCACGGCCTTGGTAAGTTACGAAGCTTATGGCCACCATAGTGCGCAGCATAGCGGAGTAATACGGTATGTGCTTCAGCATTAGGGGTACGTGCATTCATTCATTCATTTTCGAAGCAGATTTCAAACACAGCGCTATCAGTCACGCAGTACAACATGGTCATAGAGCAGCTGCGAGAGAATTCAACATTAAGAATCAGTGGTATGGAAGTGGAGGAAGCAAGAAGACGACCCCTGCGCCAGGTAAAACCAAACTGAGCTTCCTATGGAACTTAGAGTTTTGGTTTCATTTCATGCGCCTTATAACCCCGGTGCCGCTTTATGTATGAAAATATACCGGTTAGCAGCCCATCGTTGAAATTGCGTCTTATAATCCCGGTGCACTTTATGTATGAAAATATACCCTTAGCAGCCCATCGTTGATATTGCGTCTTATAATCCGGTGCGCTTTATGTATGAAAATATACCGGTTAGCAAGCCGATCATTGATATTGCGTCTTATAACCTGGTGGCTTTATGTATGAAAATATACCGGTTAGCAGCCGATCATTGATATTGCGTCTTATAAACCTGGTGGCTTTATGTATGAAAATATACCGGTTAGCAGCCGATCATTGATATTGCGTCTTTATAATCCGGTGCGCTTTATGTATGAAAATATACCCCTTAGCAGCCCATCGTTGATATTGCGTCTTATACCTGGTGCATCTTTATGTATGAAAATATACCGGTTAGCAGCCGATCATTGATATTGCGGTCTTATAACCTGGTGGCTTTTATGTATGAAAATATACCGGTTAGCAGCCGATCATTGATATTGCGCGTCTTATAATCCGGTGCGCTTTATGTATGAAAATATACCGGTTAGCAGCCCATCGTTGAAATTGCGTCTTATAATCCGGTGCACTTTATGTATGAAAATATACCGGTTAGCAGCAGCCGATCATTGATATTGCGTCTCTTATAACCTGGTGGCTTTATGTATGAAATATACCGGTTAGCAGCCCATCGTTGATATTGCGTCCTTATAAATCCGGTGGCTTTATGTATGAAAATATACCCGTTAGCAGCCGATCATTGATATTGCGTCTTATAACCTGGTGCACTTTATGTATGAAAATATACCCGTTAGCAGCCCATCGTTGATATTGCGCTTTATGGTCCGAAAAATACGGTATGTGATGCAACATTTGCTTAAAAGTTTGTCTTTGTTTTGGCTGCATGGCTGTGCACAGTGTTCGGTGTAGAGGCTTAGAGCTTCACTGCATGAGTGTAAGTGTCTTTCGTTTACTTTCATACAGCAGGTACAGCAGTAACTGTAGCGCTGGCATGTACAGCACCTAGTCCCAGAGGACAGCAGTGTCAGAAATGTCAGCAGTAATACAGATTCTGCCTTTTACTATTAGTTCCTAAGCTGCCAAGCCAATTACAGCGACAGGAAGCTTTGTGTGCCAAAGCGAGCCAGGGTAAATCCTCTGGCATACGTCGCCATTGTTTTGAGCAGGTCAGCGAGAGCATGTTCCCCTGATTAATAACGCCGCTCTCTTCCGCTCTGATTTGTTTTCGCCTCTTCTCTGTATGAAGATCCATCTCAGCAGAGATAGCTTTAATTGTAAAGACAAGAGCTGAGAGAGAAGAAGCAGAGAGAGGAATGGAGAGGGTGTGAGGGGGCTGAGAGTGTCGTTTGCCTTAACGAAGAGCAGATCAGTGTTTCCTGTGTTGTCTGTGTTTCGTGGCAGCTGGCTCAGGCTGAGCTGTGAGAAGCTCTGATGCCATTAAGTGATATCAACATCAAGGCATGGTTTTGATTTTGAACTCTCTCTTTTTCCCCAGCATTTTAACTATGCAGAGCCTTTAATTAAACTCCGCAGTGCATTTGTTTTTTTTTCTTTTTCTTTTTTCTTCTTTTTGGTTTGTACTGGTTTGTTGGAATTTGCATTGCTTGGTTATGAGGCAGCTTTATCTCCAGGCTGTGTGTAATGTGCCTCTCTTGTTCCATTTACTTAATGTGACTGCGTCTTTTGCAAATCCCACAAGGACCGGAAAAGATCCTTATTGTGCCAGCGTGTTCCTTTAAACGGCTGGAATTGATACATCATTTTATATAAAATTGATAAAAAGCTGATGTTTTGAATTAAAGTCCCTCACATTGTCTCAAACATCACATTTTTTGGACTGTCTTCAAATCAGAAGACTGTGTTATGAATGCAGTTTTTTCAATCCTACTTTCACAGTTAGGCTAGGCATCCCCCAACCCTGCCTATACATATCAGCCATAGCATTCAAACCACTGACAGGTGAAGTGAATAACATTGACAGTGTGGTGCTCTGGGCAATGTTCTGCTGGGAAACCTTAGATCCAGGCATTCATGTGGATGTTACGTCAACACATAACACCTACCTAAACCTTTTTCCAGACAAAGTTCACCCCCTCATGGTAACGCTATTCTCTAATGGCAGTGACCGCTTTCAGCTGTATAATGTGCCCTGCCACACTACATAAATTGTTCAGGAATAATTTGAGGGACATGACCAATAGTTCAAAATGCTCCGTCCACTTGATCTGTGGAATCCATGGTTGTTCTACCTTGCAACTTACAGGACTTGCTGCTTACGTTTTGGTGCCTTCAGAGGTATATACGGATCAGCAAAACATTAAACCATGTGCTGACCAAATAACAAATAAGCACTGGGATATTAGATGATTCTTGAACAGTTGGTTCTTAGTAGCAAAGACCTGAATGACTTTAACAAGGCGCAAATCGTTATGGCCAGTGCTGTGGCCTGCCTCAGTTTTTCTGAAGACTTTGGTTTTCTCATTTGCTACTGTCTCTTCATGTAATCCCAGACTGTCTCAGTGATGTTGAGATCAGGGCTCTGTGGGGGCCACACCATCTGTGTCTCTGTTTGCGGAGATATTCTTTATGACTTTGGCTGTGTGTTTGGGGTCATTGTCATGCTGGAGAATGAATTTGGGACCAATCAGATGCCTTGCTGATGGAACTGCATGATGGATAAGAATCTGCCTGTACTTCTCAGCAATGTGGGGTCATTAATTGTGAGGAAATCACTAGCTCCAAATCTACAGGGATCTTCCACCATGCTTCATTGTTGAATGCAGACACTGATCCATGTTGCACTTTTTGGCCCTTCAGTGGACAAACTACCTTCTGTTAGAGCCCAAAATGTCAAATTTTTCCTCATCAGTCAATAGCACCTGCCATCATTGTACTGCACCCCAGTGCTTGTGTTCTGTGCATGGCGAGTCGCTTACCTTTGTCTTCCTCTGACCCATAGATTTTAGTTGCATCTCTTCCATTAAGACCGCTTTTGAAAAGAATTCTCTGGACTGTAGAGGAGTATACTAGGGTTCCAATGTTTTTTTTCATAGTTCTGATCTGAGAGCAGTGCTGGACACCTGATTGTTACGAGAGTTAACCATGAGAAGAGTTCTGCACACACACAAGTTTCCATAGCTGACCACTGTTACTTATCCTCAGCTTTGTCTGTATGTTTATGCTCGTTTGGACAGCACATCTGTCCACCGCGTTCGGTCCTTTGCTACGATGAGTCCTGTTTTCTTTTCCATTACATGCATGGCCTGTTATGTCTGCGTCGTTTACCTGGGTAAGTGATGGCACCAGGATGCACTGTGGGAAGAAGACGAGCCAGTGGAAGGAGTCTGATGCTCTGGGTAATGTTTTGGTGGGAAACCCTGAGTCCAGACATTCATGTGGACATTTAACGTGTTATGCCTACCTAAACCTCACTGCATTAATTAGATGCATGATGGAGAAGAAAATGGGACAGTGATAACCTTCTTTCATTACTCAAATGTCCAGTTCCGACATTTGCGTGTCCACTGTAGGGGGTTTTATGGGGAACCCCACATTCATTAGGGTGCAATACACTGTGTGTTGTGACATAATCCTCGCATAACCAACATTCATTTCCATGACTTGTGCCACAGTAGCTCTTTTGTCTCGTTGGAGCAGTTGGTTTAGTCTTAGTTTCCCTCTCGCACCGATGAGCCTTTCTTCAGAACGCTGTTGTTAGGTACTGACTACTGCTGTCCAGGAGCACCCCACAAAGTCTGCCCTTTCAGATGCTCTGACCCATTATTTGGTCCTTGTCGGGGACAATCATGCCCATTTCTTCCACAACAAACACATCAATTATAAGAACCAAATATTTGCTTGCCATCTGTTATATCCCAGACCATAACATGCAGAGTTTTATCAAGATAAGCAAGGTAATTCAATCTGTAAGTGGCTATCTTCATGCTAACATGCCTTAATTAAGTAAAAGTACAAATATCCAGCCAAAAATACTCTAGTAAGAAGTTTTGTAAAGTACAAAAGCACATGATTTTACAGTTGCAGGAATGCTCAAGTTATATAAATAAGTCATTTCCTTTAAATATTACTACTTAGCACATTAAACACATTATGTTCTTTGTTAAGAATTAATTTGATGAAAAATAATTACAAGTTCAGCCAACTGTGTGAATAGTAGTTTAGCAATTAAGCATATTTTATTCTAATCACATCTCTTGACGTTTTTATTTGCAGCAGGTACTGATGGTGCCACAAAGCTCCAGGGATGTACAACCCCAAATCAGAAAAGGTTGGGACAGTATAGACAATGCAAATAAAACCACACAGTGTTTCTTACATTCACTTTTATTTATTCGAAGACAGTATGAACCCAATATATTTCATATTTTGTCTCATTACATTTGTTAATATACATGCATTCCTCTCAACTTTTATGTAATGTGTTTCAGGTTTGAAATGATGTAAGGGAAGGAAAGGGTATATATTAACAAATGAAATTGTGTTGACCAGACAAACCAGGAAATGTATTGTGTTCATAAGGTCTGCAGTAAAAGTGAAATAAAAGTCGAAGTAAATGTAAGGAACACTGTTTATTGTTTATTTGAATTTTTCATGCTGTCCCAACTTTTCCTGATTTGGGGTTGTAGATCTGATACTCCAGTTAATGTCTGAGTGTAGTTTCCCGTTCTCTCCATGTTCACATGGGTTTCCTTTGGAAGTGGTGGTCCAAAAATAGAGTAAATGTTATTCTGAAGTTACTCTAAACTGCCTCCAGGTGTACATGAATTTGAATGAGTGGCTGTGTGATTCCATGTGATTGATGCAGGGAATCTCATACTGTCCAGGGGTGATGGATGATGCCATGTCCAGTGTGTACTCATGCTTTGCTCACAATTTTGGACTTCTTGCCAGCCCTTATCAGGAATAGGCCCCTTCTGAAGAATTATTGAGTGAAAAGTTTTAGATCTTTAATAGTTAATAAGTGAGGATGTTCACTGCCTTTGATGCTTCATATCTCAGATCTGCTCTTCAGCATAGTAGTATTTACTACTAACACTGGCTCTCTCCGGACAGCATCATTAAATGTTGGTGCACGGTTGGGTTCACAAGGTAATGAATGATTTCTACTTCTTTCCTCTGCTTTTGCTTCATCAAGTAGAAAAACACCAGAAATATACACTGCATTGGAGCTCCTTGATGGTAAATAAACTAACCAAGCTGTGGTAAGACCATCAGTGACAGCACAACAAAATTTGACTTTATTTTGACATCGGCTTTTGTTGGCTCATCTGTTTTTTTGTTATGTAGCACTTTTAACCACAAGATATCTTGCACCCAGCTTTACAATAGTGCCGTCTAGACCCCAAATGAACAGATAATAGTGGCAAGGATGTATAAGGAATAAACCTTGACAGGGGCGGTTCTTGGGGCAGTCCCCTAAATGAGGAGTGAAGTAAATAATTGATCCTTTTAATGTCCTCAATGCACATTTAGTTAGAATGTAATTGGCCCCTCTAATATAGCCATTGGTCCCAGCGTGGCCAATAGGGCTACAGCTAATGATTATTTTGGTAGTCAACTAATCTATCGATTATTTTTTTCGTCAGCGAATATTTTCATGCCTGCTATCTCTGCTTGAGAAGGACATGCAGACTCCATTTAAACCATAACAGGTTAAACATCTTACAACTGAATTACTGATGTGTTCAAACACAGAAATTAACTAGCTGCTGTTAAGTGGAGGAGGTTTACTATTTAGAATGAACGCAAGCAAAAAATTCGAAAATGAGACGTTAGGCTAACGCTACTCCTGTATATCGGTGATTAACTATTGCACACAATGCGTTAGATAATACACAGTGGTGCTTGAAAGTTTGTGAACCCTTTGGAATTTTCTATATTTCTGCATAAATATGACCTAAAACATCATCAGATTTTCACACAAGTCCTAAAAGTAGATAAAGAGAACCCAGTTAAACAAATGAGACAACACATGTTTGTGGAAGTATATCATGGTACGAACAAAGGAGATTTCTGAGGTCCTCAGAAAAAGAGTTGATGCACATCAGGCTGGAAAAGGTTACAAAACCATCTCTAAAGAGTTTGGACTCCACGAATCCACAGTCAGACAGATTGCTTACAAATGGAGGAAATTCAAGACCTTGTTACCCTCCCCAGGAGTGGTCGACCAACAAAGATCACTCCAAGAGCAAGGTGTGTGATAGTTGGCGAGGTCACAAAGGAGTCCAGGGTAACTTCTAAGCAACTGAAGGCCTCTCTCACACTGGCTAATGTTAATGTTCATGAGTCCACCATCAGAAGAACACTGAACAACAATGGTGTGCATGGCAGGGTTGCAAGGAGAAAGCCACTACTCTCCAAAAAGAACATTGCTGCTCATCTGCAGTTTGCTAAAGATCACGTGGACAAGCCAGAAGGCTACTGGAAAAATGTTTTGTGGATGGATGAGACCAAAATAGAACTTTTTGGTTTAAAAGAAAAGCGTTATGTTTGGAGAAAGGAAAACACTGCATTATCCTATTTGTGAAAGATGATGGTGGTGGTAGTATCATGGTTTGGGCCTGTTTTGCTGCATCTGGGCCAGGACGGTTTGCCATCATTGATGGAAAAATGAATTCTGAATTATATCAGAGAATTGTAAAGGAAAATGTCAGCACACCAGATACTGAAAGCAAAGGTTTACATACTTTTTCCACTCACTAACATGTAATATTGGATCATTTTCCTCAATAAATAAATTACCAAGTATAATATTTGTTTAACTGGGTTCTCTCTATCTACTTTTAGGACTTCTGATGATGTTTTAGGTCACATTTATGCAGAAATATAGAAAATTCTGCAGGGTTCACAAACTTTCAAGCACCACTGTATCTGAAATAGCATCTTAGTGAGATCCATCCATGAGACCTTGTTTTCAAACAGGTAAAATAACATTATGATACTAACAGTAACTGGTTAAAACACGAGGAGGAGACAAAAACATACCCACAGGGAGTAACCAGTAGACATCAGGGTGCTTTTAGTTTAGATGTTTATGCATCTGCTGCTATAAAACGAGAGCTGTCCTTTGCAGTGAACTTGTTTCGTTGTTTAATTTTCTTTGAAATGCTCCCATACTTGTGTTTTTCCTATTCATCATCACGCTTTCTTTGCTTGCACCGTCGCTTGGCACGACTTGGGCGGGTAGCAACAGCGCTACTATTCAGTATGTTCTTCTGCATTAGTACAGAATGCAGTCATAGCGGACAATGGAAGCGGTACTGCCCCCAGCAGTTCCTGTAGTGATTGGAAAATAACAAAGCGACGACACAGAAATTTCAAGTCGACAAATGTTTATAATCGCCGTTGTTGGGTACGTCGACTAATCCTTGCAGCCCTACTGGTCATCCCTCTTCCGATTGTCTAGAGCCCCCACTGAACCTTGAGTGAAACCAGATTGATATGGGTGAGTTCAGACAGAAAGATTATTTTTTTTACGAGTTCTTAAATGTCTGAATACAAAGAACATGAAAGTGTGTTGTTTATAAGACATCAGATATTCGGTGTCTGTTGGAGCAAGTCTTGATGCAAAAGAGAATCAGTGAAGCAATGGTTTCGTTTTAAATGCTGTAGTTAATAGTCACAGCAGCAAACCTTGGAGAGTATACGTCTCTGGGTGTCCAGGTGAGATGATTCACTGCAGCAGTTTGGGCAAGTGGCTGCAGGGGATTTTAAGGAGTCGTGAAGCGTAACTTTGGTGGACATTCATTTTTATCCATACATGTAATGGACACAAAGTGAAGCCTGCATTTCAACTGTGTAGCATATGCTTCATTCTTAGACAAGTTGCTGACATTTCAGTTCACCTCTAAACAGCTTTGACCTCCTTCTGCTTATTAATGTTTCACCTCTTGATTTGCCTATTATGTTTTTGCTAAGAGATTCCATAGCCAGTACCTTGATCAGATATAAGTCATATCATTTCCTATAAGACTTTATGGGGTTTGTAGTGCCTTCACATAACCATGTGGATGTAGTGTCTGTTAAGTACGGGGAGTTTGAGTTACAGGGCACAGCGCCTCAGCACACTTTCAGATGGAGCAGAGAGAGCTCACTCTGCTGGCAGCAGATGAGCTGTGTAATGATGATCCTGCTTGTCTCACTGGGTGAGTTTTTGTTGACACGCTGATGTAGGAGAGCTAGAATTAAAATTTCAAATCCAAGCAAGTATGGAGAACGGCGTCCAGCCATACAAATGCATGACGATGTTTCTGGCATGGACCAATGTGCTCCCGGTGCCCAATAGGGGAGGAGAAAGAAAGTCCTTAATTGACAATTTCTTGAAAATTGCTGAGGGGAAAAACAAAAGAACAGCCTTGGGTTGTCAGGGTATAATAAGCGTTTCTCATCACTGTCTCTGCGATTGAGCCTATACAAAACCGATTTATTTCTCGGGTAACTCAGAATAATTGAAATACAGACAACGTTTGGTTCCAATTTACCAGCAATAAAGTTGTAATAGGGTTTTCTCTGCAATTTTAGACTTAATGCACTCATTCTAAAGAGCAGTATTTTGCCAGTCGAACAAATAGCATCACTGAGGCTTACGATCAGTAATAGTCTCACATTGATGCACACATTAAACTTGTTAAATCAATTCGGTAGACACTTTCTAAAGTGGACTGTCTGTTCTCTTTCTCCTCCAGCCCTCTCCCAGCCTGTATGCTTATCAATCACTGCTAGTCACCCGTAATGATTCAAGCCTTTTCGTTTGTAATTATTTATGCCAGCGGGACAGAGCCAAAGCGAAATATTTGGCACAAGAGCGTATTTATACGTGGGAGAACGCTCACAAACACACAGACGAGCTGTGTTCACCTGCTCATGTTAGATCAACTCTTGACCAAGCACATATTAGTATAGCATTGCACTAGCGCATTTTTGTCTGTTTCTAATGAATACCCATTTATATCACTTAACTTTAATCCATTTAACTCGTTCAACGTAAATCCAAAACCGCCTTACCGAGTAGCAGAGTTGTTGTTCAGCAGATTTGCATCTTACTCTGCTCTAGCAGTGCAGCTTAATAGCAGTGATTAAATGAGAATGCTAAATATGTGCCTGAGAAAGGGATTTCATTACTGCAGTTGAGCGTAGATCTCACGGTCAAATTTCTGTAAACAAACCCACACGAAATAAGTACTTTGTGCATTTGCATAATTTGTGATCCGATTGCTTTTCTTTGCGGGTCGTGCTCACTTGTGATGCTACGTCTGTGGTGGATGACGGCGTGTGTTGCGGAGAGCTGCACTGTCTGCAGGGCGGAAAGAAGGGAGCCGGGATGCAGTGGCTGTTTTGCCGTGCTGGTGCACAGGTACAGTAATTAAACTGCCTCCGTGCAGAATCCCCTCTGCCTGGCAGCTGCTGATATGTTATATAGATGTTCAGATAATCGATTAAAAGCAACCAGTCAAGGGAGATGTCTGACAGCAGTGCACTAAGATGAAATTAGTAAGGCATACTGCGCATGTGTGTTTGTGCATGTGTATGTCTGTTTTGGGGCAACAGGTGACTCGGGGCCCAGAGGGAGCGAGGTAGGGGAAAGGCGACAGCACGCACTGATGCCCGTGTAATTAGGACAGTCGTGTTTCAACAGAATTTTCAAATTATCACGAGAGGGGAGGCAATGGGGGGAAAACGGGGGGCAGAGGAGAGAATGAGGGGAACTCAAGAGGGGAGGAGAGAAAGGAGGGGAGAGGGACTCTTTCCAGCAAACTTGGCCTGCATCCAGCGCTCCTGAAAATTATACGAAATTATTCAGCTACCAGGGAATGTGAAATCGGACTAATTGCCTTTTGAAGTAGCCCATAGCTGCAGCTGGAAGGCCGAGCCTGGCCGCAGCCTGTCTGCTCGGGAGCAGCAGGCAGCCTCAATCGATTTCACAGCTGATATTCCTCCAAATCAACACGTATTTTTCACTGTGCATGGGGCGCCTTTTAAATGTAAATCTGGTGTAAACTGCACTTGTTGGACTGTGCACAAACAAGGCAAGTCTGCAAATGAAAAAAAGGGAAAATAAACAAAATTTTTCTTCAAAAGATACCACTGATTGCTTCAGTCAGAACCGGAGCCCAGAAGACGCTGTGCTCTGCATTACTCCTGTGAAAATACACTCCTAAAAGTGCTAACTTGAGTAGCGCGTTGCTTCGTGGAGCCATTAAAAGGGTTCACATATGCTAGAACTCCAAATGTTCCCATCTACAGTCCATCTGCACTATCGAAAGCCTTGGAGCCAAATGCAAGTGCAGCCAGCCCAGCGAGTGAAGCTGACGAAACAAAAAACCGTGTGTGGTTGGTGACTGCAGTCACTGCTCTTTGTTATCAGTTTGCACTGTTTCTAGATGTTCCCATGAATCAGATGGAAGCTTGATGTCTTTTCTTTCTCACCATCAAATAATTGCTCAATTTAGGTCCATATCCAACAACACTGCAGCCTTTCCATTAAGTAAGCCGCTCTGAAACAGGAACACTTTTCATCTGCTTCCAGAACACAAGATCACCACAATTACACACCATTTTATAGAGTTCTGACACTTTAGCCCAGTCTGCTGCCCCCCCGTCACCTGCAGACAGGCCAAATGCTTCTTTGAAAACTGCCCCTCTCTCAAATCATTTGAAAAACGTTTTAAAACATGAGTATGAGTCTTGCATTGTTTTTTCTTCTGATGTTAACTTGATGCTTGGATATCTCTCTCCTCATGTAGTCTTCACCGATGGGGATGGTGAATAAACATTTAAGACTAATGAATACTTAATTTAATGTTAATTAGTGGACAGGAAGCTGGTGTGATCTGTTATTATGTAGTTCTCTTCAATCAGTAAATGAGGAGTGTGCATCTTAAAGAGGAGTTCTGTTTCCTGTTTACCATACTTTACCTGACAAGCCCTCCGCATACACACATGATGTAACTCACACAAGCACACAAGTTCAAGGAGATCAGTGAGGAAGCATTTCTCTGTAGAACTATCCGTAGTTAGTTACATTTGCAGTATATAGCAGATGTTGAGCCACCAAAATCGGTTTGATCAAGCTGGGTGCGTTTACCCTTTTGTGTGTTTAGTCAGGTGTGTCTTCTGATGGACCCAAAACACCCAGTTGTTAGAGGTGCTAGTGCACCCTGCTGCAGATTGATTGCGATAAAGACTCTAGCAATGGGCCCGATACGATCCTATATCGGTATCGGGTTTGATGTTGACGTCATTCACTCATCGGATATCAGACGGACAGGGCTGATCCACTTACCGATCCATATTCCGTTCCACATCTTACCATGGGCACACGGCAACTTCGGTCGGAAACTGAGTGAGCAAATAGTATTGCTGTTGGTTTAACTAAGATGTCATTTCTTAATGGGTACCTGTTAAAGAAAACAGAATTTCGATTCAACATAACACATTTTATATACAAAAAAAATACATGCGTATTAAGAAAGCCTCTATTTCTAGAACGGCCTGTCAGGTGATCACATACCTTCTCATGTTGTTTTGATTTTCTACGCTCTGCTGTTGCATTAGCGGAACATCAGAGCTCAAAAGTTCAACTTCACTTTCAGAGAAAATGCTAATGCAGTATGTGTGGAAAGCTGATCTGTTGTAAAGGATGTTTCACCTCCAAAATGACAAAGCATCTGAAGCACCAGCATGAAATGGTGGGCATGACATGTGTACTGTGTTTGACAGCCTACGGTCTCCTAGCACAAGTGCTGCATTAGTCAGGTCAGTCTAAAAAGCTTTTCTTGAATAAAGCTTTACATGGCTTAATGTACTCAAAACTGACCTAAGAAAACAAAACTTCTCTCAGTTACTGCTGTTGCTAAGTAATCTCTACTGCTTAAACGATGAACCTGTGATCCAAAAGCATTTTTATTAAGCTTTTTTCTTCCCATTTAAACCAGTTTCATGTTCGTCATTTCAGCACAGGGAGTACTTGTGATCAGTAATAATTGAAAGACGTTTGGTATTCTTAGGTCGCTACTTTGGAGCATTAAGCCACTTTTAGCTTGTTACTTCTAATAAGTTTTAATGGGAAGAAAAAAGCTTAATGTAAAGTGATTACTTTTTTAAGTAATAAATAAATATACTCTTTGTATCGGAATCTGTACCGGTATCGGCAATTTGGAACTAAAAAATGTGGATCGGCCCATCAATAAATTGAGCCCCATTTCAAATATAGACCTGTGAATAAAGGTCAGAAGGTCAGGCCTCCTTTCTTTTTAAATGTGTACAGCACGATAAAGGATATTGCATGGTAGTTACTCAAGAGAAAAACTCCTATTTTAGTCAATTCAACCAAAATTAAATGGTGAAATTACTTGTTGTTGATTATTTTAAATAAACACCAGAACATAGCTTAATACCTCATACCAACATCTGTTGAAAGAACGATGAATCTCCACAATCTCTACCTGCACAAATCAGCTTTGTCTCCATAATGCCATCCAAATTCTACAAAAATCTCAAACTGTACTTGAAACACTGTGTGTGTAGGCTATCGCTGTTTCAGTTGAAGCATTCCTAAAGCTGTCTTTACTTGGACAGGCTTTGTTCAGAGATACGGCTTGATTTTTCTGAAGTGCAATTAATCAAACGCTACATGGAAAACACCTCCGGTGGAGCCTAAGCCACTTTGTATTCGCCTCATTACTCTGCAAAGTCAGCTGAGAAATGCAATGGGTTGCCCTGCTCTCACACCTCTCTTCTGCTCCCAGCCTCTGTTTGCTGACATGCATATTCCCCTCCCAACTCTAATGAGAAGGCACCGAGCATGTGTATGTATGAGTGTTGTGGATAAGTTGACCTTGTTTCTCACCGAACCTGAATTACCCTGCAGCCTGAGTCACCAGTGTGAGGTAAGAGCAGAGCGCTAACATCAGCCTTGTTAGCCTTCGGGTGGCTGTACAACTCTGTGTTAGTTAGCTCTCTGACACCTTAAGGAGAGCTCAGACACTGCTGCAGGGCTTTACACCATGTCTGAAAGAATCTGCCATGCTGACAATTGGCCTTATCAGATGTGTCTCATCCACAGTCTAAGTGTCACTTTGGTACAGTATGAGCACAGTTAGCCACAGAATAGCTGTGCAGCATTTCTTTACTATATGGAGGCCATTCAAGCATATTTCTAGTAAGACTGTAAAAAAGTACCCGTAACAAACCTGAGAGACACTGGGGATAAGACATATGCACATCTGAAGGCAAATTTAGAGTAGCCAACTCATGTGGGAGGAAACCAGGTCACTGTTAAGAAGCTTTCATTTAAAATGCAGTTTGATGTTTGGAAAGTACACACTTATTTTTTCTATGCATCCTGTAATGTTTTGAATGCTGCCCAGGACCATGCCATGTACCAACACTGCTAGCCATTCTGGTGAAAATCTGCTCCATTATGCTTTGACGTCAGGCAACGTTTCAGAAGACTGGCAGGATAAATGGCCATCCACAATGTTGTCATCCTTGAGTGAACTTTAATGCCACTGGATACCTATGGGATCATAATGTCAAGAGAGAGTTCCCTCTGGCTGCTATTGGGCACCAACTTTAGCAGAGGGACATCATTTCACAATTGCACTTTCAGAGGCTCATTGGCTCCGCATGCAATAGGACTCAACTTCTAGTGAAGGCAACGAGAGCTCATACACAACACTAAACAACTGCAGGACAAGGGTCACCGACATGCTTTTAATTGGGTGAATGTGTATCACATTGGTCATGTAGCGTCAGTGAATGCAGCATAGTCCTTGTTTCTGGTTAATATCTGTGTGGAGTTTGGTGTCCACACAGATCTCCATCTGTTTTATCTCTTTCAAACCCCACTTTCTGAGGTAAGGCATTTTAAACCATAACCACCTACAACAAGTGGCAATTGGGGAAATAATGGACATCATTTACACTGTCTTATTATTTCTGCCTACAGCCTTGACTTTTCTATTCAGTGCTAAATGACACAGCTTTGAGACAGTGAAGAACATGTGACAATGGAGACACTATATTATACTGACATAACTGATTGTAGGTGGGGTTTTGAATATCCAAGAACAAGGTTTGTTCATTGGAAGTACAATGTGGTAGCCTAGTGGTTAAGGTTCTGGACTCTAGAGCAGAAGGTCGAGGGTTCAAGTCCCACCTCTACTAAGCTGCCACTGCTGGCTCCTTGAGCAAGGCCCTTAACCCACAATTGCTTGGATTCTAAGACTGTATAAATTGTAAGTCGCTCTGGATAAGGGTGTCTGCTAAATGACATAAATGTAAATGTAACCTGGGTTTTCGTTGTTAATTCGTTCTCGTGACTCGTGAATCACGAATCGTGAATCGAGTTTCGGCTGAATCTCATACAAGATTAAGCAAGTGCGCTGAGTACTGAGCAACCAACAAGGAGAGAGACACATTTTTCTAGTCAAAATGCGTTGAGAACCGAATTCAACAAGTTCTAAGGTGGTCAAGTCTGAGGTGTATCACTGTGTTTGAAATTAGACTTCCATTATTAGAATATTTGTTATCCAAAACCAGTTTCTAGAAAGAGGTACATTTGGCTATTAAGATTTGGCAGTGTTTTGGTGTCTTATAACCTTTTCAAATCAAGCCTGAAAACAAAATGGATTGGCTAATGTAAATTACTAATAGATGTGGCTGACAGACTTGTCCAGTGTGTATTCCCGCCTTTGGTATTGTTTTTGCTATACGCTACATACCCACCATAATCCTGACCAGGATAAGCAGTCTGAACTGAATGAATGAATGAACCGATGAATATATATAAATGAATATAATGATGAATGAAAATGCAGCTTCAGTGTAGATGGAAAGAGAAAACGCAGAAGAACAAGCATTTTCAAATATGTATGTTTTTTCCATCAGTATATGTACAGATCAGAGGGTGTGCTCATTGTTAATGGCACTGCCGTCTGAATCTGTTGTACAGTATCACTCAGTCAGTGGTTTGTCATGTTTACGTGTTGTTTAATTACGAGTAGGCTGAACACACTCTGAACTCTTCTGTACCTCTCCATTTCCTCATTCTCTCCTCCATGTCTCCTCTTTAGCACATGATAAAACGCTCTGTGGCTGCCTTCAACCAATCATGTTTTCAGTAGAGCAGTTAAACTGTTTTATTACCGCCACCCTCAAAGCTTTAGAGTCTTAAATTTTCTCCGTAATGGTAGATTAATTTCAGCCTGCCTAATGCAATACAGGACAAAATATTTCAAACCAGATTTAATTTTTTTTCCACTTTCTTTGGCAGAGGATATGGATCAAGTTGGGAAGGTTAGGCACAACAGTTTTTTTCTTCCTCCAGATACATTTCAACAATGGAACAGGTCCAGTGGGTCTGTAGATAATTCCTAGTGTGAGGGTGGGGGTCAAGGCCTATACAAATGCGTGATATTTTGCATATGAGCTCCATTACAGGCAGCAGAATCAGGCCAGAACTTCCAAAGGTGCTGAAATGACCTGAGATAAGTGGTTAGCAGTGATAAGAGCTGGGACTGCTTCACCTGCAGTCTGCTGCTGCACGCTGATAATGCTGCATCATCTGCACCTGCGGTTAGAGCCTTGAGGAACGTGAAACAAAACCACAACGTGCAAGCAGCCTAATTAGGTGAAGTTGCTAACGTGTAATCGGAAGCACGTTCATTATGTTTGATAACAGAGCTTCTGGGGTTGATATTGCTTGTAGATAATGCAGCATTCCAATAAGCTCTGATAGCAATCTTAATGAAATTAGTCTGATATGGGATACTGTATGGTAAAACCCTACACTTTGTTTCCCTTAATAATGCCTTATTTTTCTTTAAAATGAACGTGTTTCAGGGTAAATGTAGACTTCTGCTAAAAAGAGACCTTGTATTTCTGAAGCCTTGTACGAACAGCTCGGCCCTGCCATCTTCTGAACTGACCTTTGTGTAATAAATTGGAGAAACCCTACTAGATCAGCTCTTTCTATTTAACACACGATGGAACTAATTCTTCCATTAACTCAACATTTGCAATGAGATTACTTGTATGCTAATGTCTTATAATTAATTCTTACAACCTCCTCTCTTCTCGCTTCACAATTTTTTTTCCCCAGGACCCGATCTAAGGATAGTTGACAGATTCCCACACTTCAGCTAATGCATAATGTTCATTTCAGGCTCTTAATTAGGTTTAAATGAAAATGGGCTCAGCAGAAAGATGGACAGCGGGGAAGGCATCAAACCACCCAGCATGGCCCCAAGTTGTGAGGCAATGCAATTTGTTGAAGCAGCGCAGCAAGGAGTTCAGAGTTCATTAATTTTTAGTGCGCAGACTGTCTCCCAGTGGTGCTCCCTGCCTGTTCATGCTCCACCTAGACACAAGCACAAATACTGGACCTGCACGATGCTGTTGTCTTGAAACTCCATCCACACACACAGGCAGTCAGGAGAGAGTGCTTGTCTCTCTATGGTGATTAAATGTTAGTCCACCGAAACATTGCAGTGCTCAGAACCATGCTGCGTTTTGCAAAGCCAGACCAAGTGCCACAGTTTCCTCATACATACAGGGATTATAATGGTATCTTTTGAAACTATAGGCAAAAGAAAGTTACCTAGTTCTAACAGGCATTAAAAGCATTACATTAAATGTCATTGACTTTTTTTGTGCAGCCCATAAATCATGACCTTGGCAGTAAAAAGGCTTCATCTCTCTTCTTCTATGGCAACACGGACAGTTCCAGCAAGGTTTCATCGAAGAAATACAGCATATCTCGACCTAATCTCAATCTACTGTGTCTATGACAGATGGTCAGTGGTAGCTCAGTGGTTAAGGCTCTGGACTCCTGCAAGGTTGCGAGTTCCAGTCGTGGCTTTGCCAAGCTTTCACTGCTGGGCTTTTGAGCAAGGCTTTTAACCCTTATCTGGTCTGAGTTTCCCGATGAATCTTAGGCACTAGCAGTCAACTTTTCTGTGTGCTTCTTTCCTGAGTATTTCCCTAGAACGCTCTTAATCAAGAATTCTACGAGTAAGTATAAAGTACCTGATGATGCCATCCGACACCAGCTTGGAAACAAGCATTGATAGTCGAACAGCTAACTACCCTTCTCTGCTTCAGAGTTCTTCTTTATATTATACATGTTAGAATTATTACTAAACATCATATAGGCTACAACATTCCTTAAATGACAGATTTATTGAAAGACTATATATAATCATATACCTGGGCCCACTGTCGATCTGAATAAAGAATGAGGGCTTGTGTTAATAGAATACAAGAACATGGCAGACTCTCATCACAAAAGAAATCAGTACTTCTTTTATATCTGTTAAACCATGTAAGTGTGACACATTTACATTTACAGCATTTAGCAGACGCCCTTATCCAGAGCGACTTGCAATTGATACAGTCTTACAATCCAAGCAGTTGTGGGTTAAGGGCGTTGCTCAAGGACCCAACAGTGGCAGCTTAACAGAGATGGGATTTGAACCCTGGATCTTTTGGTCCATAGTCCAGAACCTTAACCGCTAGGCTACCACAGTCCAACATTTAGCAGACGCCCTTATCCAGAGCAACTTACAATTTTTACAATCTTACAATCCCAGCAGTTGTGGGTTAAGGGTCTTGCTCACGGACCCAACAGTGGCAACTTGGCTGAGGTGGGATTTGAACACTGGACCTTCTGGGCCACAGTCCAGTACCTTATCCGCTAGGCTACCACAGTCCCATATTAGTGTACTATGTAAGCTCCATGGATAAAACTTTATATGCATCCACGACACATTTGGAGGGGTTACCTTACACATATACTGATCATTGGAGGACATGAAGCAATCTATCACATCTGATTTCATACACACATTTTCTTGACTTGCTCTACCTCTCTTCCTCTCACATTTAGAAATGTCACTACTTTTAGCTTCTCTCTGACCAGTGGCCTTCTTTTAGCATTTAACATTTGTAGCTGACATTACAGTTTTTCCTTCATCTCCTACAGTATATCTTACGCACGTGTGTAGATGGACCCCATTGTGGGTTTGAGGCCGTGGCCATTTACTCTCTAGCCCCTTTGGCTAGTGTGGATGATAATTGTATTGCATATGGCTTTCTGGTGTCACGCGGGCAGAGAAGTGTGTGTGTGTGTGTGTGTGTGTGTGTGTGTGTTGAATGCAGTAGCTGCAAGAGTCTCATCCACAATGTTCTCCGAAAAATGTGCTTTGGTGCAACACAGCTCAGTGCTGACCCAGCATTATAGTGGATTATGTTGGGTTGGGTTCCACTTGGGTTCTCTCATGGGTGTCCTTTTTATGCTTCATATTAGTATTTCACCACGGCTCCAGTCACTGATACACATATCACTACGGTGTTCAACAGGGTAGTTGCACATCATTGAGAATATTTTTTTCAGTTGCCCATCACCATCAGAACAACAGCATGTAGTATGTACATATGTTTTAATTATCAGTTTATGCTGATTGATTGTATTTGTGTATTTGCACGGCCTTCAAGTGCATCACTATTAGGATATGTACAGGTTATTCAGGGTATTTATAGTGTTGAAATTCAAATATTGGCCTCTATGCAATTTCCAAAGTGTTACACTTTGCCTTAAAAAACATGGGATGATTCTAACATAGATTATGTATGCTATAATCGTCCCATGTTTAATTGGATGGCTGTACGATGTTGCTCTTAAGATTGTGGCAATAGTAAGGTCACGCACCTAACAACAACAACAACAAAAAAAGCTATTTCTTTGAAAAACTAAAGGGCCAAACATTTTCCTTTTGGTTACTGGTGTTAAGGTTCGGATTATGGTTAGGTGTAGCATTAATAAGCTACAGTAATCATTATGTCAACAGAAATGACCCAAAACATATTTTTTGTGTGTCTGACAGCTTACTGTGTGGCTTGTTCCTCTCAATGTAATGCTCAAAATACTTAAAATTATACAGCTGTAGTTCCACAGCTTTTATGTATACCTGTATTCACTGGAACAAAATAATACAGAATGTGATTTTTTTAAATTCCGTAATTTAAGGAATTGACATAGCAAGCATTTCAGTCTGTAACTACTGATATGCAGTAGGTACGAGCTTTTTTGGTTCATTGACAAAACACCTAAGCTGGTCTGTGGTCAGGAGTAAATACTGCTTATAAGTCAACAGATTTTTGTGGCTTTACCAGATACAAATGACTAACAAATATGTTGGCCTAGGCTTAATCTGTATTTTATCACGTAGAGACAGGAAATAACACCTCATTACTCCCAGCTGGGGAATATTGGTGCTATAGCAGCAGAACATCCAACAAACAGAAAAACACCAGAGACAGTATAAACACAGTATACACGAAATCAAATCCAATAAAATGCAAAATTATAATAGAAAATATAAAAGAAATCCCTATAAAACAATGTACTTAATCATCACACATAGAACTGAGTTTTCACTTGGGCTTATATTTATTCCAAAAATAGGATAATTTGTTTTTGACTGACATTTTTAGCTCTAATAGTGTTTTTGGAATAAATGTACGCCTAAGTGAAATTTCAAGTCTATATGTGATGTTTAAGTGAAGGTGATCTGTAAAGCATGAGCATGGCATTGGCACATGGCACACTGATGTAGTGTAAATACATGAAACTTATCTCTAAATGGAATTAAAGTTACATTTGTTAATTTGGCAGATGATCTTATGAAGAGCATACTTTCTTACACAATCAGAGGTAAAGCAATGCAATTGTGAGAATCAGCGAGCGAGTTAAGTGAAACCAACTCTGAATCCTCAGATTGTGAGTTATATCCAGATTAATATTCAGATTAATGCATTCCAGTTTTATGACATTCGGCAGAGACTTGTCTTTGCTGAAGAAATGACTCATGTAATGTGTCTGGTCTGGTCTAAATATCTGAAAAGGTGACTGATTATGAATGGCAGGTTATAAGCAGTGGAAATGGTGCATTGTTGGGTAGGGTCTGGTGGATGGGTGGTGTGGGGTGGAGGGTGCCCTTTTTCCCCCTTGAGTCCCTGCCCCCAAAATGTCTGTGCATGGGACTGCATCTTAATATGAGCCTTGTCTTTATGTGAAACTGGTCAGTGTGTGTCCCTCCACCACTGAGGGACTCTTCCAGAGTCTGAGGTTCTGCTTGGTGGAACTGTCTGTCTCTGTTTAGTGCTGCAGCATGCCACTATGGGTTAGTTCCTAATTACTCTCACCCAGTGATGTTACAAATATTCCCCTGGTGCTAATATTTTTTTCTGCCTCAATGGTTCATTATGTCGTTTGGCAGAGTAAAACAGATTTTCAGTGTCTGCGACGTGTCACACATTCTGCCTACCCCCCTCCAATATTGCCCCAAAATCTCCTCTCTATCTTTAGCTTCCATCTGTTTCCACGACTACCTGTGATGCCATTCCACTAAAGCTACTTTCAGTCACCTTCATTTTACTCATCAAGCAATATATTCATCTACTGTGGAATGACATTACAGAAGAGGTGCTGTTGTTGAGCTCTGCTCTATACCTCGACCTACAATGACACTGGCTATTTTCATGGATACATGCCATACACGGGTTTTTTTTCTGTTTTCTTTCTACTTTCCGCTGACATATTTAAAAAAAAAACAATGTATAATAATGACTTAAATGATGTACTGTCCACAATCAAAAAATAAGATCAAAACAAATAAGGGAAAACTGACAGAAGTCTCAGATGAGAGAGGAGTCAAGAATGTTCTGACCGGGAACCCAGCATTTCCTCAGCAGTTGACCAGGTACTGGAACCCCCAAACGTGACGATGAGCATCCAGCAAGCAATTAACAGTATAAGCCGGTGCACCATCATTGAACCGAGGGCAGGGGGTTGGGAGCAGGGCAGAGATGTGGCTACAATAAATAGGCTTAATATGGGAAGCATGAAATTAGGGGTGCACCTGGTGCAGAGGCAAGTGGAGTTGAAGCAACATCATGCTGATGATCTTTAACAAACAAAAGGTCAGTAGGACAGGACGGGGTGGTGGTGGTAGCCTCCCATTGGAGGGCTTCACAGACCACAGCCTCAATATTCCAGGAAACATGCTTCAAGGCGATGGGGAGAATACCGTCTGAAAGAGGAGATTCCAACTGAGGTATATCTACAGGACTGGGTAAAAGTAAAATAAATTGGGCAGAAACGAATGTCCATTGGGCCTGGTGGTAATTGAGAGTTCCTCTCCTCTAATGCAGATTTCACTGCAAGTAACTCCTGGTTGCCAATGTCATAGTTTCTGTCTCAAGTGAGCCAATGGAAAAAAGCACATGGATGGAGCTTACTGATTGGCAGCACACTTGGATGGAACGACCCCTACCCCACAATATGAGGCATCAGCTTCAACAATGAACTGATGGGATGGGTCAGTGAGGATCAGGATGTAGAAGTGAAATGCTTATTAAGCTCATGAAAAGCATTTTCAGCACTCTCAGTCCTGTGCGGAAATGGGCCAGTAATCGTGCTGTAATCTTGAATAAATCTGCTATAAAAGTTAGCAAACCCATGGAATCACTGGAGGTCCTTCCTGGTGGTAGGGACTGGGAAATTAACAACTGCCTTAAGTCTCCCTGGGTCCATCTTGGTGCCCTCAGGCAAGATAATGAATCAGAGGAAGGAAATAGATTTCTTAAGAAAAGCACACTTCTTTGCTTTGATGAATTGCTGGTAAAGGGTGTTGAATAACCCTTTGAACATGGTGAACATGCTCCTGGAGATTCAGTGAAAATATCAAGATGTCATCCAGATAAATAAAAACAAAGCAGTTAATTATATTAAGTAGTACATTGTTTACTAGATTATGAATAACAGCAGGGACATTTAGTGACACTCAAATGGCATGACCAAATATTCATAATGGACATTAGGAGAATTACAGGCAGCCTAACACAATCTTATACACATTACATGGAAATCATTTTGTAAATGAAGTTTAGTAAATATGTTGGCCTCCTGGTAGAGATCAAAGTAGAAGACATGAGTGGTAACAGGTAACAGTCCCTGACACTAATTTGATTAAGTCATCAATACATTTAATACATTACATTTGCCCAAAAAACCCACACCAGCCAGAGAAGAAGAGCAGATACCAGCAGTCAGGGACTCCTTAATGTGTTTCTTCATAGCCTCTACATTTGAAGGGAGCAGCCAGTAGAGACGACAGCGGGGAAATTGGGTACCTAGCAATAGATTTAATGGTGGTAAGGAGGCAGAGAGGTAGCACAGGCTTTTCTGGGTTAGAGGTTCAGAGGACAGGTCCAGATGTTCTGCCTTTGGTGAAGGGTGAGACAAAGTAAAACACTGGGTAGAGCTGAGACAGTGGGAAAGAAAGCGGTCTCCAACCCAAAATACAGTTATTAGCCCAGTCAATGTGATGGTTATGCTTAGTAAGCTGAAAATGCCCCAAAACTACAGGAATATGAATCAATAATGAGTTCATGGTGATTGTTAGAAGGTAAGCTGCTACATGTGTGGAGTTTGCATATTCTCCCCATGTCTGCATGGGTTTCCTCTGGGTACTGAGTACTCAACAAGGCTAGTGAAGTGGCCGGTGAGTGTCCATCTCAACTGTGACACTGAGCATTGGCTGTCTCACTCCAGAAGAAATGTTTGAAAATAAGAGATTGAGTAAAGTGGAATTCTCTATGGAGAAATATGAAAAGGCCCGCTGTTGGGCCCTCGAGCATGGCCCTTAACTTTCAACTGTTTCAACTGAACTACTTGTCACTCTGGATAAGCATGTGGGCTAAGTGCTTAAATGTAGATTTTCTATGAAGGCCGTTTTTGTGAAATCAGGTTATTTTCTCAGTGATGGAACTCTCAGAGCTAAGTATGTTCTGGTCTGGTAGTGAACAAAGATGCACACAGTGTAAATACAGACACACTATGTCTGGTACTATAAAGGGGAGTGTGTTCTGGAGCCCATATGAGTTAATTAAGACACGCCCAGTGCTGCACTTCTGTAATGGATTTTTCTCTGTCTGTATGGCTGTGCTCGAGGGCAGTGAGGGTAGCCTGTCTTCTGCTTTAATGCAGTTAGCCATAATGAATGCATTTCCAAATTAAATGAGATTCTTTTTTTCCCCATTATTTTCTTTGGCTCATCCCAGTGCATCGATTGGCTCGCGATGCCCCTTGAACTTGACCTCGCTCATGTTGCTCAATGTCAATAATCTTGTCCTCTTCCGCCCGGCCTCGGTGGAGAGAGATATCAATAGATGCATTTAGTATAGGGGACTCTTAGTATTCAGTGATCCATATGCATTTTTGGAGCAGTCGGAGTTGGTAATATCTTGTTAGCACATTAACATGTCCTATAGAGAGGTGACAGAGTGGAGAGCATTACATGTTGTTGAAGAGCAAGTTAAAAAAGAAATGTAAAATGTCTTTGTGTATCGATAATACATATGCATTTCTGTGCAAAGGACAGTGGTGGCTCAGTAGTTAAGGATCTGGACTACTAATCGAAAGGTTCTGAGTTTAAAGTCCTGGCTCTGCCTTGAGTATAATGTCAGGCCTTTAGTTAGAAGTAATAATTCTGATGAGCAATCACAATACTTTAAGCAAAAATCTGATTATGATTTTTACATCATTTCAGATTTCACTGCTGGCTTTTGGTCTCAGTGATCCCATAATATTTAATTCACTACCATATAAATACAAAATGCATTGGCTAGTACCTGATGCGTACATTGTTAGCTTTACAGTGACAGCCAAACTTGAGTGTAACATGCATTGGCGAGCTAATAAGATAATTATTAGAAGAACACACTAAGTAAATGTGAAACTACAAACCGAGAGTGTAAACTAAATTTGAGGCCTGGCTGGAGAGAGGGTGTGTGAGCAAGGCATGAAATTCATTCATTGTCTTATCCGCTTATCCTAGTTGAGGTCGCGGGAGAGTCGGTGACACAGGCCGGAACAACCCTAGACAGGGCGTCAATCCATCGTAGGGCACTCACACACACATACACACAGTCACACTGTAAGGGGCACTTTGGAAACACCAATTAACCTAACACACATGTCTTTGGAATATGGGAGGAAACCGGAGTACCCAGAGAAACCCACGCGAGCACAGGGAGAACATGCAAACTCCACACAGACGGAGCCTGGGCTTGGGGTCGAACCGGGGATCTCAGAGCTGTCATAGTGACAGTGTGACAATGCTAACCACTGCACAAACGTGCCGCCCTCTGTCTTCCGCTAATTCAAACCATTGTGGTTGTCTAACCACATTGGTATAATATCTGTTATAATAAATGATATCCAACCAAAACTAGAGCTGTGCTGTTTAGACTCTTCGCGTTTACACTATTCAGGCTTTATGCTTCTCTGTCAGATGTGTTTGTATGAGGGAGAGAAATCGTTTTGTTTTCGACGATCCATGTTCTGTCTATGATTAGAGTTTCTCTAGAGTCTTTCGCGCTCATCTTTCTCTCTCTCTCATGCTGTGTGTTTTGATCGTTTTGATGAATCGTGAGTGGACAGTACTTGTCATGCAGTGTGTCTCTGGCCCTCTTATCTCTCCATCTAATACAGTTGTTTCTGCTTTTCATGAGAGGCAGTGGAAGGATGAAACATACCAAATCACTTCAACGAGGCTGTCAGAGCAGCCAGAAGCTTAACGTACACAATTATTCCTTGCTGAGCGCCTCTTCAAGGTGTAATCTCACTTTCGGGTACCGGAGCTGCAGATTACCATTTCTGGTGTATTCATTTCCTGTACATGTATAATATGTAGAGATAATGCTGCTAGCACTGCTTACACCCCACTGAGCAACACTTCATGCCTGCTTCAGCTCTGGGTAACACACGCTATATGATTACTTCCTCACTCTATTAGCTTGCTACTAACGGGACTGTGGATACATTTATCAAAATTGTTCAACACCTTGTTTTGAAACAGTCATTTTTGGGTTGCTTTTTAAAAACTATTTCATTTTGCATTGTGTTAGCTTTTTTCCCACTGTATTATATTCAAAATACAGGGTAAATACTGTATATTATGGTGATTTTCCTATACGATCTTATGCAAACTGATTTTCTAAATGAAAAGTAAATGCATGGAAGAAAACTAAAGTATCACACGCAAGTCATTTTATCCCATACAAGGCTTAAAAGCATTAGTAAGCTACTTGCCAGCTAATGAAAACATGATATATACGGTCATAAATGATTACCAATGAAGGTCAATCTTACAGTCATATGGAAGACACAGAATGAGTTAGGAGTTTACAAATAACCCGTGTCATATGCAAATGAATTGTCAGTTCACCTCCTCATAGCATAGAATTCAAGCCGTCAGTATCACATGTTAAAGTCAAAACAATGGTTGTGAACCAGAATCCAACATGGTTTGAGTAAACAACTGATTAATTACTTAGTAATCAATGTACAGACCTATGCATGGAGTGTTTATCAAATCACAGCTCACAGAACACTAGTGCATGTGAGTATTATCTGAAATATGACATAAGAAAATGGCAGATTATTGGAAAAAAAAACTTTGTTTTAGCTGTATGTAGACTCTGTATTTCTGAAGTTATCTTCTACCAAGAGCTAGCCTTTTTTAAAAGCTCTGATTCTTTCATATAACATCAAACTGTGTTGATTTTTCTTTAATATCATCTCTGTAAGAGCAGGCTGTCTTTTCGTTTCTGAATAGCATGAAATATACAATATACTTAGGAGGGCTGATATACACTGGTAATGGAAGTAGACAGAAAATAGTGGTGCACTGTGAGGGAGAGAAAGTGTGTGGGGCATATCTGTGAGCCTTGTCATTAGCGTCGAATGAGGCCGCTTAAAAATTTGATGATATAAATGAGGAGAAAGATGAGCATGGATTATTAAACACATCATGATGAAAACTTAAACCAGTCAAAGGCATTAAAAGAAACTAATTAAAACAAATGCTTCAACCTCCATCTTCATGGCCATGACTTATTCAGGAACATGTGAGTAGTGTATGATCAGGAGCTGACATTATCATTGGTCACTGAATTATTTAAAGACTTTTGCTCTGAGAAAATATTAGAGATGGGTTGTAGATGGAATAGCAGAGGAGAAAATGTAAATTTTCATTTGGAGGAATGCCACAGGAAATGTAGATAGGATGAATGTACTTTTTAATTGACTTGGTCTTTTACAATCATTTTAGTGGGTACAGACAGAATGTATGAATCTGATCACTGTACAATATGGCATATACAAGGTATGTGATTTATTAAACTTTTTAGATTGTCTAGTGATTTCCTGTTTTATGGGAGGTGTGGGGTATCTGCTTATACACACGTGGACAAAATTATTGGTACCCCTCAGTTAATGAAAGAAAAACCCACGATGGTAACAGAAATATCTGACAAAAGTAATAATAAAAAGTCTATAAAAATGAACAAATGAAAGTCAGACATTGCTTTTCAACCATGCTTCAACAGAATTACTTAAAAAAATAAACTCATGAAACAGAAATGATGGTACCCTTAACTTAATATTTTTGTTTCACAACCTTTTAATTCAATCACTGCAATCAAACGATCCCTGTATCTGTCAGTGAGACTTCTGCACCTCTCAGCAGGTACTTTGGCCCACTCCTCATGAGCAAACTGCTCCAGTTGTCTCAGGTTTGAAGGGTGCCTTTTCCAGACGGCATGTTTCAGCTCCTTCCAAAGATGCTCAATAGGATTTAGGTCAGGGCTCATAGAAGGCCACTTCAGAATAGTCCAGTGTTTTCCTCTTAGCCATTCTTGGGTGTTTTTAGATGTGTGTTTTGGGTCATTATCCTGTTGCAAGACCCATGACCTTCGACTGAGACCAAGTTTTCTGACACTGGGCAGCACATTTCCCTCTAGAATTCCTTGATAGTCTTGAGACTTCGTTGTACCCTGCACAGATTCAAGACACTCTGTGCCAGATGCAGCAAAGCAGCCCCAGAACATAACAGAGCCTCCTCCATGTTCCACAGTAGGGACAGTGATCTTTTCTTGATGTGATTCATTTTTCCATCTGTGAACATAGAGCTGATGTGCCTTGCCAAAAAGTTCCATGTTTGTCTCATCTGTCCATAGGACATTCTCCCAGAAGCTTTGTGGCTTGTCAACATGTAGTTTGGCAAATTCCAGTCTGGCTTTTTTATGTTTGGTTTTCAACAATGGTGTCCTCCTTGGTCGTCTCCCATTAAGTCCACTTTGGCTCAAACATCGACGGATGGTGCGATCTGACACTGATGTTCCTTGAGCTTGAAGTTCACCTTTAATCTCTTTAGATGTTTTTCTTGGCTCTTTAGTTACCATTCGTATTATCCGTCTCTTTGATTTGTCATTAATTTTTCTCCTGCTTCCACGTCCAAGGAGGTTGGCTACAGTCCCATGGGTCTTAAATTTCTGAATAATATATGCAACTGTAGTCACAGGAACATCAAGCTGCTTGGAGATGGTCTCATAACCTGTACCCTTAACATGCTTGTCTATAATTTTCTTTCTAATGTCCTGAGACAACTCTTTCCTTTGCTTCCTCTGGTCTTTGTTGAGTGTGGTACACACCTTGTCACCAAACAGCACAGTGACTACCTGAAGCCCTGTATATGGGCACACTGACTGCTTGCAAGATAGTAGACACCTGCGATGCTAATTAGGGAACACACCTTGATTTAACATGTTCCTTTGGTCACATTTTTCAGGGTACCTTCATTTCTGTCCAGGCCTGTTTCAAGAGTTTATTTTTCTTAATAATTCTGTTGAAGCATGGTTGAAAAGCAATGTCTGACTTTCATTTGTTCCTTTTCATAGACTTTTTATTATTACGTTTGTCAGATATTTCTGTTACCATCGTGGGTTTTTCTTTCATTAACTGAGGGGTACCAACAATTTTGTCCACGTATGCATCGTTTACCTGGGGAAGTGTTACGAAGACAGGCTGGTGTTCTGATGGGGAACCCTCCCAGCACATGGCGCTTACCTAAATTTGACACGTAACCATAATTGTGGACCATGTGATTGTAATGTTTTGGCATATTGGTGTAGATTCAATGATATTTTGAAGTCACACAGCAAAACCCTTTTTTCACTTCTACTTTTGAAAGTTAAAAAATTCAAAATGGAAAATATTGATTCATTTCACCCTTTCATCATGAGATGATGGAAGGTCTGGTTTAAAGAGCGTGTTGTAATTTCAGTTCATGCAGTATGTTTCACACTGTGTGATTTTGTTCTCTGGTTGGTAACCTTTGAAAGATTTTGGGCTCACATATTTGCAAATCAGAGTGACCTTGGAGAAAAGGCTGCAGCAAAGGGATAAAAAATGTCATTTTATTGACTTTACAGCTGTCTGAGCTGGAACTGGGTTTTTTAACTCAAATGTAAGCTGGTGTAATATCCTGAATGTTAAGGGAAACTTTCTCACCGGTGATGCTTACAAAGCAGTGAATATGCTGTTCATTACTCTAATACACATAACCAGAAGAATCGTCAGTTATTTGCTGCAGTAAGGAGGAATGAAACTCAGACAATGGAACACCGTGGTGCATGTGCAGGCAGTTTGGTGTGTGTGCAGTTGTATATGTGTATAGTGTTGTGTTCAGCTCTAATTGGAGTGTGTCTAGAGGCCTATCAATTAAGCCCTGTTGTGTCTCACTCTGTGAGGAAGCTAGCCTGTCTAATGAGAGGAGACATGGAGGAAAGATGGAGGCAAATGAATGGGAAGAACAGGGGAGAAATCTGACATTGTGCTGTTAAGCATTAAATCAAAGTAATTAGAATTAGAAAAAAGAATTTCACTCGTAAACATCATTTCAGTTTGCAATCATCATACAAATGGGCACAGCTTCCTCTGTTGGCAGACAGACAACCTTTGTATGAGGAGGACCCTCCTTCATGTTTTAGAACCCTTTCATTATGATCGTCTCTTAATGTTTGTAGATCCATGTTTGATGTTTTAAGGGTTAAGCAAAATGAAATGTGCATATGTTGGAGATAATTAAAGGCTGGGGTTAGAGCGCTTATATGGTATGGTATGGTTCTTGTAATGCTGACTCAGTGTATCTAAGATCCAAATCTTCCTCCTTTGTTGTGGCCCTCACAACATCTCTTGAGGTGAGAGACTGATCTTCCCAAGCTCATGAAAACACATCGGCTGAGCCGGTGAAATTGCAAAGTTTCCCCCGGCTGAGTGGTGCAGCACCTTCGTGAATACTTTGTGTGTACATGTATGTGTCGCCGGATTATACAACCTTACCATTGTGGCATTGTCGGCACCGACAGTGTCCACCGGCTCCCGACCGTGAGCACTTTGACAGCTTGATGAATTGAGGCTGACACTTGCCAAAATAGCTGTTGCCTGTGCCAGCTGCCAGTTGAGCATTTACACTCTGTTAATTGAATTGGCAATTTGTGTAACAGTACCTGCCCCTGAGCTTTGGTGAAGCAAGGGGCTGCCATTTAGCTTCACTAATCCAAGACCAGGGAATAAGAATGCTAAGCTTCACAAGAAAGATTTAAAATGACAGTCAGGGGCCATGTTGCCTATTTCCCATTAAATGAGAAATAAATTAACAATAGCAATAATGTTGACTTATAAAACCGAAAGTTAAATTGACTTTGAAATAGTGCTGCGATTCGAAATTGCCACTGTGTGCAGAGAATCAAATTGCGTATATTGCATCCTTGCACCAAAAGCTGTTTGTGGCGTAGTGGTATTACGCACCTGCATTAAATATTGAAACTGTTAAATGGAAATGGATATTTTCTCATAATAAAATGGCATTAGTCTGTATCGGGAAAGTGCATATGATATTTGCATCTACATGAATTTGAGACAAGGACTTCTAAATAATGCACCTTTGTCATCCCACAGTGGAAGAAATGCAATATTTTAGACAGAATAGTTGTAACCTAAGCACATGAGAATGCTCTAGCACGTGCTCTGTTCCGAATAAAAAACGTGTGCAATGAGAACTTACAAAATTTGAAAGACCTTTTCAGATGATACACTGGTGTTTTAATAAAGTCTCAGAACCAAGAGAGATAGAGCTACATCAGTACTTTTGTTGTTAATGTACATTATATTAAAGGTCAGCATTTAGTGGCATCGGGTTAGCTGATTGGGGCTCTGTTGTCCTGTGAAATGTCCAGTCCAATTGTTGGGTGAAGCACCACTGTAAACCTGGCATAGCTGTAGAATGTGTAATGACTGAAGAAAGTAGTCTACAAGTAGTCCCAAGAGTTGTACATTCACACCTTATTTTGGACCCTGTTGGCACCCAGTGACCAAATAATCACTTCATCTCAAAATGTATCCATTCTATGTCACTTCAACAAACTTTTGCACATGTATGATGTATTTACATTTGCAAGACTTTGTGTTAACTACTTTTCATATATAAGTCAGATATACTGTTACTTGTCCAGGGGTGCCCAAACTTTTGCACAGTGTCACAGCATTCAGGAACTGCTTGAATCCTCTGAGTTGGAGGAGCAGTACAATCGTTGAGTCCTGCAGCTATTTGTTCTTGAACCTTGTATGGTTGTTAGGTGGTTGTTAGTGTAGTTGTCAGGAACCTTGTTTAGACTACCTAGAACAGGTACACTTTGTGCTTCGTAGACATGAAGTGATTGAGTGCTTATCAATATAGAGTCCAAAACAAGTTGAGAAATTATGACAGCTGGTTTTTAATAAACAAGCTTACAGGATGCATGTCTGCTACTTTAAATAACTTGTAGTAATTTCAGTAATATTTATTGTAAAATTTCAGGTAGGCTATGTTCCTCAGATATTACACATTATAAAGCTCTGACTGGTGTCCAGCAATATTATACATTTCCTTGCAGGTATACTAGGAACTAGGTAGGTGCACATACACTGGTATCGCCATGTGTAAACCAGTAACTAGCTAGCTATCACTGTGGTAGCCTAGTGGTTAAGTTACTGGACTCTGGACCAGAAGGTCCAGGGTTCAAATCCCACCTCTGCCACGCTACCACTGTTGGGTCCTTGAGCAAGACCCTTAACCCACAATTGCTTGGATTGTAAGAGTGTATCAATTGTAAGTCGCTCTGGATAAGGGCGTCTGCTAAATGCTGTAAATGTAAATGTAAAGGTCTGTAGGCAGTGTTGTTAAGTATTAATAACGTCCCTCAACAGAATAAACTAAAATGACCTCCTTTAGTATCTTTCATTGTTCTGGCTCTGTCTCCTCTGTAGACAGTCTACAGTTCAACAGTCAAACCCTGCTAC
This sequence comes from Ancistrus triradiatus, assembly GCA_025084515.1. Classification (NCBI taxonomy): domain Eukaryota; kingdom Metazoa; phylum Chordata; class Actinopteri; order Siluriformes; family Loricariidae; genus Ancistrus; species Ancistrus triradiatus. The sequence goes on from JAJAGP010000159.1 coordinate 428,178, forward strand.
TTGAATCTACCTCATTTTGAAAAAATGGTATGGATATCATATATGTGGATAATGGGGAAAACTTCCTACATCATTCCTGTGTATTTATAACTCCATCTACTTTCACTGATTTCAGCATAAAATAGTGATGTAGTACCGCATTAGTGGCACTTCTTCTGGAGCTACAATATGAAATAAATGATTATAAGCTCATAACTAACCTCTAAATACAATGTTTAAATCAAAGGTTTAGGTGACTCAAACAAACAGTGAGGAGTGAGGGTGCAGGTAGAGGTAATAAGCCATTTGGAACACCATCTACATTTTGGAGCGCTAAGATGGCACAGTGGTCAAATATAATAGCCTACCACCATGGTGACATCTGGCTGGGACAGACATCACATACAGGCATGATTAGCTGTGTCTGAGGGAGGCCAGGCATGCTGTGGGATCATCCCCTGGTGCTTTCGCATCAACTCCAGCAGCCTGAACAAGCAGAGGTAAAACCTGAAACAGTAATACACTCTACAATTATCAGAGTACCTGTATCATAGGCCGTTAGAGTACCCTGTGTATTATAGTAGGATTTTGTCTGAATATATTTTTATATTGTAATTTTTAAAGGAAGTGTATGGAAATGCTGCACCATTAAACAATACGAATCGTTAATTTTACATTTACAAAAACTGCTTAGTGGTTTATGATACAATGGTATACATCTGGTTAATAGAATTATAACTCCAATAACAGATGTCTTACAGAATGGACCAACATGAATCCAAAGGGGACTGACTTTATAGGAATGAATTTGGTCAGTTTTATAATCTGGAAGGATTCCACCCAGCTATATCCTATGAAATCGATCTCTGTAACTTTTTAGGTTTTCGAAAAGAAACTAGTATTTCTTATTGCATCTGACCTGCAGGATTCATTTGCCGAAATCTCATTCATTTGCTTGTGCATCCTTGCTAATATTTTTTAAATATCTGCTCAATATGCCATGCGACAGCCCTAAAGCGGGGAAGACGTACGACTGGGGACAGAGACCGAGCAGCCCCTGCGTAGCCCCTGCACTCGTGCCAGCTCGCTCTTTGTTTATCGTTGGTGGCGTGAGCAAAAATGAAGCAGATTAATAGAGCACAATGCCCGCGATCAATATGTAATTATATTCATCTCCATGCTGCTCAGGCACCTGTAGAGGAGCTCTGAATTTCCAATGGTATCTTTTCACAGACCTGTCATGGGCAAACTTTGGGCTGCCTCTCAGGTCAGAAAATGCTGGATGTTGTACGTACTGTACGTATTCTGAGACTAGAATGGCTTTGACGTGCCCCTCCCCTTTCTGTGCTCTATAGGTATAGGCACAAGAATAGAAGAGGCATCTGCTGCCTGAAATGCAATCATGTAAAAATGTTTGCACTGAGATGAAGGCTTCTCTCATTTCATTGCCATGAAGTGTTCTATGTTCCGTGTTCTATATCTCACCACGTTTTTTCTTGTGGCTGCTGGTGTCTGGCCGTCTGAGCCGTGCACTTGACGGTGGATCACAGCCACACTGAAGGTCAAATCAAGGTCCTTGTTTTGAGATCCATTTCGTTCCATCTTGCATGATTCCCAAAATCATAGTGAAATTTCCGCTTAGCGGGTGACCGCGCAAAATGACCTCCAGACCGCCACTGAATGTCACCCTCATCATCTTTAGCTTTATAAGCCTAATTTAGTCTTCTGAATTTTTTACCTCTTGGACTGCAGGGCTGTATTTGGCGCTCGGTTGTGGATGTCACAGGAGGTCCGCGATGATGTGAGACAGCGTGAGGCCGATGGACCATCTGTAGCTTAAGCGCCGCTCCGAATGACTAATGCCAGCATCATTAAGAACAGCACTCTACTGTCTACTGGCTCGACTTTGGCCTCAGCCTTCAATGAATGGGCCCGGTTTAACATTTTAACTTCTTTATTATGAAATATTAAGCGCCGTCTAGTTCTGAGTTTGAAAAGATCCCCAAGGTCAAAGAATATGCTGCACTCAGAGCAATCTGCACTTGATTTTTATGCAGGGCTCATTCAAAGGCAAGGATCCTTATGATGAGGGCTATTGTACGGGCAAAGCGAAACCATTTCCTCCTCAGAGCATGCATGACGATAGAGAGGATAATAATTGAAGTTGGTCAAGTGTGCTTTTATCTTTGAGATTTTCTTCAGTCTTCCTGTGAGCTGCCTGTTTTAGGGTGTGGATACATCTCTGTGTGTGTGTGTTTTCAGGTCGTAATGTGGCCTTAGAATGTAAATGAGTGCTTGATCACAACATGGCCAGCTTATAGGTGATATACTTAGCACAGAATTGTGCACGCGTGTGTACGGGCGCCTGCACACGCTCACGCACATGCCGTCTCTGCACAAACGGGCTTGTTCTCAGGGTGTAAGAGCTCCCTCTGCTGTGAGCTACTGCTCTGTCCTGCTGGCCGTGCTTTGTTTATACTCTGTCCTGCAGTGGCCGCTTCTGACCCACCCGCTTCACGGACAGGAATGTGTGTGTTTGCTGTTCATGCTGCTCTGGCCTTGGCTCTCCTATGCAACCTACTCGGGGCGAACCGCTGAGAGCGTAACCGGAGGGGATAGCAGTGCATTCCCAAAGCCTCTCTGAAGGACACGCTCCTCTCATTCTACAGTCAGCGCCCGGCTGTCCTGCATCCTCTAGGGTTCTGCCCTCTGCCCCTTTGACCCATGCTTCCCAGCCTCTATTCCTCTCCACTAAGCCCCTGTTTGGTCCTTGAGAGTCCTTAATGGCTATTCAGTGCTTTTATTACAAAATTAATTGCACTTAATTCAGCAACATTACCCAAACGCCTGGCTAAGCTCAGAAAATTAAGTACACAGCGCTTTGTTATAAAATTCTCAATAATGAGCTCTGGAGGGACAAGGTCTGTTAAGTTTGAAATCACCCCAGGCCATTTTTTAGCTGCACCACACTCGCTGCCTGAGTCTGCTTTAAAGTAGAGACTAGGAGAAAATGCCCTAAGGGCACCATTCTCTGGGTGCTCAGCAGCTGAATCATTGCACCGATATTATCCTTCATATAAACAGCAGGCTTTGCGGCGCTTTGTTCAGCCGAATACGCAGCGAGAGGATGAGTCCAGGCAATAGGCAATCTTTGATTTGCATCTGTCTATTTACAGTAGCGGGGGCTTAGCATTTTTTGGGGCAGAAGTGTTTGTTCAACAGTTTAACATATCTGCTTAAATCATGCTGGCAAATTCCATTTCCATGTTAGACATATTAAGTAAAAATGTTCATGAATGCACACGCTTCCGCGCAAACTCATGCTGATGTACACTTGTTTTATTTTATTCTTTTTTCAGCTATTGGGGCCCAGCGAAGGAGGAGTCCCAGCTCAATCGCCACAGAGATCTTCGAGCCTCACTTGGGCAGCCACATCCTGCAGGTAAGAGCTTTGATTCACCAATTACTCCGCATTCACGCTCACATGGAATTCAGACCTGAAGCCTTTCGAGATCAAGCCAGTAGCACGTGCTGTATAGTTTAAGATATGTAAGTGTTTACAATGTAATTAGGTCATTGAAACTGATCTATTTATTTAGTCATTATGAAGTACATATATGCCAGATGTTAAGAGTCTGGTGTGCGTTTGTAGTGTATTCCGTGATGTTGTAAGGTGAGTGCCCCCACCCTCAAGGAGAATACTGCTTCCACTGAGAAGACCTTGAGAGATAAACTGTCGCTGTCTTTAAAACCACAAGCTGTTACAACATTCATAAAATCTTTCATAAACGCTTGCTACTCAAACCCTGTACCTTCAACCATCTTGCCCGTATTCATTCCTAGACACAAAGCTTCCAGCAGATATTGAAAGCTTTCTTTGCCTTTTTTAACTTGTATATTTAACAGATTCATTCAGCATTGCAGTTAGGGATACAGTTGTGGTCATTATGTGAATGCTTTATAAAGCATGTTTTATAACTACGTAAGGGCAGCTGTCTTATGTTGTAAGTGTTAGAACAGTGTCATGTTACTGTTCATGCTGATCGTCATGATCACCATCTTAACATGTGACGCCATGACAGCATGTATCGTTTGCTAATTACTGATATGCATGTTTAATTAGAATACATTTGACAGACAATTTAAGATGACAAAACTAGTGGTTGCACGCGATTGTTTTGAGAACACTATGTAACACAAGTTTTGTTCCCAGCTTTTTAATGTTATATTCCAATTGCTTATGTCTAAAACAAATTAAAAATTGCTCATCATAAACTTCGCTTTGTGTGACCACGGCAACGAAAAATTATGAATTGTTATTATAGAAACAGCTCACCACCAGGCATGCCGAAGTTATGCTTTGTAGGCCTCACACATCTTAGCAGATGCTTCCACAGAGTACTTTTTCGCTCTGTTCTTTATACAATGGCCACATACATAGCAAAATGCGTCTGCTGGATGTACGCAACCTCTTGATGGAATCTAAATGGACTAAGTTGCTGTGTACTGTAAGGAAAAAGGATGTCTCTCCCAAACTCGATAAAAATGGTCAATCTTTATTCCATGCAGTACCAAAGTACAAGAGTGTACTGAGGATCCAGCAGAGCAAGACGGATCACCCGGTAGCAGAGTAACACACAATATATACATTTGAAGGTAGTGGTCCTTCCTAAGCTCCTCCTGTAATGGGTGTGGGGTGAAGTGTGAATACTGTCGTTATCAGAATCTGAATAGAGAATGAATTCACACCTGTCTGTCTGGGTCAGTTCCCCTTTGTCTGTGATGGCTGTTGCCCACTTACTATGCAATCCCAATCAATTAGATCATGTCTCTCCGTCTCTCAGGAAGGGCTATAGTGGCCCTATAGAACTGTAGTTATACAGCTACCTACAATTCTGTACAATCCCAGAAAGTTCTAGATCATTCTGGACAGTTCTAGAAACTTCTTGATAGTTCTCACAATTCCAGAAGCTTCTTAAGTATCTTGAAATATGGCGAATATCCTTAAAAATAGATCAATTTCAGAATATCATTGTGCTGACCACAAAAGCAAAGTTTACAGGGAATAATAACTTTTTTCTATTCATTTAGGGTACAAACAATCAGGAAAACACACTTAACAACTGGGAACAAAAACTTTTTTGAAAACTGTTACATGGTGTTATTTGTGATTAATCTCATATCTGACACCAAAGAAATGGTCTCAGTCTCAGCTACCTGAGGTCCACGGTAAAACAAGTATGTTTTTCATTCTAAAGCTCTACACAGCCATACAAACAGACAATGCTAGTTTCAATCAGAATTCCTTATCATGTTGTAATAGTTTAATCACATAAAAATCACAATTACTACTAAAATTGATACCTTTTTAATACAAAGCATTCATTTTTATGTACTTTTATTAGAAGCAGCATGTGGAAGCTGTTAGATCTTATATCTGCATACCTCAAGTCATGCTTTCAAACCACACAGTTACATGTGCAGGGGGGTAATGAGCAAAGCCATATAAGGGAGCATAATATTTCGGTTATCATTTTTGTAATCAAAACGATGACGACGTCTTTCATGAAAAATCACATCGAGCCTTGTGTAACTGCCAAGCTCTGTTATTGGTTAAGTCATTGTTTTCTGGTATGTTACCCAGTTCATGTGAGCAGACTATATAGATGAAGGTGTTACTTATCAACATGATTCATGTCTTAATTTTAAACAGCTGATTTCCAGATGAATGATAGCTGCATTTTTCTCATGTTGAGGCAGGTGCTGTTGTTTTGCTTTATTTGCTTCCAAGTATCTCTTGGGTCAAACGCTTATTAATCTGATTTGCATGTAAGCCCTGTGGTTTTGTTCAGAAAAACTAAAAAGGTGCTGTATGAAATCAGAGTGGAATAGATATTTGTGGAGAAAGGTGACTGCCATATGTGGCATCATTGTGTGCTTTTGAACATGAGGTGAATTAGAAGTGACACATCGCCACGTTTACCTGGGATGTGCAGGTAGATGAAGCGCTAAGGGGAGCCGAAGGAGGGATTTTTCTCCCTCCTCTGAACATAAAAAGATTTTTTTCCCCACATGTTGTACTAGAGCACCAATGTCCTATTGGATTCCTTTAAATGACACAGAACAGAAAGTGCAATTTCCACCAGTCACCTGTGTCCGGGAAGGGGATTAACAGCATTTAAATAGCATGCTACAGACCCTGCACAGCCAACGTTCTTCCGTCTTTGACAGGTTAAGTATCTGACAGGGAAGCGGAAATTTATAATTAACATCAATACAGGCCTGGAAGTCTGTCGAGGCGTGGCCTTTTGAAGGAAGGACTTGTTCCTGGCAAATTGTCCCCATTAATCTTCAGCTTAATTGATTGCGAAAAGTTTTAGGATGACATTTTTGGAAAAAAAAAGCCATGCTTGGCTAGTGATTGATTCGGGAAAAATGAACTAATAATGGATTCAAGGCAGTCATTACTTGTTGAGTATGGTGCTAATTTTAGACGGATTAGTCTGTGTTTGATAGTGCTTACTAAAGAGAAAGGTGATGAGTAGTTCTGAGGGTTCTTGCCTGCGTTGGGCCAGCATGTCTCATTCTGTCTCTCTTCCTGTCTCTCTCTTCTACACTCATGTGAATATTAATTTAATGCATTACTTTTCAGTCTGCTCTCAAATTTTCAAAATTAGGTCTGAAAAATTAACTCCTGGCAAAACTGGTGTGATGGAAATGAATAGCAGTAGCTATAATGCGGTCCCTCTTATATCACTCTTAATGGTGACAGATGCATAGTATAAAAAGAAAGTCATTTTTCATTTCTTTAAACAAATTCTGATTTTAGTTGTAATTATGAGGCTACATATATGTAGTGCTCTTCATTACATTTACAGCATTTAGCAGACGCCCTTATCCAGAGCGACTTACAATTGGTACAGTCTTACAATCCAATCAATTGTGGGTTAAGGGTCTTGCTCAAGGACCCAACAGTGGCAGCTTGGCAGAGGTGGGATTTGAACCCTGGACCTTCTGGGCCACAGTCCAGTAGCTTAACCGCTAGGCTACCACTGTCCCACTGTCATTAAGATCATCATATACTGGGTGCAGAAGCACATGGACGGTGAGCTCCCTTTAGGAAAGACCTGACAACTTCACAGCTGTGAACTGTATTGAAGGCATTCCTGTAATCTGAATGGGCCACTCCGAAAACATACCCAAACATCTGTGTATCACTGCACTATCTCTGGCTCCTGCTCATTGCTGATGTGTCGGGTGCATTTGTGTTCTTTCTAGGCAGCAGTACAGCTCTTTGTGCTTCTCTGTGCTTTGCACGCACTGGGATGCCCTGGTTGACCTGAGGACCAGGCCCACCACAGAAAGCCCTCAGTGTTCTTTGTTTACCCACAAGTACCCTGAATGCTGAATGCCACAAAATTTTGTCAAGCCAGATAATCAATTAGCTGATTTAATATGCAGGCCTCCCTCTCTCTCTCTCTCTCTCTCTCCCTCCCTACCACCACATAGTGTTTAATGTCATGGCATAATTATACACACAACAGTGTTTCACAAAAAGCCTTTTTCAAATGGCATGTTGCTCAAACATGGAGCCAGTGGGCTATGATGCAGGAAGAGTGGACAATGGAGTGTAATTGAAATGTTAATTGGAGTTGTGTGTGTTTTCTGGGTGTGCGTGTAGGCCGCCATACGCAGGACACTCTCAGTGCCGATCCCAAGCCTAGATAAAGAGGGTTGTGTTGGGATCCGGTGTAAAACCTGTGTCAGATTTTATAAGTATCTCGGATTATCCACTGTGGCAACCCCTAATAGGAGCAGCCAATAGAGGAGGGAGGGACAGCAACAACATTCGTGCCACCTTACTCCCAGAGTCACTTGCATGTTCCTGCACCCAGCTTCTTCCTTTCCCAGCACTGACAGGATGAGATTGACTAATGGTCGTAGTCCTGTTCTGGTTAAGGCAGAAGTGAATAGTTTGTAGTGTGCTATGAGTACTGTCACATGATCTGTTTTTCTCAACAAAAACAGCTTGTTGAGTTAATTGAAATGACTTCTTAATGAATTTAAAAATGAGCAAATGAACATAACCTTGTACAACATAAAGGCAGCATTACAACATTCAATACAAACGTTTTGGTATTCACTGCTGTACAGTAGACCTCCATGTGCACAAAACTGCTGCTGTTCATCCAAGAGAGGCAGTCCGACTTGGTTTTGTCACTGAATTTGGTTCGATACAGCTGTTTCTTATCATCAGAAGTTAAAGTACAGTTACTTTTATATAAAAGTACTCATCCAAAAACCAATACTATTGCTATTACTGCTGACTGAGATTAATAAAGTATATAATAAAGTAAAAATTTCACATTTACATATTATTTCTGATCAGGATCACCCACCAAATAGAGCACAGGCTGCAGGTGTCATCAGTCTGTTGAGAGGTGGGGCAGCATTGATGGTGCATGTGGTTAGCACGGTCACGGTTTGATCCTGACCCCGAACTCTGCCTGTGTGGAGTTTGCATGTCCTCCTCGTGTCTGTGTGGGTTTACTCCGGGTGCGTGATGTTCATCCGCATGATGGCCACACCAGAGGGCAGTAAATCTCCCTCCTACTCCAGTTGGCTGGGGACAAAGTGCTGGCAAGGACTTTCCTGCTTAGACTCTGTGTATCGGACTACTTAAATTATTTTATTTGAACTATTACTATAAGAATTATTTGTTTAGATGAATTAGCTTAATTCTTACATTTATCATCTACGCCACCCAAGGAGGATGGGTCCCTTTTTGAGTCTTGGTCCTCCCAAGGTTTCTTCCTCATAACGTCGCCCTAGGCTTGCTCAATTTGGAATTGGCCATAGATATTAGAAGATAACCTAAAATTGTAAAGTTACATTGAGACAATGCTCCATTGTAAAGAAAAAAAGTGCTATATAAATAAATCTGACCTGACTCCAGTTTCCTAGCACATTCCAAAGACAAACATTAGATTGATTGGTCACTCAAAATTGGCCCGTGCCTAGTGTGCTGGTACAACCATGTGTCTGTCGTGAATATAGCCATTGATGCTGAAGCAATGTAAAATAAAACTTATAAGCAAATATAAACCATTGCAGAACTGGGTCACTGGTGGCTCTGGAGGATGATCCCTCGTTGGACTCCTCTTTCCCAGACACAGCCAATTATATCTGCATGTAACAACATTCCAGGCAAGAGGGCATTGCTGGGGCAAGTAGTGGTGGGATGGAGTATTGAGTCACTGTGCCATCTAAGCACTACTGCTCTTAGTCCAGATTACTAGGTAATCAGTGGGGGGCATTTTACTAAACCTTAGCAGTGACCACTAAACTCGAATAAATACACTGATATACAGTCTAAACAACACAGGGTTTTTTTGACAAATCTATATTATTACGGACAAAGCATGAGAGTGATTTCTGTGTATCTTTGGTTTTGCATTGCCATTGTCCTCAAGCCAAAAGAAAATGAGCAGGAATTCATTTCAAGGTTATTACAGATATTTACTGTTTACACAAACCAGTCTTTTAAGAGACATAGAAATCAACTTGGCCAAAACTTTCCTCTCCAACCGTAGATAGGATTAGTTCTTACAGTGTTTGTTGCTCATTAAAGCCACTTTTGCGTTTGATGTGCATTCCTGATAAAGGATTAAAAAGTGCTATCTCCTCTGAGGATGAAAGTTAGCTCTCATGGGCTGAGAAGCTTAATTACAGCTGCTCTTTGTGCACGTGAGCTTTATTCCACACCTGTAGACAGCTAAGGTGACAGAACTCCAAACACCACCTAATATGCCTCACATCTCCTTGTCCCAAGGCCTAGTCTTTAAGCAACTTCTGTTTGCTTTGTTTTTCTCTTTTGCTCTCCCCATCCCCGCCCTTAATCTTTGTTGTTCTCGACTGTGGGTGATAATGGGATTAAAAAAATGTTCACACGCATGCGATCGCTTTGAGAACCCTTCGATCTCCACACCGGCAAAAAGGCAGAGACGACGGCTTCAGAAATGACAGCTGTTTACATTTGCATAACATCAAGGAGGAGCGAGGCAGCGTCTTTGAGGCTGTGCATGTGCAGCTGTCACAGCCTGTAATCACAGGTTGATTTGTGGTTCGCACCAATTGTCATCGCCACTCCACCGCTCGTCTTACAACTCGGAGGAATCGGAGGCTGTGCAGGGAATAGTGAAGGAATCTTTCACCTGGTGATGGAGGAGCATCCGTCCTACCCCAGTCACACATCATCCATCTCTAGCCCTTCTCAGCTGCCTATTGACTGCAGGTCTAATGGCTATTGTTGGACTTATGCAGACCCCTTAATAGAGAAGGTTAATTGGGAAAGTGGTGGAAATGGGCTTTGTGTTGAGTCTCATTCCAGACAAAACAGTCTCGGAATGTTGCCCTTTCCCAAAGGACATGGCAGCGCTCAGACACGGTCTGCCCCACCCACCTGCCATTCTCTATAGAGACGGACTGAGTGTGTGTTTGTTTGTGTGTGCTCCATGTGCTCTTGTGTGACAGATGTCTATACAGTCAAGGAGAATGTGCGTCTTTGTGCCTGTGTGTCCTAGAAATGCATTCAATCCACTTAACTGCCACCCTGTGTAATACTTCTTCCTACGTAGTCATTACACACCGAACAGGGCTTTTCGTTATCACACTGCCACTGCACAGTAGGTGGCAAGTGTTTCTCACTTCCCCATAACCTGCTGCAATTTACTGGAATTTGATTTGAGTTTTTTCAATCATCTGGTAACTTTGTGCAGTTAATCATGTAGTAATTGATCACTGGAAACACAGAGGGTGTGTGGTACATATAAATCTGTGCCTCGTAGGAGTACAAATCGTGGCGGTAAACACCACAGATCTTTTTTCTTTTGCACAAAATATTAAGACCTTTGAAATCATAACATCGGAAATCTCACCAGTTCTCACCAGTTTAGTGCCAGTGATTCCTTTTGTGTGGTTTTGGTGCCTGCTCAAGACTGGCACAGGAACTAATGGTAATAATGTATGAATGACAAGCAGCGCTCTTTGATTATGAATGGTTACTTATACCATATCATAACAGCTGTGACACCAGAGACCTATGCGAATAAAACAAAACAAAACATGTCTACTAATCCGTCCTGTTACGTGGATTGCAAACAGATATAATGCGAGAATTTGACCGAAAAAAAAAATAATAATAATATATGACAGAGGACTGTCATTTTCATCACAGGTACACTTCAACTATGAGAGACCAAATGAGGAAAAAATCCAGGAAATGACATTGTAGGATTTTTAAAGAATTTAATTGTAAATTATGGTGGAAAATAAGTATTTGGTCAATAACAAAAGTTCAACATTGACAACCTTTGTTGGCAATGACAGAGGTCAAACGTTTCCTGTAAGTCATCGAGTTTGGACACACTGTAGCTGGTATTTTTATCCCATTCCTCCATGCAGATCTCCTTTAGAGCAGTGATGTTTTGGGGCACCACGGACTTTTCAACTCCCTCCACACACATGTTCTATGGGGCTGAGGTCTGGAGACTGGCTAGGCCACTCCAGGACCTTGAAATGCTTTTTATGGAGCCACTCCTTCGTTGCCCGAGTGGTGTGTTTGGGATCATTGTCATGGCTGGAAGACCCAAGCCACGTTCCATCTTCAATGCTCTCACTGGATGGAAGGAGGTTTTGGCTTACAATCTCATGATACATGACCCCAGTTCATTCTTCCCTTAACACGGATCAGTCGTCCTGTCCCCTTTGCAGAAAACAGCCCCAAAGCATGATGATTTCCACCCCCATGCTTCACAGTAGGTATGGTGTTCTCAGCATCTTCTTCCTTCCTCCGGACACGACGAGTTGAGTTTTTTACCAAAAAGTTCTATTTTGGTTTCATCTGACCACATGATATTCTCCCAGTCCTCTTCTGGATCATCCATATGCTCTCTGGCAAACTTCAGATGGGCCTGGACATGTACTGGCTTAAGCAGGGGGGACACACCTGGCACTGCAGGATCTGAGTCCCTCTCAGTGCAGTGTGTTTACTGATGGTAGCCTTTGTTACTTTGGTCCCTGCTCTCTGCAGGTCAGTTCATCAGGTCCCCCTCCGTGTAGTTCTGGTTGATTTTGCTCTCACCGTTCTCATGATCATTTTGACCCCACGGGATGAGATCTTGGTATGGGGCCCCAGATCGAGGGAGATTATCAATGGTCTTGTAGGTCTTTTTTTTTTTCCAGTTTCTTACAATTGCTCCCACAATTGATTTATTCACACCAACCTGCTTGCCTATTGTAGAGTCACTCTACCCAGCCTGCTGCAGGTCTACAAGTTTTCTTCCTGGTGTCCTTTTCGACAGCTCTTTGGTTTTGGCCATGGTTGAGTTTGGAGTCTGACTGTGTTTGAGGCTGTGGACAGGTGTCTTTTATACATATAACGAGGTCAAACAGGTGCCATTATACAGGTACTGAGTGCCGGACAGAAGAGCTTCTTAAAGAAGAAGTTACAGGTCCTGTGAGAGCCAGAAATCTTGCTTGTTTGTGGGTGACCAAATACTTATTTTCCCCAACCATGATTTACAAATGAAATTTCTTTAAAATTGTTAGTGTGATTTCCTCCTGATTTTTTTTTTCTCATTTTGTCTCTTATAGTTGAAGTGTACCTATGATGAAAATTACAGACTCTCTCTCATCTTTCTAAGTAGGAGAACTTGTACAATCAGTGGCTGACTAAATACTTTTTTGCCCTACTGTGTGTGTGTGTGTGTGTGTGCGTGCGTGTTGCATGTGTGTGTGTGTGTGTGTGTGTACAAACACACACACACAGGTATGCATAATGTCTGTTCCGTTAACATCCGTTCGTGTATACATCCATGGCCTGATAAGGTTATTATTCTTATTATTGGTAAGGTAACTAACCTTCATAACCCATTTATCACCTTGCCAGATAGGTTTGCTGTTGTGATACAGCAGCTGTCATGACCCATGTAACAGCGCAGCCTCTGGTGCAGAACTGCCGTCCTTATAAGCACTGAGATGATGAGCAGGTCTTACCATTCAGGTGAATTACGTGTGCTAGATCAACACTAACCTGCATAGAGACAGTTGTGGATTAGTTTTTGTTTAAGAATTAGTTTTTATATGTGGCTGTAAGTTGACACAACATGAGAGAAGCAAACAGGTCATGGTAAAATATAAAATTAATGTGTAGTGCTCAAAGTTGACATTTAAATAAATCAATGCAAGGTTGACACTGTAGTATCTTCACTATTTGGTCAATACCTCTCATAAGAGTGCTTCTCAATGCTGAGCATCCCTGGTTGATATATCGCTTCTGGCATATTGAGGTTTGTTTGTCGGTCAGTTTTTGCAATCCTGCACTGTTCTTTGGGCATGACTTCACACTTCATGTGTGTCTGGGGTACTGACTCCTCGTCAGTGCATTCCAGGTTTAGGATTGAGCTCTGAGCTACTGTTGAGGTTGAGCTCATCCTTATCCGCACTCCACTTCATCAGGGGCTTCCGATTTTTGAGTTTTGAGGGTCAAGGGAATCAAGGGGCTTGGTCTGTGGTAGCACAACCAAACCAGGGATGCCCCCACATTACAACCACTTGCTGTGTAGCAGTTACAAGCAGCTCCCACGTAAGCATCTTCACACAAGTCAGTCAGTTAAAAAAAATGACAGACATATGGGTAGTAGTGCTGTATTTGCACTGTCTACAAGTTGGTATAATTTCCCTAACAATGCAAAGAAAAATGGAAAGGACAAAAAAAAAAAAAGAAATTCAGGGATGAGGAGGCATATTTTATATGATGTTTACTTTGATTGCAGTTTCCTTCCTTATGCTAGAAAACTCCTACAAAAAACCCTTGATATCCATAAAGTAAAAAAATAATCCATACACTTTTAGGAAGTTCAATCAAACATGCATGATTTTTTTAAAGTCCTGGCTGCATTGATAACATTCTTGTTGGTTGGTTTTCGGTTTTTGGGTTGACGTAAGAATTATAATAATAATGTTGTGTCCTTTGCTTTGTCTTATTGTAATTATTGAAATTATAATAGTAAAAACCCTTCATCACAAACCCACAATTTCACTGTGTGACTGTAGTGGCACATTTGGATACTGGACTAAGGATGAGAAGGTCCAAGGTTCAGATCCCACCTTGGGTCCTTGGAAGGAACATAACCTGCAATTGCTTGGATTGTAAGATTGTATCACTTGCAAGTCACTGTTGGTATAAAATTATTATATTAATATTTAGTACAGAGCATAAATAATATGCTCAGAGCTAAATAGTTGTTCAGACAAGCAAGTCAAGTCAGCTTTATTTCTATAGCACTTTTTACAATGGAACATTATCTCCTAGCTGCTTTACACTTTTAGATTATCTTTTAAATGATTAGGCCAATCCCAAATTGAGCAAGCCTAGGGTGACAGTGGCCAGGAAAAACTCCCTAACCATTATAAGGAAGCAACCTTGGGAGGATCAAGACTCAAAAAGGGACCCGACCTCCTTGAGTGGCTCAGATGTTATATCTAAAGCTGCAGTATGAACAAATCATTGGTATTTCATTGAGTGTCATATGACAGCAGTTACATGAGATTCAGCCACTCTGATTGGTTGTAAAGACCAGAGAGTGAGCACTAACTTTGAGTAATAACAGTTCAGAGTATGGAAAAGCTAGTCCTATATTGGCCATGGTTGTACAACTCTATCATCTACACAGACCCTCCATAGTCTGCTTTCTTGGCATGATGCATTTAATGTAAGTGCTTCGTGTGAGATCAGCCACTGCACCTGATTTCGACTTGCTTTGTCTCGTGTGTGTGTGTGCTACATGCATTTTCATCAGGCCTAGATCATATGAACGTGAAGAAAAATATGTTTTCTAACACGTCCATCACAGAGGAAGAGAGAAGAGTTCATTTGAGTGGGTTGAAGGTCAGCACACTGCGCTTTTATCCCCTTTATTTAGATCAGCTGTCGAAGTAGCGCCTGAGTTTCTCCTCTGTTGACTAATTTGCTGTTGAAAGCAAACATGTCAGAACCTTTCCTGCCGTGGTTCACTAGCTTGCATAACATAATGGGAGCAGAATTTACATATCCATAAACACACACGCAAACACACATATTCAAACACAGCACACCAGCATTCAATTGATCTCATCTCTGGCTTGGATAGGTTCCTGACAGACCATCATTTACGATGCTTCTAGCCCAACCGATGAGCCTCCACCCGTCTCGTGTTCTCTCAGTCTATACACGCATGTGGAACTGTCACGCCTCTGTGCCGTTCAACACATGTCCTCCTTGTATGAAAGACAAACTGCATGTTAAAAGGGTCCATACTCCTAAAATCGTACACGTTATGTAGATACACACAGCACCTTCCAGCACGATGGGTGTAATGTTTCTGAAGGCTTGGAGTCCAGCACACTTTGGCGACATCCCTACTGTAAGACACAGGATTCATCAGTTAATTATTTGGTGTAATTGGTGATCCTCTGATCGAAACTCATCCAACTGAGCTGGACTGTAGCCCTCTGTCCAGCCAGGAATGGGGTTGTGAACTCGTGCAGTTTTTGAATCATATTTTCTTGTGCAAATTTTCAGTGGAACTACAATATTCAGATTGAAATCTATTCATGCACATATTTAATATGTACTGTATAGCAGCCTGTCAGCTTTAGGGTTGTGATATCACAGGCAGTGTGTTGATGGAAGATGACACATTTTTAGCAAACACTGCCCACGTTTATATGGAGAGATTTTTATCAATCAAAATGAGATCTTTCCGATGGCAGACTCTGAGCTGCTTAAATGCACACGAAACTCAACAACCCTGATAAAAACCTTCATTTACATGTGTACTAAATGTATTACAATCTAACGCTACGTCATGCATTTAATGCCATTTAGTGTAAATGTTACCATAGCAACAAGAAGTATGTGAGTCCTGTCAGTCTGTAGAGGGAAGCTAGCCGTGGTTTGACTTGTTACCGAGTTCTTATACATATAATTTGGAGAACCCTCTGTCATTTATTCGGTTAAATACTTTTTGAAACGGTCAAAAAAAAAGATGTGACATTAAGAATTGAAAAAAAAATATATAACCAGTGCACATTTCCCCATAATGCATTGTATTCCCCAGAAACGTTCTATAAAGCAGCTAAAAATACGTGTTTAAACAAAGTGTGTGCACATCTGCACTTGTACCTGCGTCTTCATACGTGCATGTACGAGCAGTCGGCGTGCTTGTGCACTTGTGTGTATGAGGCTGCAGGTGCTTGTTGTAGGCAGGTGTGCACTGAGCTCTCCTGTCACTGGGCTGCAGGTGTTTACTGGCCACAGGTATTAGCCGAGGCTGTGCAGCAGCTGCTCCTCTAACACACACACACGTCTCCAGTGGACCGGTTGAGTGCAGGATATTAAGCGTGTCTAAAGACACTGCAGCATGCAGATATGTATTC
The DNA here is from genome assembly GCA_025084515.1 of Ancistrus triradiatus. Taxonomy (NCBI): domain Eukaryota; kingdom Metazoa; phylum Chordata; class Actinopteri; order Siluriformes; family Loricariidae; genus Ancistrus; species Ancistrus triradiatus. The sequence goes on from JAJAGP010000159.1 coordinate 444,636, forward strand.
ACGCCATTCTTCTTAGCGCTCGGTTTTATGTGTTGAAGTATAAGCCCTTCCTGACCTTTGGCATGTTGCTTAAGTGTATTAGCCTGCATGCTAATGAGCGGGACCTATTCTCCACTGTATATTCTGCAGCCTTTAGTCTGGGCTCCCTGTCAATAACACTCCAGTGGAAGCCTGACCGGACGCCACTGAACAATCCAGGGGAAAAAAAGGTCAATGGGCAGTGTGAAGCCAGGCATTTTGATGATCGCTTCCTCCATTTTCCGTGCAGGACCGCCGCTTCATTAGCAATGGGAATTCGGATGGGGAGTAGGGGAGGGGAAAAAATACGGCCTTATTATTTATGCAGTCAATAGCAAGGCTTGTCTGCATTCATAATTGTTTGATTTTATAGGCCAGTCTTTAAACAAACATTGTCTATGGTAATGTGCTGCCCTGATGGATGGGAAAGGTTTTGTCTGTGAATATCATTTGGATAATTAAAAATGACAGACCAAATCGCCCGCTGTCTTGACCCTCGCTTTGTTTCCCGAGCGATGCCGCTGAGATGCTGATTGCTGTCAATCAGGAGTCTTGGGAGGATTGGGAAACGGGCGCAGTCGTGAACCCTGACCCGCGCTGTTGATCTCAAATACATAACAACCTTGAAATAATGGCAGAATTTCAACTGGCCAGGAGACCCAAAAGAGCCACCTACCTCCATCCCTCCCTGTCTCTCGTCCTCCGTCTCTCTCTCTCTCTCTCTCTCTCTCTCTCTCTCTCTCTCTTGCGCTGTCTCTCTCTCTCTCTTCCTTTCAATGTCTTGCTTCTTTTTTCCATAGCTATTCTGTTGAAGTGGGTGGACCCACAAATTAAAACATTAATCCTCTGCCCAACCTGCGTCTTTTTTCATCTACCAAATATTTGATTTTTTTTCTTTTCAAATACCCCTAACACTACTACAGCAGACTCTTCACTGCATAACCACACTCTCGTTTGCTTGCTGTCATACCTCGCTGCAGTAATGTGGGCGTTTAAGTGATGTAACTGGGACAGACCAGCAGCTTTTGTGTCTTTGAAATTCTGGCCTCCTCTTCTGTAAAACAGATGTGGGTTTGTGGTTGACAAATATCGCTTATAAAACATATAAATTCCTGCATTTAAATTTTTATTTAAGATGATCGGTGAAAGTTTAGTAATAATGCTCATGCAGTTAAAACTCCCTAAAACATCACTAATTGTTATGATAATAACATTACAATATAGTATGAAGATTTATAATATTAGTTTGATAATTGTTAGTATAAAGTTGGTATTCGTTCAGTGGTCGGATGGTGCAGTGGTCTAAGACGATAGCCCACCATCATGGTGACCCAGGTTCGAGTCCTGGTGGTGCCTTCCAGCTGGGTTGCAAAAAGGTTTGGGTTTCGAAACCCGATTCAGAGCCGGTTTCAAAATTTCAAGAACCGGGTACCTGTTTTAAAAGAAATTTAATATCGATTCCACTTGTCGGTTCCTACTAACACATTTTAAGCAGAATCGGAATCAGAATCGATCAAATGTAAACGATACCCAAACCTAGTTGGTAATCATACAGACTGTGGCTGACAGAAGGAAGGCCGGTCAGTGGATCATTCATTGGCACTGCCATCCTTATATTAATTGTCGAAACAAAAGTATTGGTTAGCATCAAAGTAAGAAACACAAACCACTTACTGTATCTTATTTTCTGTGAAAATAGGTTATTAGGATACAAAATAATGAGAAAACAAGCCATTTCCAGTAACTGCTTGCAATAAAGGGGTTCAATCTTCTGTAAGCTTGCCATACAGAGGCCGTGTGGGTCAGATGTATTACCAACAAGTTAATCATCATTACATTGCATAGGTTTTTAGCTTTTATGTGCAGCTTCAGTAACTCTGTGGTAAGAACGAGCTACTGGAAATGCCATAGTGCAACTCTTCCTGCGGCCAGTGAATTCTATGTTAGGCTGCAGGCCCTTCCTTGTGAACCTGCACAAGAGAAGTGGGGGCGGAGCTTTTTGTGCTTTCTTGTCTCTTCGAAAGCATTATTAGACAGTTTGGGTAATTAACACTAGATTTATATGAAATTTTAACAAGAAAATTAACCTGTTATTTAGGGTGTTCCTACTGATTGACATCTGAACTTTCCCTGGACATGATGACTTTTCAGGGGCCTCCTCTTTGCTCAGAGCTTCAGGCTGTTACCTGCCTAGCCTGTCATGTAGCTGTGCGTCTGTTCAAGTATCTAAACTGGATATGAGAATATTTAGCAATTGGACTGTATGTACCGAACTGGTTGGAACTGAGTGTCAGTAGGACAAAACTCCGCCTCGTGCACGTTCAGTTCTCTCCTGATTTTAAATTCACTGAGACTGCTGGGCTCCCAAAAAGCAACCAGCCGTTAGAAACAGTATTTGAAACTGCAAAATTGCAGTGTGAGGGATGGGGTGAAGTGATGGAGTCACTAGTTTCCATAGGGCTGAGCTCAGCTAGGACAGAGGGAGCTTTAGACGTCTCAGCAACGCCTCTGACTCCCTAATGATGGGGGAGAAATGTAAACCTCCGTCACCAAATAGTGAGCGAAAATCCAACTGTGGAAATTAATCCTCTCATTTCTCTGTTCCTCATTGTGTCGCGCCAAAGGAATTTGATTCCACTGAATAACTTGCATGTGGATTAATAAGTGGCTTCATTGTAAAAAAAAAAAACATGAATCTTTCACTCTTCCCCTTTCTTTTGCTCTCAGTATTTCATGCTCCTGCTGTCAGCATCACATAGCCAAGCAGGGTTCATATTACAGTCGATGTGCTCAATTTATGCACGAGATTAATAGTCCATGTGGTATGTTAGGAAGCTGTCAATAGTACACTTGCATATATTGTTCTCATCTATTATGTCAATGGCCCAGACTAAAGTGTTATTTCTCTGATTCTTGCCTATCTATAGTACATAATGATCTTAATCTGCTTGAAGTTTTCTAAGTAACTATATACTATACATTTTATAATATGGATATGTGGCTGCATTTCATATTTCGTATTTTCAGCAAAACGAATGAGAGGGAGAGAGATTATTTACTGTATGTTGTAAGCAGTTTTATAAACAGTTAGACGCACACCTTGACCTATCAGTTAAGTGTGTATTGATTATCAGAGCGTGTCTATCTCTGGTTAAATGTCATTATGTTTGACTGGGAGCTCTGCAGGCTTATTAAAAGATTGCTCTACAGCATAATAATGTGCTCTGCATATTTAATAGTGTTTCTTTGCTTTTATTCCATCTGATGTTACAATCAGTTTTGCTATTTATAATGTCTATATAATGTCATAGCTTTTTCCTACTGCACCATTTAAATTGATAAAAATAAAGTCAGAATTCCTGCTGTCCAGTTCCATGCTATAACGTAGGGGGGTTTTAACACCTTAACTTGCACTTTCGTCTCACAGCAAGAAGGTCCTGGGTTTGATCCCCGGAGGAGGACCTCTGTGTAGACATATATACACTCAGATCGGGCCAATTATGTATGACTAGTCTCGATGTAACCTTGTGTGTCTGTTGCTAAAATGGTCATTGATACTGATAGTGATGTGAAGTACATCCAAATAAACTAAACAAGCAAACAAATCAAATCTCTACTCCCCTCCTATCAATAGTTACTATATGTAGTGGCTACTCCTAAGGTAATTGTAGTTTTGTTTTATAATGCAGCATCTAGCACATAATTAAACAATTTGTAAGACAGTAGCCGAGCTAAGGAACTACTACCTGAGAAACAGGCTCAAATGCAATGGTACCTCAGTTCTCATCGTTAATTTGTTCCAGAAGGCTTTCCAAGTACCGAAAATGACGAGTACTACGCAAAATATTCCTATAAATAATGTAAATGGAATTAATCCATTAATTCCATTTACATTATGTGGTAGCCTAGCGGGTAAGATACTGGACTATGGACCAGAAGGTCCAGGGTTCAAATCCCACCTCTGCCAAGCTGCCACTGTTGGGTCCTTGAGCAAGGCCCTTAACCCACAATTGCTTGGATTGCAAGACTGTACCAGTTGTAAGTCGCTCTGGATAAGGGCGTCTGCTAAATGCTGTAAATGTAATGTAAATGTAATCCATTCTAGACCACCAGAAGGCATTATATGCAAAAATGTGTCATGAACTGGGGAGTTTAACCTGCATCTCATAGCAGAGATATGGAAAGGATATTATGAGTAAGTAATGATAATGTTTAAAACACTTACATTAACCTACAGTTGGCCAAAATCATTAACAAAGAGCTTATTTTATAATGAAGTGTTGAAAAATCCCATGCAATTTAGTGAGTAATGGATTGAAATTGAAAAACTGATCAACTGATTGATGAACTCTGGGCGCTACCATAGCTTCTAATTGCAGCCTGTGTTCTGGAGCATTCAATTCCTAGTTTGCTTTCGGTTGGCTTTTATAAACTAACATTTTAGGACATAAGGAAGCTTATGCGCACTAAGAAAACAGTACTATAGATGTACAAATAAAGTAAAACATGATAAAATAGTGGAGATCTTCTCTGAGGGCTATTGTGAACCTGAATCACTGTGTACTGAATCGTGACTTGTGAGTCATGAATCGTGAATCGTGTTTCGGCTAAACTGCACGCTAATAATAGTTTTAGTACTGAGTACTGAGCCATCGATGATAACGATAGACGAGGTCTAAGGTGGTCGAGAACCGGGTTACCACTGTAGTTTGATCCATCCTTTTATCAACGCAAGCATATTATTCTGACAGTTGTGTAATGCAAAAGCTCGTGCACCACAATGCCAAATGTCTGCATCTACGCTGCTGGAAACTTTTAACAAGAAGGAGTCAGTGGAAAGGACAAAATGGATTACAGTGTGGCTTCATTTTACGAATAAAGATGACAGCAGTGCAACTTGTAATGTCTGTAAAATGATCAATTTCAAGTATGGGTGGCATCACCAGCAATATGCCAAAACAGCTTTTGGCTTAACATGGGCTAAATTTCCATGCCACGTATTTTACACTTTAAACGTTCATTTTACCAAGGGTAACAATCTTATGTTATTATAATATTGGGGCCGTCATTATAACGCAAGATATTGTTTGACTCAAAAAAAAAGGGAAAACTAATGCTGTGCAAATACTGTCTAACTCCATCCAGGCAGAGATAGGTCTGAGAATAATTTATTTGAACATATTAAATGTTATTAGACAGATTCTCTACACTGTGCCTGGACTCCAAGATAATAAGACATCTGCGCTGATACTGAAAATCTGTGCAGACCTGCCTTTTTTTACACAGAAAAAATTAACGCGGAATCAGTAAGGGATGCGGTAAAGAATCAAACTGATAAGCAGAACTGAGTGACATTAGTATGAATATATAATGACGCCCTCTGTGACTCCCAGCAAACATCCTGGGTCTGGAAAAATGGGTTTATTTTTGGTTTATAAAGTATTTTAGTTCTCTTAAATGTGTCCATTCATGTTCAGGTTTTTCACAGATTAGTAATGTGTTTCGTTTAGGTCGGGCAATTTTTATATTTATGGGCTGCAACCTACCATAAAGGTGGAAATGGTTCGAATTCCTTAGCGTTCCTTAGTTTCTTAGCTCTTAGCCACCATTGACAAGCAGCCTTGCACCGTTCACAGCTCTTGTGAAAACTCATGTCACTGCATACAAGCAGGTTTCTTTGACACTACAATATTATTATACATTATTGGAAATTTTAATGGGCTGGTTTGCATGTTAAGATGAGACAAAATCGAGTGCTGTGGCTACAAAGACAAGGCAAATGGTTATAAAGAATAACCCCTGTTAAGGAAGGTGGAAATATGCATCTTGGGATGTATGAAGTAGCAGAAGATTTTAAATGAAAAGCTGCAACTGTCAAGAAGTTACAACCAAGTTGTGATTAGATTTTGCAGCAGAGATATGATTCCAAGAATACATCTATTTCCACACAGAATAGTTCACTGATCACAGCAGTAAGCTTCTGATAGGCATGACCATCCCAGACTTCTAATGGAAAGTACATTAATAACGTTTGGGTGAGCTGAAGAGGGGAGTCAACAAGAAAGAAATGAACTGGGGAAAATCTGTTTTGAGGAGGGTCTCGGATTTCTTACAGTGTATCCTTCGATGACATCAATCTGAAATCTCCGTGCTGTTAAGTTAACAAAACGGAGGAGTGAGTTTAAAGTTTTTAAATACAGCGGTACAAAAGAAAAGTTGCCACAACATCTTCAGAAACAAACTTACCGTATTTTTCGGACCATAAAGTGCACCGGGTTATAAGACGCAATATCAACGATCGGCTGCTAACGGATCTATGTTCATACATAAAGCGCACCGGGTTATAAGTCGCATGAAATGAAACAAAACTCATAAGTTCCGTCGGAAGCTCGTTGGTCTTTACCTGGCGCAGGGCGGTCTTCTTGCTTCCTCCACTTCAGTAACATGATTCGTAATGTTGAATTCTCTCACAGCTGCTCTAGTCATGTTGTACTGCGTGACTGGTCGATTTGGGTTTGAAATCCGCTTCGGAAATGAATGATGAATGAATGCACGTACTCTAATGCTGACGACATTACCGTTATTACTTCCGCTATGCTGCGCACTACGGTGGCCGTAAGCTTAGTAACTTACCAAGGCCTGCGCTCTAAAACATTTTGACGATTTATGAGTGCCGTGTCCCATCTTCTACACGGTTCTAGGTCAGAAAGCTCAACCAGAATTAATTCATACATTAGACGCACCGCATTTTAAGGCGCACTGTCGATTTTTGAGAAAGTTAAAGGATTTTAAGTGCGCCTTATGGTCCGAAAAATACGGTAAATATGCCATATTTATGAATGAACCATTAACAAGTCTGAGACCTTACAAACAATAGTGGATCATCTGCAAAGGGACTTTTACACCTGCCAAATTGTATTGTATACAGAGATTTACATTTACAGCATTTAGCAGACGCCCTTATCCAGAGAGACTTACAATTGATACAGTCTTACAAGCAATTGTGGGTTAAGGGTCTTGCTCAAGGACCCAACAGTGGCAGCTTGGCAGAGGTGGATTTGAACCCTGGTCCTTCTGGTCCATAGCCTAGTACCTTAACCGCTAGGCTACCACAGTCCCACAGAGATGTGTTTTTTAGTTTAAACAATTAACTAAACTTTCCATACATATCGCATAAGTAATGTCAGCGGTTGACAGTTACAGCCCTTACTTAACTCATGCTAGTCCTGTAAGACTGTGAAACTATTTTGTTGAATGAGCACTGATGTGAATCGAAGTCTCATCCCTTACAGCATACAGCTCTATTTCCATTCAGCTGCTGCGATTACAGCAGCTCAGTGTGCAGTGCTGAAGGCATCCAGTCACTTGTTTACCTTATGTAACACCTGTACTTGCTCACTCTGGAATCAAGGTTATGTGCCTCAGCCGTGCAGTCATTATTTATCCTGCACCTGCCTACATAAGTAACCTCACAGTCAGAGTGCAGCGTCCTTTACTACACAGCACAGCAGAGCACACTGAGAGCGAGAGAGCGATGCAGGTAAATATTCAATGTGTTTGTGCATTCTTCATGAGGGTGTTCGTCTCAATCACCTCAGTGAGTCATAAGCAGGATGTATTTCATTGAGGCCATAAAAATGGATGACTTTCAGGAGAGAGCACTTTTGTTCTCGCATCATCATCGCAGAACAAGAGCTCATTGACCTTCATCAGTGCGAGTCCCATGTATATCTGAAGGGGCATCTGGGCTGGGACTCCAGGAAAGCTACAGAGATTCCATTCTGCGCCGCCTTCAGTGTATGCATGTGTTTTGGGTTTGTTTATGTGTTTGTGAGTGTGTTGGTGCAAGTTTGTATGCATATATATATATATATATATATATATATACACACACACACACACACACACACATATATACATATATATAGAGGGCGAGAGAGACCTATAGACCAATGTCCTCATAAGGACAGAAAGATCTGTCATTTTTTATGGTGAGGGGACATTTTGCTGGCCCCCAGATGAAAAACCTGTAGTTAAGGTTACAGTTAGATGTAGGTGTAGCATTAAAAAGCTACAGTAATTATTTTGCAATTGAAAGACCCCAAAACATATGTTTACCAAGACTGTGTGTGCGTGTGCATGCGGCCAAGCGCAGCCCCAAGCTCCCACCCGCCTCCCTCCACTCTGACAGCCGCTAATAATAACGCATGAAGACAGTCAGACAAAATGAAGATAAATGCAGCTTGCCGGCTCAGAATCATAATCTCTGGAAGACCTCAGCGAAAGAGACGTCCTAACTTTACACGGATGTTCTTTATAGCTCTCTCTAGTGACCTGCATGTGCACCCATGCTCTCTCTCTCTCTCTTGCTCGCTCTCTCTCTCTCTGTCTTGCGCTCTCTCTCTCTCTCTCTCTCTCTCTCTCTCTCTCTCTCTCTCTCTCTCTCTCTCTCTCTCTCGCTCTCCTCTCTGCATCTCTTGCGCTTCTTCTCTCCTCTCTTCTCTCTTGCTCTCTCTCTCTCTCTCTTGCTCCCTCTCTCTCTCTTGTCTCTCTTTGCTCTACTCTTTCTCTCTCTCTCTCTCTCTCTCTCTCTCTCTGCTCTCTCTTCTCACTGCCCCTCTTGTCTCTCTGTCTAGCTCTCCTCTGTTCTCTCTCTCTCTGTCTCTCTTGCTCTCCTTTCTCTCTCTCTCTCTCTCCTCTCTCTCTCTCTGCTGCTCTCTCTCTCTTCTTGCTCCCTTCTGGCTCTCTGGTCTCTCTCTTCGGTCTTCTCTCTTAGGTCTCTTCTGCTCCTCGCTGTCCATTGCTCGCTACTCTTTTTGCCGCTTCTCTCCTCTCTCTCTACTCTCTCTCTCTCTCTGTCACACCACAGGCCACGCACACATTACATTTAGGTGTGATGAGCCAATCTTTAAAGACAATTGTCTTTACACTTGGGTCACGACTTAGTTCTTTATTACAATTTACTATGCGTTTGAAACTGGTGATGCCAGTAAATCTGACACGGAAACCATCCTGGCATTCAAACACATTTACTGGCCAAATCTGCAATAAATGATAGAAATTGCATGTTTTCTTTAATCCCATAAAGCAAATAAACCATATTGTTTCGATTATTTCATTTTTCGCATATACACATTAGACGTCAGTGACTCAGAAGTTAAGATTCTGGAATAATAACCAGACAGTTGAGGGTTTAAGTTCTAGCTTTGCCAAGCTGCCACTGTTAGTCCTTTGGGCAAGGCCCTTAATCCTAAACTGCTTGGACTGTATCTTTTAACACTGTGTCAGATATAAGTTGCTCAGAATACGGTGTATTTTAAAAGTTGTAAATAGAACTATGTTTATGGCTGTTCATGTAGTGTCATTGATTTCAAAAGATGTCACATTCTCTACACTACAGTGGCTTCTACACCCTATGTAGTGCATGTTGGCTAGGTGTGTTAGCTAAAGAGATAATTAGCTTCCTTGAGGTTTAGCTGGTTTGACAACTTGACCAATTATAGAAAGCTCTAAGCTAAAGCTAGCAAGTGTATAGCAGATATAGCTAGTGTATTAGCCAGCCATTTTTCTGCCTTTAGAATAAGGGTGAGGAATATGGTAAAAATGTTATATAACGATATTTAAAGACATTTTCACAATTCACAATTTTTATCTCAATACATGTGATCGCAGTCAAAATGCTTCAGTAGTGATGGATTCCTAGAAAGTACTATTTAAATATTATCTATACTATGATATTAAAATCATTCAAACAATATATATACTATGTATTATAGTAAAGTGATTTATTTTCAAAATGTGCTGCTCTTCATCCAATTAAACAGCTGAAGCTAAATATGTGTATTTGCTAAATATGTGTTCACGCTATCAGGTTCAAATAGAGTATATGCTCTCTGATATGTAGCTCATCCGTAGCTGGTCTGTTTTACTAATGAACATTTATTCACATCACAGGCGATTGCTGTGCGACTACCTGGGAAGTCAGAACTTCTGACTTCACTGAAATGTGGCAATGAACTGTTTATTCAATAGTCTTGGTGGAATTCAATATATCAGCAAATCAAATGATTAAATATCTCACTGCAGTAGTGTGCTGCTCATTCATTAAACTCAAATTGATTCAGTGAACAGCACAGCCTGATTTTAACACAATCTAGCCCCTGACACAGAGCTAACAGACACTCAATGAAGCCTATGTGTCTCTGGGTGCCTGTGATGGGTTCATGCATCCACTGTTTTTAACAGCACAAAAGATTACATTTTCTTCACAGATGGCTTTTAACATATCATTTTAGCCATGCTTAGACACAGGAGCTTCAATGGCAGCAAATTGGCTGTGTGATCTCAATCCAATAGAGCACCTTTGTGATGTGGGGGAATGGGAGATTCGCATCATGGATGTGCAGCCGACAAATCTGTAGAAACTGTCTGAGACTATCCCACAGTATGGGCCAGAATATATGAGGAATGTTTCCAGCACCTTGTAGAATCTTTTCCATGACGAATTAAGAAAGAGAGGTCCAACCCAGTACTAGCAAGGTGTACATAATAAAGTACCTCTATTCAAAAGACATGCATTAGGTTAATTGGTTACTGTAAATTGTCCCAGTGTGTCAGACTAGCTACTGATGTACTCTTGTTCCTGTCGTGAATAGCTGATGGTAGTGATGCAACCTTAAATCAAATAATTAAATAAATAAAAATAAATAACCTATTTTAATAAACACCACCTGCCATGACTCCATACCTAGTTCACTGATTAAAAGTTGTCAAGTTTTGAGTGCTGCTTTTAAAACGGACACAACAGTGAAGAGCACTGGTACTGTTACAATTACTTTCCTGACGTCACATTGTCAGACCAACAGTAGTAACCTAGATCTGCATCAGAGCATGAATACCGTAGACCTGCATGACTTTTACACTAAAGAGCTTCCCATAGTACGCAAGTCACGTCAAGCTTTACACAAGTCTCCACTAAGATCTACTGCCCTTACATCTCACAGCATCTTGAGCATGCTTCTTCTTTTTTCCTGGAGGTCGCTCAAGTAACAAATAGAGCTTGATGGACATCCAGAACAGTCTGTGTGTAGCAGTTTGTGTATGTGTGTTAGAGCGTATATGTGTGCAGATGGGTATTGTTAAAGATTCATGAAGAGTGTGGAAGATCTGAGGTGGAGGTTGGACTGCAGTGTAGAAGAGTGAAGGTGAAGAAAATGGCTGCAGACACAGAGTATGCTGGGTGTACCTCTGCCGTATGGCATCGATGCAGTAACACACACCCCAGGGGACACACTCACTCTAGCCGGACACACTAACCTGCTATATAAACAGTTCCTTACTCCGACCACCCAATACACACAAGTACAGTCTGGCTGATGGATAAGGCTTACGATTAAACCAGTATTTTCTCCACTGTAAGTTTTTTATTCTTTATTATTATTCTCTGAAGTATATAGGTGTTTGTTGAACTGGGCTAGATGTAAGTTGGTATTTAGTTGCTCTGTAATATATTTAACACACTTAATCTAGTCATTATTTATATATATATATATATATATATATATATATATAGATATATATATAGATAGGCATGCCACTACCTTAGGTACACTTGCTCGTTAACACAAATATCTAATCAGCCAGTCCCATGGCAGATAGTCATGTAGACATGGTCAAGACCACCTGCTGAAGTTCAAACGGGGGAAGAAAGAAGGTTTAATTGACTTTGAACATGGCTTAGTTATGGGTGCTAGATGGGCTGGTCTGAGTATTTCAGAAACTGCTTTAGAAAGGCAACAGTAACTCAAATAACCACTCTTTACATCCAAGGTATGCAGAAGAGCATCTCTGAATGCACGACATGATACACCTTGAATCAGATGGGCTACTGCAGCATACAACCACACCAGGTACCACTCCTAACAGCTTAGAACTGGCACCAGATCCTAAAATTCTCACAGACTCACCAAAACTGGACAGAGGAAGATTGCACAGATGTTGCTTGGTCTGATGTGTCTTCATTTCTACTGTGACATTTGGATGGGAGGGTCAGACTTTGGTCTAAACAAAAAGAAAGCACAAACCCATCCTTCCTTGTATCAGTGGTTCAGGCTGGCGGTGGTGTAATGGTGATTTTCTTGGCACACTTTGGGCCCTTAATACCAGTTGAGCATTGGTTAAACACCACAGCTTACCTGAGTTTTGTTGCTGACCATGTCCAGTACTTTCTGACCACAGTGTACCCATCTTCTTATGGCTACATCCAGCAGGACAAAGCAGCATGTCACAAAGCTCAGATCATCTCAGCTGGTTTCTTAAACTTGACAGTAAGTTTGCTGTACTCACATGGCCTCCACAGTCACCAGATCTCAATCCATTAGAGCACAGCTGGGATGTGATAGAACAGAAGATTCGCATCATGGATGTGCAAAAAAAGCAGAAACTGCGTGATGCCATCATGTCCATATTTGATCAGAATTTCTGGTGACAGGTTCTTATTGAGTCTGTGCTACGAGGAAGGCAGTTCTGAAGGCAAAAGGGGGTACAACTAAGGTGTATCTAATGAAGTGCACAGTGAGTGTATTTATAAATTCAGGCACTCGCCAATTGATGATGCGGATACGTTCTGACAAATCCATTGCAAGCTGAATTTAAACCGAGGACTAACAGGCCATCGGCTATCAAATTGGCTAACTGTTACTAAACTAGCCCACTAAACATAAACTAGACCATATTGTCCTGTAATAATCTGAATTACACTGGGATTGGCTTCAAGATGTCGAGTTTGAACTGTGACCTTATGCTATAAACTAAAACGTCACAGTCCTGATATCTCTTTTTGTCAGTATTTAGAGTCGGTTCTTTAAGTGGGAACCGTTTAACCATTTAAAAATAATTAATTAGGGTAACTGTAGTTATGAGAAAACTGGAAAATACTGAGTTAAGTTAGAAGGTTTGGGCTTGTAATGTGCAGTTCCGCAAAATATATGCCTTTATATGCTACCTTATAGAAATTGCCATAAAATAAAACAAAGTTGATTTGTTCCTAAAGTGACTGAATAATTAACATTAAGCAAAAATAATTGCTGTACATTCTCAAATGTAAAGTGCAAGTGCTGCAGAATAGAGCTTCCATGCATAATGTGCTAAAATGTAACAGAAATATTTTAAGAACAGGTATGTGCAGAGATGCTGCTGCTTCCAGTCTGTTTTTGACTTTGCTTTCAGTCTGTTGACCAGGGGCCCTCTACTGGCAACAAGCGCAAAGACGTTTTTTGTGTGAGAGCCTATAGACTGCACCTTGTCTGTCTAAGCACTGAGCAGCAAAGTACCAGCAAACAAAAGCATCACTTTCAAATAGGCTTTTTTAAATTGGGATGTGATCCAAGCCAAGCGATTTATCAGAGCAGAATATTTGTTGAACTCCATGCTTAATCTCTTGAGATATTGCAGTATACACACTAACGTCATTCTTTTCCCAACAACTTAGACATAAAATAAGCACCACAGTGCAGCAATATCTGTTTTATGTTTGTATGTAACACTACATTAATATCTCCCTTAATCTCCATTCCCTTCTATTCTACCTACCATATATAACACTATTAGCTAATAGGAAATAGTGTAGATTGTAAATGATTTGGGACACTTCCCTATACAGCTTTGTTCATTAAATGCTCAGTAAATTCTGTTTTTGGGGGGTTTTGTGTGTGTGTGTTTATTGAATTGTTACTAAGTAATAAATGCATTTTGGTGAAGCTTATGGTATCCACACGTATGGCTATGAAGAGCTTCTTAAAGAAAAAACGATTTCTATGTGAGTCTTTTTACTGCACTACGTTTAACCTATGGTGTTTGCTACAGGAACGTTTGCTACAGGACTTTGGTTTGTGGAGCGAATCGGAAATGGGAAAACAAAGGCAATGCTAATGTGTGCACTAACACCAGATCCCAACAAGACCTCCCACCACCAGGAGTGATATAGCACCCATTGTTCAAGCTTATTGATGCCATTTCAGTCCAAGGGTTAGATGAATTGGTGGGTGCTGCTGGTGGGAGGAATTTTTGGAAGGGTTTAGGAAGGTTAAACACGTCAGGTGCAGCTTCCATCTGGAATGCATTAGCTGAAAAGATTTATTAACGGAAGAGCATCAACAAAGTGGGAGTGAACGAGAAATCAGTAAAGCCATTGTTAACAGTATACATAATGCATGTGTTCCGTTCTCACATAATCACGTGAAACCGAAATAGCTTTGTAAATACAGTGCATAAATGGTGCGAAGACACACCTGTGTCAGCCACAGAACAGAAAACGAATCGGCACATCGTCGACCGAGTCACTCTTCTGTGTTAATCAAGTCTCACCACCTGCTGGCAAACATGGCCACAATGCTGGGCCTTGGCCCAGAGACCTCTAAATGACACATCATCACGTCAACAGACAAGAGAAAGGACCTGTAAAGGCGCTTAGAGATGTCAATTGATTTTGGGCCACTCTTGATTTTGGCAGGGATTAAAGTTTCCATCAGTGCAATGGATTCGCATCTTCTCAATCTTCCAAAGGTCATTCTTAAGATCAACATATATTTGCAAATATTATTTCTCTTGTATGATGTTTTTAAAGCAGCTTTCATATTTTGCATAGAAATTGCATGATTAAGAGCAGTCTGTATAATCAGATGTTCAGACGTATATTACATTTACCTCAGTTAGCAGATGCCCTTAATCAGAACCCCTTACGCTTAGCTGAGAGGTTGGGGTTGAGGTTAAGGGTCTTGCTCTGGAACCCAAGAATGTCAGCTTGGCAGAGACGGGATATAAACTCACCCATTCCTTGTTTGAGCTTAGACCAGATTTATGGCCCTGCTTGTAGAACAATAAGTGTCACTGCTTGGTACATTTTTAAGAGGTTGCATACAGGAAGCTGAAAAGTGAAAAGCATATCCTGAACCAATTTAACTAAACCTAGTACCGTATTTTTCGGACCATAAGGCGCACTTAAAATCCTTTACCTTTCTCAAAAATCGACAGTGCGCCTTAAAATGCGGTGCATCTAATGTATGAATTAATTCTGGTTGTGCTTTCTGACCTAGAACCGATTGTAGATGGTAACACGGCCGCTCATAAAATCTGTCAAAAATGTTTTAGCACGGCCTTGTAAGTTACGAAGCTTACGGCAACCGTAGTGCGCAGCATCGCGGAGTAATACGGTATGTGCTTCAGCATTAGGGTACGTGCATTCATTCATTTATTTTCGAAGCGGATTTCAAACACAACGCTATCAGTCATGCAGTACAACATGGACATAGAGCAGCTGCGAGAGAATTCAACATTAACGAATCAATGGTACGGAAGTGGAGGAAGCAAGAAGACGCCCTGTGGCAGGTAAAGACCAAACTGAGCTTCCGACGGAACTTGAGAGTTTTGTTTCATTTCATGCACCTTAATAACCGGTGCGCTTTTTGGTCCGGAAAAAATACGGTATGTATTTAAGGAATCATATTCACGGACATGCTACTCCAAAGCCCTGCACCTATAGAAGGACTCTAGAACTTTTTGTTCTTATAGTTACTAGGTTTAGTCTAAGTCCTATGTAGTTTTTTTTCAGTCAGGTTTCTGGAAGGAAGAACAGTTTCACTTTAATACTTGTTTTGTGCGAGGCAATAAAAAGTCCTGTTAAGTACTCTAATAAAATAGCCTGATACATTGTTATCTTAAATTGCACCCCATCATATTTTATGCATATTTTACGATTGTTCCTATTATCATTCTGTAAGCACTCTCAGCAAATACAATCAGTGGCTGACGCGCTCTGTCTGAAATGATCACTCTTTATTCTGGCAAATGCCATACGAAAGACATGGCACTTTGGTAATCTTGCTCAGAGAGAACGAGTGGAGATGATGTGTAACTACAGTATAACAGACTTTCGTATCTTTTCTTTTCTTCGCCTTACATTCCTGACATCACAGCTCGGTGCCATTATATTATAACATGTTCACCATGTAAATGCAGCCCTGTCTTTATCTAGGATTCTGGATAAGGAAGGACCACGCTAGGCATGGATCTGAAGTATTGTGTAGTGCAGATGTTATCGATTGTCTACACCCTCTGTCCCCCCGTCTCTATCTTTTTCCCAGGCCTTTGCTATTAGGCTGCTTATCAGAGTCAGAGATCTGCGTCGAAGAACTAACTATCTGTGATTACTACAGTTAATATGGTTCCATTGCTGATAACAGTAAGAAGAGTCCATTTTGGATGATCTCATATTTTCCTCAAAGGCAGACCTAGAGTGGTAAAATGTGCTCTATCTCTTTATGAAATTTATGATCATACCTGAATTTCAGAAATATGAACGCTATTCGTATACTGAAAATGTATAGGTTTATAGAAGTACCTGTTTTAACAAAATCCTAATTGTTATCTGCCGAAAGCAAACTGTTGAGTTTGAAATAAATACGATTCAGCATTTATCTAATCAGTTTCATAAAAAAGACAAAATGAGCAACTCTAAATTGCTTTTTATAACTAATTAACCACTTAATATGTAGCGTGTGTATTCTCATACTCCTTCATTTGCTATTCTTTATTATCTTTCTTTCCCAATTAAGACGGATTTTTAAAACTGTTAATTGAAAAACATGTGTTGAACCTATTTTCCTTGCCTTTAAGAAAACAAACAGACAGCAAAACACATGCAAATGGAGTCTGCTGGTTCGAAGCATCTCCCTTTGGCTGCATAATGAAAATATATGTATCATATTTCTGCAGCACTTCAACAGAAATAACGATCGCATGAACATTAGGCTTGAAAGAATCATTAATTATGTCCAAAATTGACACGGTCCTGGCTGAGGCGGAGAGGCAGCCGCTGTGTGTTCGAGCTGCTCTTTAATTGCTGTGGAAGTTTGAACTGTTAGTGGTTCAATTCACAGTGCTCCAGAATTGGAAATGCACAGGCTAGACCGCTGGGGAGAGAGTAATGCATTCAGAGAGCAGAAATGATTTAAACTGCAACAATTATTGTCAATATCTGTGATTTCAAAGAGTGTTTGCCCACAACATTTTCCGGCCTCGTGCCTTTGGTGGACAAAAATATATGTTAAACCAGTAATCCATTGGAAAATATGCTTTTATAGCAACACTGATTGATCTTTATTTTTATGTTTATCCCTGTGAATAACATCCTGGACCAACTCATATTTCACCGTGGGTCCCTGGTGTGCCAGGAGCCTTAGTCCAACATATGGTACCTTATTTTGTCAGAGCATGCCCTTCTCATTTAGAAAGGTGGCATCTGAGTGGTGACTCAATGTTTAGGGTACTACATTATTTGTACTGTGTTATTAATTAGAAGGCTGCCACCGACCTGCCATTGTTGGGCTCTTAAGCAAGGCCCTATGTTGTTCATACTGTACCTTGTAAGATGTTATCAGCTGTATGTCACTAGATAATGGTGTCTATTAACTGTTGTGGTGATTTGGGATCAATAACACTTTACTTAACCTACAGCTGTTCCTCATGCAGGTAAGCACCATGATTAATGGAGAATTATTCATTCAGTTTTAATTTGAATCGCTGTAACCTAAGGTTTAGTTCGCATGAGGTTGTGGCAGTTTTTGGGCTGACTTTGCGTGCTTTACTTGTGGTACACTTTGCAGTAATTCCACAATATCTTAATTTTCCAAAATACACTATTTGAAATACTTGTAATACCCCAGACAAATGAATTGATTTTCCCCCTTGCTAATGTTTGGTGTCCTAACTGAGCAAAGAAAACAGTCAGAAAGATGCTTTGCTCAAAACCAAACCTTCACTTACCAAAGACTAGTGCTAATTATTGCGCTAGCATTATTAGCTGCCCTCAGCAATGCAATTAAAACCTGCATTGCAAAACCTGCAATACCTTTTGATTCTTGTTCATTCTTTTCTCTGGTTCTTATTAGTTCTATTAGTAGTCTTGTATTTTTTCCACAGTTCCAAGTTTCTTTTATGTTACCTGCTCACTTGGTGGCGGCTGTTTTAGTGATTAGCCAGCCAGCTACATAATCCTATTAATAAAAAGCACGCTTTCTTTGTTGCCTTCCCAAGTATCAAAGCTGATCTGATACCAGTTCAATGTTTTATCCTCCTACTGTGTGGAGACAGAATAACCCCATGATGATAGGAGGACATTATAGTATTGCTTATCATAGTTTTATGTTTGTGTATTTTGCTTTATGCGCCTCCTTTATTACCCATTATGGTTCACGTGGGTGACACCAGGTGGCTTTTACTGTGTTTTGTATGGGCTCGTAATGTGGCTCTGCGTGCAGTAGCTATGGTTTTAAATGTGGTTAACACACTGTGCTCTGCCAAAAATAAGCAAAAACCGAGGAAAATCAAAAGTATTTGCACACCATTAGCTTTCATGTATCTAAGGTCTTAAATCAGCTTGATATGCATTTTTTCCCCAAATCATTCTTCATGACTACTGATGACTGTTGGAACACGGCTCTATAAATGCCGATTTAGGTTTATGTTGGTTGTCAGAAAGAGTTTGCCTAGGTGTCACTCTTGACTAAATTGTTATCCTGAGGTCCAGGCTGCGTTGTACATTTCATCGAACACTTTGCACATGAACATTATCTGCTGGTCTGGTGTATCTTCAGTGCTGGATCATTAACTATGTGAAAATCTGACCTGCTGATTAGCATGCATGTACTGCAAAGAGGTGATTTAATAGCTGATTAATTACCATTTGACTTGAGGACTCATGAGGAGAGAGAGTGATTTAATGATTTAGAAGTGCAGCTTGTATATACAAACCTCGTGTTTTGTATTTTCCGTTTAACCACAGAACATCATCAGTTTCTTCATTCAAACTCTGTTATTGACTAATATCCTCAGCCGTTGTCCCATCCTACACCAGTTTCTCCCCATGTGCCTGTGTATGTGACACCCGCAGAACTCCAACCTCAGTGTGTCCCAGCACGGCGGCCTGGAGCACCACAGCACTTCAGCTTGACTGACATGGCTAATACAATTCAATTAATCCCCAGGCGAGCTCATCTCTCAATGGCCCCTCAGGTCTAAAGGGGAACTGGTATTCGGGGGGGATGAGAGGCAGGTATGTGAATAGGTCCTCTTCACAGGAGATAGGTACAAAGCAGCCAGTCACTCATGGGGGAATTGAAGTGATATTGAGCCGCTGCAGTAAATGTAGAAGAGGATTACAAGCCCTTTTTCTGAAACAGCCCGGCTGCACGCTGACTCTGATGTCCTACTTATGTCCTTGTATGTCTTTCTATTCTCATCCTACTTGTCCAGTCGAGTACTCGACACCTCGCCGGATGGGCTTTATCCTCCTCAAAGGCAAAATTGATCACTTGAAATAAAGATGACTTTATAATCAGTCCACGAGCACCTCTCTGCTTTAAGACCTGTCTTCCAATGCAGCGTTATTATGAATATTTAAATTAGCGTACAGTTCATACTTGTTGGTAGTATTGCATTGCTGGTTCGGTTTATTTCCAAACATGTAAAGGAATGTGAGTGGGTGTTGCTTTTAAGGGCTGTACTTGTGTGTTGATGTGCTGATTTCATCTATTTCCATTTTCAAAACAACAGCGATATTAAAAGCTCAAGTATGTGACATGCTGACAGTAAAGTAATCAACTCTGAAGCAAGAAGGTCATTGACCAATTTTTGCCATATTTAATGGAATACAGATAACAAAGCTCAAAAGAAATGTCAAATCTCTATTTGAAAAAACAATGTTTGAAAGTGTTACTTTGTATATAATCCCATGATGATATTACAAAATAATCATACGATGATTAGAGTATTTGATTTAGTTTCCATAGCAAATTAAAACTAAAATGATAATACTTACAGTAAACTACTTAGCATGCAATTCAATATAGAGTTTAAAACAAAGTAAATATGTATTTGTGTAATATGAGGTACACCATATAGAAAAAAATTTCTGAACACTCAAACTACATCCCAAAACTTGGGTATTATCATGGAATTTTGCTCCCCTTCGCTGCTACCACAGCTTTCACTCTTCTGAGAATATTTTGCAGTAGAATGCAGAACATCACTTAGAGGTCAGGCACTAATGTTGAACAATAAGCCCTGACTCGCAGTTGCTGTTCCAATTAATCTCAGTGGTGTCTGATGGCGTTAAAGACAAGGCTCCGATGCAAGTCTGCCAGGTTCTCCATTAACGTTGGCAAACCATTTATGGGCTTTGTTTTAGGGGGGCAGGACAGGAAGTTGTTGAACTGACTTGTTCGTGGAGGTAGAAACCTATTAAAATGCCATACTGTGAGCCACCGGGAGGTTTTCAGTATAACCCATTCTGTATCATTGTGAAGACCAAGGATACATTTTTTTATTTATTTTTTTTACAGAACCTGCAAGATTTATTTGAAAAACCAAAAGAGCTACCGTATTTTTCGGACCATAAAGCGCACCGGATTATAAGACGCAATATCAACGATCGGCTGCTATCTATCTATGTTTATACATAAAGCGCACCGGGTTATAAGGCGCATGAAATGAAACAAAACTCTTAAGTTCCCTCTGAAGCTCAGTTTGGTCTTTACCTGGCGCAGGGCGCCTTCTTGCTTCCTCCACTTCCGTACCATTGATTCGTTAATGTTGAATTCTCTCGCAGCTGCTCTATGTCCATGTTGTACTGCGTGACTGATAGCGTTGTGTTTGAAATCCGCTTCGAAAATGAATGAATGAATGCACGTACCCTAATGCTGAAGCACATAACGTATTACTCCGCAATGCTGCGCACTGCTTCGTAACTTACCAAGGCCGTGCTAAAACATTTTGACAGATTTATGAGCGCCGTGTACCATCTACAATCGGTTCTAGGTCAGAAAGCACAACCAGAATTAATTCATACATTAGACGCACCGCATTTTAAGGCGCACTGTCGATTTTTGAGAAAGTTAAAGGATTTTAAGTGTGCCTTATGGTCCGAAAAATACGGTAAATTTAGAAAATTTTCCATTTGGTTACAGAGGTCAAGGTTAGGGTTACGTGTAGCATTAATAAGCCAAAATAAGAATAACATATGTTTTCCAAGTGTGTGTGTATGTGTGTGTGTGTGTGTGTGAGAGAGAGAGAGAGAGAGACAGACAGAGAGAGAGTTTCCCTCTCCTCTAGCCTGTATCGGCGCAGTGCTATTGACATCTTGGCATTTGGTCCAGCCTGTCTCCTCTCCCTCGAGGGCCCGCTTCTTCCTATCTCAGCCGTGTATTGATTGGTTAATTTGATAGTTCTATCACCAATCAGCTTGTTCCTGACCTTTTGCTTTGGCAATGATGGCAGAGTGTTCATTTCTTCATCGCTGGCCTCACCATACATTGACCTTTGCAGTGAGAATGTCAGTGCGGCCCTTGATCTTAACCTGTCACTACATTTGTTATAAGTAGGAGTCACCCTCACCTTGAATGCCAGGTCCAAACTTCTAAGCATATCCTGCAATTAACATGTTCGTATGGATTATAAAAAAGTGGCAAACCTAGTAATTACTACGTGCTAACATGCAGAAAACTGTCATAATGAACACTTTACAAATTACTGAGTTAACATGGCGTTTGTGTGCATGATGAGTCTCTGAATGCTTGTTGTACCTCATTCGCTATTAATAATCATAATCATCGTTTCCTTGTCATACAACACAAGAGAAAGCATAAATAAGCAGGGAATGGCACAGATGTTAGTATGTTCCTTCAAATGTAGTTGTGTCATTAACGCATATCCCTAAAGAGATGCTTGCATATATTGTACCTAATTATGCACATACTGTACATATAAGTAGTTCAAAATGTTGATATATATATAGTGTACTGTCATCGTTTGAGCAATGAAAACTAATGTCGCAATTTTCCTTAGATTGCTTGTGCATTTGGCTCATAGCGGCAGTACACTGTGTATTTGCATTTGTGTATCGCCCTGCATTGCACATTATAGTTCACATGGGCAACACCAGGCGGCTTTTAGTGTGGTTTGTATGGGCTCATAACGTGGCTCTGCATGCAGTTACAGAGGTTTTAAATGTGTTCTCGGAGGAACCATGGCCTATAAATACCCATATGCTTCCTAAACCGCCTCGGCTCTGGTGCCTGCACCTTCGGTGAAACTTTGGGGGAATCATACACATTGCTCGTTAGACATGTTTACTTTCTTTTAGATAAGAAAGCAACCAAATTATTGTACTGTATCATATGTGGCATGAGGTTGTGATTAGTGTGGGTATTCTGAAGGCTTTACTATGTGCTATCCTCTGATCAAAGCTTCTGTATTGTGATCACTTATCCCTGCTACGCAAAGGAAGACTTCTGAATAGATATTTATACATAAAAGGGGACAAATCAAACACAGGATGAATGCTTAAATACTCCCGAGATCCTGCAGTGTTTAACTTGGATTAAACTGCCAAGGTCCAAGGGTTCTTGAAAACAAAGACAAGTTCAGGACTTGCTCTCCCTTAGGATGTGTCAAGGGCAATTCAGACAAAAGACGAATGTCTTCTTCAGGTGGCTGATAAGCATCAGGGCACAGCCAGCATGCAGCGATTCCTTTTCTTCCTCGTATCCCCACTTCCCATTCAGACTAATGTGGCTACAGTGATTTAACAGAATATGGGGCCCTGGTGATTGCTTATCTGGCCCTTAAGGGCACACTGACTGATAGGCTTTATGTGCAGGAGCGAGGTGGGCCAACGGCTCCAGCGACAAGTCATTGTACTAAAGTGGTGTAGCACTAGCTGGAATGATTAATGTCGGTTTCATTCCCGGGCCCATATCAGGCGAAGTTCCCCAGACAAAACTTTTGCTGAATCTTAAGTTGCGTGCGAGAGAAAAGGAGTTATTCTCTATTGATTTTTCAGCCCCATGCTCCCGTGTAGCCCCTGTCTAAAGAGGCGTCAGTGCTGGGAGCACTTCTATTCTGATTCTCATTGCATCCGATTTCCTATGGATGGGCTGTAAATAAGTGGCTCATTTTTTAAGATGCCATACAAAAGGCTTGTCAGTGTACTCTCTTGTGGTCAGCGCATTTGTTCCTCCGCGTTAGACAAGAATGCACAAATACAATAAATAAATCAACATACCTGTCTGCTGGGGAACAACGGCAGCAACGATGGGCCTTTCCCTTTTTTGAGTTGAAACAGTAATGCAAAAAGGATGTAACGTTAAAGAGTCAAGTTTAAATGAATCTATCTCCTAGATGAGCTCCAAATAAACCACCAAGATGTGATTTGTTCGGACTTTTGAGTTGTTTGTGCTTATGGAACAAGCATCAAACAGGAATTATTAGAGGCTGTCTGAGGAAAATGTACAGCAAGTTGTTCTCAAATAATAGAAAATACCATAAATAATGAATACCCAATGACAATTGTGGGGATGTTATTTTTTTATAAGCCTTTATATAACCAGGAAAATCATGTAAATCAGAAGTTTCTCTTGACGTCACCGCCAGTAGGAAGATGAATTACAAACATTTCACTGTGACAACATTAAGAAGAAACATTTAGAGGAACTCAGCAGGAGAAACCAATCCTCTGTGTGACACCACAAAATGAGATTAAATTCATGGAACGTCCTACTATAACACTGCACACCAAAAGTCAGCAGTACTGTGTTAAACATATGGCCGACAATGTGAACTGGATGTCATGTACGACTGGCCATTATTGCTGCACCTTGCAGATGTAAAGTCAGGGACTGTAGCTCATCTATTGCTGTACAGTTTGTGTTAGTCATCCTCTATTCCTTCAACAGTGCTCACAGGACGCTACCTACAGGATGCCGCTGGCTGGACATTTGTAGTTTGTGGACTACTTTCAGTCCAGCAGTGACACTGAGGTGGGGTAAAACTCTAGCACCACAGCAATATCCTATCCACTTATACCAGCACAACCCAGCAGTGTCACTGACGTATTTACGTATGGTTTTGGCTCAGTTTTTTGTGAAAATACCCTTTCTATACATAACAGTAACATAAAAAGACTACGTGACTGTGGTACGGTTTGACAGAATGTAATGCGGTCATTAAATGGCACATACCTGTATATGTACGTTCAAATGATGTCCAATTGCTGCTGTAAAGCTGTCAGTGGGAAATTTCTTACCAATTGATTTGTAATTCTTGAGGTACACATTATGTAATTTAGGGGTGCATGGTGACACAAGTGATCAGCTCAGGACCTGATTGTGGAATTTGTATATTCTCCCCATGTCCACATGGGTTTGTGATTGTGTGTGTGAGGTTGTGTGTGCATGTGTCCAAGCTGCCTATAGGTTTGGTTCCTATATTTTCTTAGATTAAACAGGTATGACAATGACTTCATTCATTCATTATATACTGTATAATCTTCTAGATCAGTTGTATGAACAGAGAATGAAATGTAAATATTTCTGCACCCTGATATTCTGATACTCTTTTCTTTTCACTGATCATCATTTCAATATTTATATCAGCAAATTCACACAAAGACTTGCAGAACTCCAAAAGCATTCCGCTCAAGCATCTCCATTCAGCCAACATATTCTTGTCCCCCCGAGTGAGCTATTCACTCCACTGAATGAATAGGCTGTGTGCTGCCTTCCTTCCATTTGCTGTGCTTAAATATTACAAAGCATTTAATTAGAAAAACTGAAGACAGATGCAGTCCGGGGACTGTCACTGGGAAAAATAAATGTACAATCAAAATTGCAATTACCTGCAAAATTTCAGGGGTAAACAGATCAGCAATCTCATAACAAACACGAGCTAGTTTGCATTCTGAAATGAATACAGTTAGATCCAAAGCAATTTCCTTTTATTTATCTTAACCACCATGCATAAATAAAGCAAGGGCATTCAAGCAATTAGCATAATTAGACTGTGGTGGTCAGACCCTACGTGATTCCTTAAGAGGCATCGCTGCTGTGTGCGTGTGTTGGGGATGATGTCAAGTTTGTATATCATTGTGAGGACCAAATGTCCCCACAAGGATTGAAAATTTGACTTTTTGTACTCTGTGGGGTCATTTTGCTGGTCCCCATAAGAAAAATCTATTTTTTTTTTTTTACACAAACTGCAACTTTCTTTTGTAAAAACCCAAACCAAGAAAGGGCCAAAGGATTTGCTTTAGGTTAGTGAGGTTAAGGCTAGGGTAAACTCATTGCAATGTGAATTAGCCGCAGTAAATATTACGTCAAAGGAAGGCCCTCACAATGGCAGAGTGACAAACGTGTGTGTGTGTGTGTGTGTGTGTGTGTGTGTGTGTGTGAGAGAGAGAGAGAGAGTGAGAGAGAGATTGAGAGAGTGAGACTGTCTTTTGGGATGGGGGGTGTGGTTCTTATTTGTACCAGATTCCGCTTCTCAATGGAAAAAGATGCAGAGAAGGCAATGATGCTTGTCAGTTTGAAGGTCCTCATGGCCTGTAGGACTCCAGCTAGCCTTGGCTGTCCTTACAAAACGTAAACACACTCAAACGCTACTGCCTAGACTTAATTCAATCCAGAAATTTAGCGAATGTAGCTAATTTTATAACAAGTGAATTTTCTAGAAATATTACATCTTAGACCATGGATTCTTTCCAAACATATTTACAAATATAATCAATATAAGTGAAAAACACAGATGCTGTCACCAACGACCTTTACAGCTATATAATAATAATAATAATAATAATAATAATAATAATTCAGTCCTCACCAGCATGGTGACTGAGAGACTGATAAAATAGCTTAATTAATGAATGGGTGAATTAATTAATTCATGTTTTTTTAATAGTGTTTACAATTTTTACCATTTATAGATCTTATTTTGGAGGACTGATGTTATTTATCACAAAAGCACACACAGTTTAACATGATCATTACACTAGGACTAACTGGCACCCCACCTCCATCCCCAGGCAAGTCAACACCAGACAACACCAGACACCAGACTTGACCAGTCCAGACCAGTAGGAATGGTGCCTGTTATGCTGCATTAATTGGTCAGATAGCATGAAATACAAATTGAAGACTAAGATTTGATGCAGTGAGAATGCAAAAGGAAGGAGTCTGAATAGAGGGATGTGTATCCGATATCATTCTGCTTTTATCTGATATCACTGTGCATATGTACTAGAAACGAGTATTCACATCAAATATCAGCCTGTAATAAATCAGATCTGCTGAACAGCACCATTTAAAATGGTTTGGTGGGCTCATCAGTGAAAGAGGAACCATTTCACAAAACATCTATGATTCAATGGGCACTTCAGCAAGCACTAGACCTCTCTGTGCAGGCCTGAGCGTACTGAGAAGAAGGCCACCGTCTGGCTGTGTTGACCTCGCTGTAATTCATTCACCCTGAGCCTACCTTTGTGAGTCCGGGCCACTCCACAGGCCCTTGCTGATGAGCTGATTATAGTGTAATTATTATGGCAGCCTGCTGCTGTAATAGAACCTTTTGATGATGGGTCTCTGTTGGATGCTGGAGAGCTGGAAGGAGACTGACCCCAAACACCTTTACCTCGTGATTCTGATACCGCGACTATGCTGCTTTCAATAATCCGCTCATCTGGCTATGACGAGTGATCCATTATTTCTGGAAATATTATTCTATTGAGCAAAAGTTTGGAGAGGACATGTTGCCATTCAGAACACTGCAAGAACATTTGAGGCCACTCTTAGTAGTTTGAGTTGTTCCTTAACAGTTCTATGCAATTGTACCAATTTAGGGGGCAAATGGGACTTTTAACATTAACGTTTGTAAGTTAACAACATTTATCAGACACTTATCCAGAGAAACTTTCAACTGATGCTCAACTTTCAACCTGCTGCACCACCACAGACACATTGCAGTCTAATACCATAAAAATGCAAACATTCATTCTGAAGTTGTCATTGATAAGAGGATGAGAAAACATGCATGGGATGAGGCTCTGAGGCACTAGCTGATAGCACGGTCGCTTCATATCTTACATTTACATTTACAGCATTTAGCAGACGTCCTTATCCAGACAATCCAGACAAATCTTACAATCCAAGCAATTGTGGGTTAAGGGTCTTGCTCGAGGACCCAACAGGGGCAGCTTGGCAGAGGTGGGATTTGAACCCTGGACCTTTTGGTCTATAATCCAGTACCTTAACCACTAGGCTACCACAGTCTCTTGATTGATTCTGACCTTAGACTGTGCCTGTGTGTAATTTGCACATTTTTCCTGTGTCGGTATGGGTTTACTCCGGGTACTCCTGTTTCCTCCCACATTTTAAACATATTAGCCCACAATTAAAAATTGGCCCAGTATGAATGTGGCTGACTGGTATCGATGTAACCTGGTATCTACTGATGTGACGCTAATAAACAAACAAACAAACAAATGAACAAGCAACCTGCAGTTTCTACAGTGGGGACCAAAAGTCTTAGACCACTAGTGAAAATCTCATTTCAAATCACATAATCAGCATAATAATTTGAGTGAACAGTTTAAGAATTGATTAATACTTGGTTTGTTTCCCTTTTTTTTTTTTTTTTCTGTAATAACAGAATGACAGCTAGCTGGACTTCACAAGTTTGTGCAAAAATCTGAAGATTCTTGTTATCCCTGCATGATTTCACAATATTCCAGACAGCATCTGGTGATGTTACTGAATGCTTGGCTTTCTCTGTCTTCAGGTACCTCCTAATGCTCAGCAGGGTTTAGGGCAGGTGACTGTAGAAATGTCCATAACAGTCAGCACTCACTGATGTGCTTTGGTCTTCGGGTAGTTGCTTCAAAGCTGTGAGATGTGTTTTGGGTCATTATCCTGCTGCTGATGTATCTTATTTGAAACATCATAGTCCTCCATGAAATAATCTGTGCCAGTTCTATGGATATTGTCGCAAACACATTATATAGAGCTACAGTATCTTAACATGGTCGGTTTTGTTTTTTACTTCTTTCTTCTGATCAGTAATAAATGAACACATTACAAAGAAAAGGACATTACAGTAGCTTTGATGTCACATGTGACTGTTAGCTTGATTTGTTCCTTATCGCTTCTTTATTACTTGGAAATTCATCTTTAATATTCTTCAGACTTACTGTTTCCATTTCCCACAGGGTGTTGTGAGTTTTAGTCGAAGGTTACTCTACACAAGACCGCATGGCGTATAAAAACTCAGCGTGTCATTGCACGCTTGGGTGTGTGCAAATGTAAATGTAATTTAAACCTCGGTGTGGGTTTAGTGTCAGCCCCTAGCTGGCAGTCATCTCCTAAGTAAGCCAGGCCTTGCGTTTGTTTGTACGGATGTCATGTCATCTTATTGAGCCTGTGTTTAAACATATAAGCATTTAAATTAGAATTAATCCTCTTAGGGTTAAGCTAAATCCCCCTGAACCCCCAACAGGAAAGTTAGGAAATAATTTCTAAGCCTAACCTGGCTAAAGTTATGACGGAGTTTGTAACTGATGAAACAATCTGCATTTTGTCTTGGTCCAACTCAGTCTCTCTCTCCCTCTCTCTCCCTCCCTCCCTCCCTCACTCACTCACTGTCTCTGATAACAGGGAGAGCCCAGTATCCTCAGCACTTTCTCTTAACTGTGATATTATTGTCTTGTGCCACCACCCGAAGGTGACTGTTATCACTTAATTAAATCCAGACACGCAGGGTGGTAGAAACAATATTGTTGCCTCATCACCCGAAGGAACTTTTCCAAAGCATGGCAGTTTGGACATGTTCTGCTCACCAAGTGCACTGATGATATTCTCCCTCAGTGCTGTACATTACTTTTTATTTCATATTTCAGGAGTCTTGCTGTTGGGCTATATCAGAACCGTGCTTTATATATGCGATTTCGATTACCACTAATCAGCCCTTGCATTACTTTGTATGATGTTCATATTGAGGAAAATGTGGATGCCTTAATAATTTAGGGTAACTTGTGATGAAAAATTTAATCATGCAGTGATTCACTGCATGCTGGGTTGCGAGATCACAAAGCACAAGCATTTTAACAGTTTTTGCTTGTCACATGTCTGTGTTGTAGATATCTTAATAGTATCAGATAGCAAAATGAGAATATAATGAATAATTCAAGCATTAATAATGAAAGGAACAAAAATGAAATCTTATAATGCATGTGTCATAACAATGGTGTGACTTTTATCTGACTTTAATGTAGAACCAGGAACATCAGAAGGAACTCCAGAGTTACTGGACTATGGACCAGAAGGTCCAGGGTTCAAATCCCACCTCTGCAAAGCTGCCACTGTTGGGTCCTTGAGCAAGGTCCTTAACCCACAATTGCTTGGATTGTAAGACTGTACCAGTTGTAAGTCGCTCTGGATAAGGGCGTCTGCTAAATGCTGTAAATGTAATGTAAATGTAATATAAAATATTTAGTTATATTCTTGGCAACAAACACATGGGTTATTCAGAAAATATCCTAATCCCCATTGTTAAGTACAGTGAAATGAACTTCATTGACCAGTCCACAAAGCCTCGTGTTTCAAAAAGTCTGAAGACTTAACTACACCTACAATGCTTTCCATCCTCTGTATTGTTGTCCTTCCTCCATTCTTTGCATATTTCATAAACTTTACATTACGCTCTTATTATTTATTGTATGTGCATTCCCATGTTAAATTTGAGGACTAGTTTTTAGTCTCTGGGCAGCAATGGTAATAAATTTAGAGATTGTTCAAGGATCTGCATCGTGGTACCTTCAACTGCACAGGTTGCTCTGCATAAGATAAATGTAAATGCAAATATGCGATGTTCTGGGGTTGCTTTCCTCCAAAGACCCTGGGAACCTTGGAATATATAGCATCACTGAGTATGTTACTTTAACGAAGATCTGTTTGCATCTGCTGAGAATCTATGACTGGGCTGTGGTCCCAGCAGGGCAATTATCCAAAACAGACACCTAAACAGTTAAGAAAAGTATCATTCATTGACAAAAGAAATATAGCTTTTGCCATGGCCATCTCAATTCCCTGATCTAAACCTCATTCAAAATCGTCCTTGCTGTGTGTTGTGTGGTCATTTCAGTCTAACCTTTTAAATGAGAAACATACTAAATCAGTTTAAAAGTAAATTGAGTTTCAGATTAAAAGTGAGAAAGTGCTCAATACTTGTATATAAATGTATATATTGAGCTTCATGTTACTGTACTGTGCTTAAATTGAGTGTTAAAGAAAACCCCTTGTCTAGGAGTAAGCCATGTTAAGTGTGGTCCAACGCTTTATAAAATGGATGTTTGCACTGGGTCGCTCTGCTTATGAAGTGAGCCAATAAATATGTCATGTTGACCATGAATTGAAATCCTTTCTCCACTGCTGAGCTCTGTATGAAATAAGTGTTATAACGATGCTGTTATTTGAAGGAGCTCCCAGCGTGAGGCGAGATGAGTGATTTGAGCATCCCGTGAGCAAGAGCCTTCAATAAATAAATCAATACTCCGCATCCATATTTGCACATTTCTACATGGCATGTCAGGCTCAAAATTGGCCTCAGTGAAAATAAATTTTGCACAGCTCCCATGGCAATAGAGAGGTTCTGATAAGATCTCTTTTAGTGTTCCTATTCATTCTCCTGCTCTGTTTCTCACATGCAAATATAAATACACCTGATCTCTTTCCATATGTACTGCTTCCATACATATGCTCTGAGTCTACCGCAAGCTTATCTCATGGCCATTTTGTTATTCATTGTGATTTGTGTGTAGCGCTAGAGGACTTTCTACGTCGCTCCCTATTTGCTGTGTGTTTGTGCATGTGTCTGCAGAAGAGAGATGGACTAATAATGAGACCCATCCATCCTCAATGAAATGCTCTCTGCCTCTCAGTGCTCTCTTATGCTCAGACAGCCCTGCTCGAGGTGCTGAGTGTAGTTAGAACGTAATTTACTAAGAGTTTTTGTGTATAAAAACTTGATATACAGTGGGGCAAAAAGTATTTAGTCAGCCACTCATTGTTCTCCTACTTAGAAAGATGAGAGAGGTCTGTAATTTTCATCATAGATACACTTCAACTATGAGAGACAAAATGAGGGGAAAAAAATCCAGGAGATCACATTGTCAGATTTTTAAAGAATTTAATTGTACATCATGGTGGAAAATAAGTATTTGGTCACCCACAAACAAGCAAGATGTCTGGCTCTCACAGACCTCTAACTTCTTCTTTAAGAAGCTCTTCTGTTCTCCACTTGTTACCTGTATTAATGCCACCTGTTTGACCTCGTTATCTGTATAAAAGACACCTGTCCACAGCCTCAAACAGTCAGACTCCAAACTCAGCCATGGCCAAGACCAAAGAGCTGTCGAAGGACACCAGGAAGAAAATTGTAGCCCTGCACCAGGCTGGGAAGAGTGAGTCTACAATAGGCAAGCAGGTTGGTGTGAATAAATCAACTGTGGGAGCAACTGTAAGAAAACTGAAGACATTCAAGACCACTGATAATCTCCTTTGATCTGGGGCTCCACGCAAGATCTCATCCTGTGGGGTCAAAATGATCATGAGACCAGTGAAGCAAAAATCCCAGAACTACACGGAGGGACCTGATGAATGGACCTTGCAGGAGAGCTGGGACAAAAGTAACAAAGGCTACCATCAGTAAAACACACTACGCCGAGAGGGCCCACAGGGAGGGCCTCCCTGGCAGTGCCAGGCGTTTGTGTCCCCCTGCTTTAAAGCCAGTACATGTCCCCAGGCCTGCCTGAAGTTTGCCAGAGAGGCATATTGGATGATTCCAGAAGAGGATTAGAAGAGGATTGGGAGAATATCATGTGGTCAGATGAAACCAAAATAGAAACTTTTTAGTTTAAAAAACTCAAACTGGAGAAAGAAAAATGCTGAGTTGCGCCATACCTACTGTGAAGCATGGGGGGGGGAGACATCATGTTTGGGGGGCTGTTTTTTCTGTTTGCAGAGGGGACAGGACGACTGATCCGTGTTAAGGGAAGAATGAACGGGGCCATGTATCGTGAGATTTTAAGCCAAAACCTCCTTCCATCAGTGAAAGCATTGAAGATGGAACATGGCTGGGTCTTCCAGCATGACAATGATCCCAAACACACCGCTCGGGCAACGAAGGAGTGGCTCTGTAAAAAGCATTTCAAGCTCCTGCAGTGGCCTAGCCAGTCTCCAGACCTCAACCCCATAGAAAATTTGTGAAGTCCGTGTTGCCCCAAAACATCACTGCTCTAGAGGAGATCTGCACAGAGAAATGGACCAAAACACCAGCTACAGTGTGTGCAAACCTGGTGAAGACTTACAGGAAATGTTTGACCTCTGTCATTGCCAACAAGGGTTATGTTACAAAGTATTGAGTTGAACTTTTGTTGTTGTCCAAATACTTATTTTCCACCATAATTTACAATTAAATACTTTAAAAATCCTACAATGTGATTTCCTGAAATTATTTTCTCATTTTGTCTCTCATAGTTGAAGTGTACCTATGATGAAAATTACAGACCTCTCTCATCTGTCTAAGTAAGAGAATTTGCACAATCAGTGGCTGACTAAATACTTTTATGCCCCTCTGTATGCTGCAAACTGACTGTTGCATGTTTGCCATAAATCTGAATGTCATTTGGGGGCATTTCTACAAAAATATGGGTGTAAGTGTAAATTAATGTAACTAAAGGGCCAGGACTAATCTGATGCACAGCTTGCATCGTGGCTTTCCTTATAGTGGCTATAATAGGACTCTGTGTCTGAGTGTCTGTGTGTCTGTGTGTGTGTGTGTGTGTCTGTGTGTCTGTGTGTGTGTGTGTGTGTGTGCGTGTGTGTGTGTGTGTATATATATATATTTTTTTTTTACAGGTTGACAGCCTGATTTCTTTATGAGCCACATTGGTGGGCTACCATTTAAACATTTAAACGTGGACACAAACCACACATACTGCATGCAAAAATGAATACTTTTCGACAATATCGATCTTTGCAAATCAGGACCTAAATGGTTGTAGCCGGTGAGGGTAGCAGGGAGTGGGGGTGCAATGGAGTTTGAAGGTGAAGCGGGAATGAACAGTGAGGTGAAGTTTGGCAGCATTTAAACATGTGGCATGCCCCAGTCACCAGCTGCCATGCTCCTTCCTGCCTCTCTAACTCTCTGTTTTGTCTGACCTAATTGTTCACGATCTGTTAATAGTAAATGAGGCTGTCTCTGCAGGTGTGCACTGCATGTGTTAATATGGCAGCATGGTGGTGCCGGACAGGGCGCAGGGAGCAGAGTGATGCTTGGCAGTGCACATCCTTCAGCCCTAGCATATTTGTCCTCTGTTAGGAAAACACCAGATGCTTTGGATAGATCTACTGTTTGCTCCTCCAGGGCAGCAAGTCTGGGTCATGTTGTTGCTCAAGAAACTGGTGTTCATATGTCCTCTTCATCTTAGCCTTAAGTAATTTTAAACCAGATTAAAAGAGAATTGATGAAAATGATGATCCTTCCAAGTATCTCTTGCTGTCACAGTGACAGCTGCAGTTCAGAAAACCAACACTGCAATTTGCTTATTGGAGAGAGTCAGCTACTAATGTATTCCTATCCCAGCTGAATATGATTCTGTTAATAAACATCTGACTACTTCATGAAATGTAATGAATTCAAAACTACAGCTTTTACAATCTTAACCATATAGGTGTTTGGATGAGATATGCTTTTGTGTAGGTTTGATGAAAATTTATTTGTGCAACACTGTTACACAGATCAAATCTAGAACAACTCTGCCAAATAAAACTTCCTAAATTGTTTGTGAAATAAGCCCTGTTAAGATCGAACAATAAAGGGACTCCTTAGGAGTCCCAAAATATCAAGTTTATATGCTTGTAATAAGAAGAAATAAAAATTGATTGAGAAAGTTAAACTTGTCATTTTATACCCCTTTTAGACAATTTAACACCCTACCTAAACAGCTCTACTCAGAACGGCCAGTTTGAGTGCCTGTTCCTTTAAATGATAACGAGCACTGCTCATCCCACTCGCCTCTTACATTAGGTATGTCCACATCAGTACAGCTTTAAACTACCATGGCAACACTCTGAGAAACAGGATTAGGTCCTAAATAAATTAGTGATTGCATTGATGCAGCGGTACAACACTTAGTTTGCTCCGTGGCAAGGTCACAAGCACATGGGTGAAATGTCTTCAGTGATTCATGGCAAGTCATAAACGTCTTGTGAATCTCTATCAAGTCAGCAGCAGGAAACACTCTGGAGACATCTACACCTATTCTGTCTTTTCACTCCCATGTTCTTCACATTTGATAGCAATGTTCATGAAGTTCATATTGCAGAACTTTGACAAACAAACTAATAGCATTGACATTATTGTGGATCCTGCAGAAAGTAACACCAATAACTTTCTAGAAGATTACATACAATATATTACCTCAGATATTGGTGTTTTAACTTATGCAAAATAGCCAATGTTATTGTTATTGATCCCTTTTTTTTAGGTGAAGTTTGGTTGCCAGTTCTGTATTGTTCTGACCCTGGTTGGTAATGCAGTTAGACACAAAGTGGTTAGCACATGCATACAGGTTTGTGCAGCCAACAACAGAGTGTGTGTGAAGCTCTTAGCTTTGACATGATGCTATGCCACGAGAGGATGGCTTGTTGAGTCACATGTTTTCTGCCGCCCACAAAACACTGGCTGGGTTGCCTTATTTCATGGTCTGTGGGTTGGTGGGCTCTCCAGATTTCCAAATGTATGTGCACAAGCACTGAAAGGTGATATTTATATACCGGTAATATTCATTTGTACGTTCACTGTCATACCTGCTTCATCCAGTTCAGGGTCATGGGGAGCCAGGGCCTAACGGGTAGCACAAGGCAGGAACCAACCCTAGATAGGGTGTTAATCCATTACAGAGCACACCTACTCACTCAAACAAAGTCTCAGTGGGACACTTTAGAGAGACCAGTTGACCTAAGGCATGTTTTTGGAATGTGGGAGGAAACCGCAGCACTCGTCAAACTCATGTAGACCCGGAGAGAACATATAAACTCTACACAGGTGGAGTCAGAACCGGTAATCAACCAGGGCTCACTGGAGCTGACTACTTATGCCACCAATTTTACACATTCACATATGTCCCCTTTAAGTCCAAGTCATCCATGCATCCTGAAATACTTTGTGCTAATAATAAAGTAAAGTCATTGAAATAATTAAGAGAAAGAATGATTGTGGGGACAATCACATGGATAATATAGTAATGGCAGTTCCCTGGCCTTATTTAGCCTGCTCTGTTTCTGATTCCCTCTCAATCAATTATCTGTGATACTGAGTGGAGAAAGTGACCCAAAGTCAGACAGCAGTTAAAATGTGTTAAAATTCTAGTCTCTGGTAAGAATTTAAACGATATAAATGCGATAGGAATTAGTTCATAAATAATGCTACAGCCTTTTTTCAAATCCTCCATGTGTTTGCTTCTCCGTGAGTAACACAAGCACCAGCTCATCCATCCTAACATAATGAAGCCTCGGTGAGCTCGCAGCCATGCTGACTATAGCCAAAGGTCAAGCACATCACCTGGGATCCAATCCCTAGCCATCTTTGTGCTCTCCACTGCAGGTTATTCTTCTTCTTTTCTCATCTCTGTGGGTAGAGAGCAAGTGAGGCGGCTCGTGAGGCATGACTGTTTTAAACAAATGACATAAAAGGCCCATCCTAATGTAACACATTTCTCCCCCAGAAGTTTGTCTGCCGGGTGATTTATAGGGCACTTTACCCAGTGGTTAGCCTGTAAACAGAGGCCGTTTATCATGGCAGGGAGGCTGGCGGAGGCGACTAGGCTCTCCTCCAGAGACCTGGCTCTGCCCCATGCTTTCACAGACAAGCAGCCAAGAGATGATTGGAGAGAGGCTTGAGGCTGCTGCTGACGTTTCTCACCGACTGCCAGGGTCGGCTCTGTGGGGACTCAAGTGGCCATGGCACTGCCTGATCTGACTTCCCTGAGTCAAGA
Source organism: Ancistrus triradiatus (assembly GCA_025084515.1). Lineage (NCBI taxonomy): Eukaryota > Metazoa > Chordata > Actinopteri > Siluriformes > Loricariidae > Ancistrus > Ancistrus triradiatus. Next base: position 480,586 of record JAJAGP010000159.1, read on the forward strand.
GGCTGAAGACTGATCTTCCACTAAGGAGGTGGAAGCAAGCATTCTCAGAGGAGGCTGGGAATGATGATGGGAACACTTAAGGCAGAGGCAGGGATAGATCTAAAACATAATTATTACCTGGTATAATACGTCTTCATACAATTCAAAGAGATTTAATCAACTGAGGTCAAATGGATGAATACATGTTCAAACATGTTACCTGTTGTACTGCAGGCAGTGCCTTGCTACGTCATTCATTCATTCATTTCATTTCATTCATATCCTTTACCTGCTCAATCCAATTCACACATTCACTCACACTGGGACAATTTAGACAGACCAACTGATCTGTGGGATGAATTCAGAGAAAACCCAAGCAGACACAAAGAGAACATGCAAACTTCACACAGGAGGAATCCTGACAGGGAATCAAACAAGTGAAGGCATCAGCACTAACCACTTTGCACCACCAAAATGCCCACTGTATTTATTTATCCTATAAGTATCCACTCAGTTTAAAGTAATCGGATTCTCTTAAAAAACCAAATGTAGATTATATATTAGCACAGAAGTATATTATATTATGATATTAAACCCCTGAAGTTATTTACAAGCAAATACATTTCACATACTGTCCACAACCAGACTCTACATTACCATCTACTTGCTTAGCTATTGCTGTTTTAGACTAGTTTAATAATTAGGCTGATAATTACAACCCCAAATCAGAAAAAGTTGGAGCGGTATGGCAAATATAAATAAAAATGCAGTGCTCCTTACATGGACTTTGACTTTTATATCATTGAAGTATTACAGTATGAACCCAAGATGAACCCAAAAACAGTTGGGACAGGGGCAATTTGGGGCTAGTAATGTATTAAAAAAAACAAAAAACGAAATAACAATGTGAATTGTGATTTGAATTCATGACTTGTTGATTCTAATCATGATTTGGTAGAAACGCAGTGTCCACAGATGGCTGAGTCTCTGAGGACCAAAGATGGGCAGAGGATCTCTAGTGGTCAAGAAATGTGTGAGAAAATTATTGAAATGTTTGCAAACAATGATCCTCAAAGAAAGACTGGAAAGGATTTCCATATTTCAGTCCTAACTTTTTCTGATTTGACTTGATAAATGTGTAAATCTCTACTAGCCCCTAAATTGCCCCCATCCCAACTGTTTTCCAATGTGTTGCAGGCCTGAAATGCAGGAATTGGTGTTTTTTAACAAATGAGATGAAGTTGATCAGAGAAAACATGAAATATCTTGGGTTCATTCTGTTTGCAATGCAATAAAAGCCAAAGGAAATGTAAGGAACACTGCAATTATGTTAAATTTGCATTTTCCATACCGTCCCAACTTTTTCTGATTTGGGGCTGTAATATTATTGTGTAGAAGAAGGGTGAGGAACACCAGGATATTAAGAACTGACCAACAACACTAAAATGTGTCCTCTTTACAGTAAGTAAACGCTGTAAACTCATTTTAATTGTAAGACCTGACAAGCCTTCATAAAACTAATCTGTGTAACCCAGGCTACTATAAAACACCCAGAGAACATAAAACTAGACATTGTAGGTCTCTAACAGAAAGAAATTCAACAGGCATTCCGCTGAAGACGCCATGCCCACCAGTGCTGCTAGCTGGGAAGGTTGCCAATGCCACGGTATCATGCATCATGGCTGATATGAACATAGTTTAGAGTTTCGAAAGCAGCACGTGGTACAGGGCATGGTAGGGAGTGTGAAAAATGTGTCAGTATAAGCATTAGCACAGTTCATGTAAAGTGTACTAAATCATGCTAAAACTGTGTACTCTGTAGTGTCACTGAAAATGTACGCGGCTGCATTAAGGCAGTGTAATGTAAAGTGTAAGCTAAGAGAAGGCGCTAGCAGATGTGTGTTTGGGGAGGCTGTCGGGCTCCGGCAGAGCGCTATGGGAGCTCCTGTTGTCAGCTGCATATCAGCGTGCTGTAAATAGCCCGCGGCTATGCTGTTTTATCAGCGGGTAGAGACCATGCACTGCTCTCGCCAGCTGCCGCTGCTCTTTTTAGAGCTGGATATAAACGAGAGGAAGCAAGACAGAGAGAGAGAGAGAGACGGTTTTATATCCCATCTGTGTAAACCTCATTTTCATAAAAAGGTGATCAGATCGACTGGGACCATTGTGCACAATGCTTTGTTTTTTTGTTAAGTGCCGTCTTTTCTTGTGAGCAAGCCCTTTATCATTTGTTACTTAGCTCTTTCTCTGTGTGCTGCATCATGCCTGTGCTTAGAAAGGCCCTACAGATTATTGGAATCAGTAGGGGACAATATATAATTAACCTAGCTGACCTCAGTACCTTAATTGTTGCCTGTTGGAGGCCCTGTCTCTGAATCTCCAGCCGAGATCTGGATTCCAAAATCCGTAATTATATTCATGTAATTTGGGACGCATTACAGGAACCTGTCTCATGTTTGAGAATTGTTATTAATATTAATGATTGTGTCATGAATTCTTCAGTGTTTGGGCCTGAATTAATCTGTGCAGCAGTTGATGATTTGTGGTTCAGAGTAAGTGAGGTACTTTTAAACCAAGCAGTTTGCTTGTATAGGGCCTCACCCACTTCTCACTTCTTCTTTCTCTTCTTCCACAGTCCCTGGATGGATTTGTATTTGCACTAAACAAGGAGGGAAGGTTTTTGTACATCTCAGAGACCGTGTCCATATACCTCGGCCTTTCACAGGTAAGCGCATGTCAGATTTCTCTAGTCCCTCTGTCGGCGTAAAGAGATTCCTGATTATTGATTATTAAATAAATAAATCCATTTGTATTTAACACCTTTACAGCCTAATGCTGAATTTTCTTTGCCCTACGCATCTCATACAATCTGCGCCTATTGTCAAGCATGCATTCAATGGAAGTAACTATAGGGAAGCCTGAGTATGGTCAAGTGACCTTGAGTTTCCACACAGCTTTGTCTAGTTAAGCTCCATCATGAGATCAAGCAAGATTCCAATTAGAAGCTGATAGATAAGCCCAGTGGTAACATACAGAAAGTACTGTCTGACTCTATGATGTTCTGAGGAAGACATCAGATTACCTGTCTTTAGACAATAGGGATACTTTAGAGAGTCTGTCATTCTTTATGAATGCAAAGCGAGAAAGGAATGGTGGATGTGACTCAGAAGCCTAAGAGCTTTCCAACTACTTTTCAACAGATTAGAAGATTAAATAGATGAGTTATTTGGAGCAGGCTAAAGCGAGTTCTGATTTAATTCCGCATTAATTGATTGATGATTTTTATCAAATAATTGATTAGTTGTCCCCAAAAGTTTGAGGAATTTGTTGTACTTATCTTTATTGTGGTTTTATCTACAGTCAGTGACTTGGCCTGCTGATAAAGGGCTTGTTAAGTCTTAAGGAGAAGTAGAGTTTATTATCTTACATGGTTAAGCTGATTTTGTTATTCTCCTCATCTAAAGTGGCAAATAGCTTAATAGCTCATTCATTTGTCTCAGACTTAGCTTACTTACGTCTATGTCTGTGGGTGGCGTCGTTGCTTGGTGGATAGCACAGTCACCTCACGGCAAGAAGGTCCTGGGTTTGATCCCAGTGTGGAGCAGCCTGGGTCCTTTCTGTGTGGAGTTTGCATGTCCTCCCAGTGCCTGCGTGGGCTTACTTGGGGTGCTCAGGTATGTGTGTCAATATATACAATATATACAGTGGGTCAAAAAAGTATTTAGTCAGTCACTGATTGTGCAAGTTCTCCTACTTAGAAAGATGAGAGAGGTCTGTAATTTTCATCATAGGTACACTTCAACTATCAGAGACAAAATGAGAAAAAAAAATGGTAGGAATTTTAAAGAATTTAATTGTAAATTATGGTGGAAAATAAACATTTGGTCAGTAAGAAAAGTTCAACTCAGTACTTTGTAACATAACTTTTGTTGGCAATGACAGAGGTCAAACATTTCCTGTAAGTCTTCACCAGGTTTGCACACTGTAGCTGGTATTTTGGCCCATTCCTCCATGCAGATCTCCTCTAGAGCAGTGATGTTTTTGGACTGTCGCTGGTCAACACGGACTTTCAACTCCCTTCACAAATTTTCTATGAGGTTGAGGTCCGGAGACTGGCAGTGCAGGATCCCTCTAAGCGTAGTGTGTTACTGATGGTAGCCTTTGTTACTTTGGTCCCAGCTCTCTGCAGGTCATTCATCAGGTCCCTCTGTGTAGTTCTAGGATTTTTGCTCACTGGTCTCATGATCATTTTGACCCAACGGGGCCCCAAATCGAGGGAGATTATCAATGGTCTTGTTTATCTTCCATTTTCTTACAATTGCTCCCACAGTTGATTTATTCACACCAACCTGCTTACCTATTGTAGATTCACTCTTCCCAGCCTGCTGCAGGTCTACAATTTTCTTCCTGGTGTCCTTCGACAGCTCTTTGGTCTTGGCCATGGTTGAGTTTGGAGTCTGACTGTTTGAGGCTGTGGACAGGTGTCTTTTATACAGATCATGAGGTCAAACAGGTGCCATTAATACAGGTAACGAGTGGAGAACAGAAGAGCTTCTTAAAGAAGGAATCTTCTTGTTTGTGGGTGCCCGCCCGCCCACCCGCGCGCCTGTCTTTCCTCCTGTTCTACCTCCTGTTAGGCCCTGGTTCACTGAATTGGATTTAGCAGGTATGAAAATGAATGAATGCCTAGATTTTGTAAATGGACTAGATTCTAATTTATGACTAATATTGTTACTGATGCACTGATGACAGTGTTAGTCACAGGAAATCTGAAATATGTTTATATAGTGAATAAAAATGCTTGGTGGTTCCATAGATTGCAAGTTAGACCCACTGTACATGCGTCTACTGCCTTTCACTATGGCCTGCTGTGCATATGTACGTAATGGATCGTAATCAGACGTTTATGTTTGTAAAATAATTCGTAATTGGAATTGTATATGACGTAACACTTCTCTTTCTGTCACATAAGTACTGACTCACTACTTCCACTTCAATTAATTTGCGTGTTTACCTTTTATTAATGAAACTGTTTTTACATCCTTCGTAACACTTGGTTACTTTTACCAGTCTTTTACCAGTGATGCAATGTCCCTGATGTTCAAAAAACGCTCTTGATTAACATCTGTTCGACATAAGATTGAAATCATAGTCCAGCCATTACATGAGACCACAGTCAAAAGCATGACCTTTTAGCACCACTGTTCAATCTTGTGGGTGTTCAGACTCTCAGATCCCAGGCTTATATTCACAGAAAAAGACTGAGGCTTCCAACAGCAGTAAAGGAGCACTAATCTCTCAATCTCACCCTTCCTCGGGTCTTTGATAGTAGATATAAAGTATCCTCTCCTGTCTGCAGCAACTGAGAGACAATGGTGCCACAATTATATCTGCTGAACTTCACTGCTTCTTGCTGAGATTTAAAGCCTGCAGCACAGTGGCTAGCATGAATCTTTATAGTGATAAAGAATAAAATGTGAAATCACAAGGGGTTGTAACCTGCAAGTGTTTTTTTTTTTTTTAAAGTAAGGAAGACTTGTGAATAAAATTTGACTTCCGTGTGATGCAAGGGAAAAATCTTTCCTCGTAGCCTGGTCTGTGATTGGGCTGAATTTTGATCTCTCCACAGAGCCATTCTTCTTTGGCCCATGTACTCAGGAGAACATTTTTACATCCCTCTCCTCTTCTTTTCTGTGCACCTCCCCTAAGCTGAATGAGAGAGTGATTTGAAATTGCTTTTCCCTCTGTGGCCATTGACCACCTTGTGTTACGTTAATGTGTGCCGACTGAAGCACCTAACAGGTTTTTACAGCATGAACAAGCTTCTTCTCTTGTATTGCGGACGCTATTGTGATGGTGTACAACCTCGGCAGATGCCCCTAGGTATTTGATAATGCACACTGCGTAGTGGAACTGAAGGGAGTGGATATGTTCTGGCTCCCTTATCACTGCTTCTTGTGACTCCACTTCCAGATTCCTCTGATAATGAGGCTTGTGTTTGACAGTAGGTGAAACACTGCAGTTCCTACCCCTATTATTCACTTCACCAGATGGCCGTTTAACCATTTTTGTTGGGCTAATAGCCGTGATCATTTCACTTCTGCATGTAAATAGGCATATGCTGCCAAAATTGTCTCTTGTCTTAGTTATTCTGCCCTCTCCACTACTGTTTGGCTTATGAGCAGGGTGATTAGTTCATTTCCAATAATTAATATGTGATGGATGGGTTGCCGTCTATCTAGATTAATCACCAGATTTGCAGTCGTGCCTTTCAATAAGCTATCCCTCGGCACAAATTGAGTGGCAGGAATATAATCACGCCACTTGGGCCATACTTACGTGGTTTGTAAAATGATAAGCATGGTGCATGGTCGGAGGCTTGATGAGGGGTTTGTATGACCTTGTTGCAGGGTCAGTGGAATCCCTGCAGTCCCTCTGCATGGCTAATATTGAGGTAAAGCTTGCGACTGGGCAGCTGTCTGTTTTCTAAATGGAGATGTGTATGCTTGCTTTGTGTAACAGATGGCATTGTGTGCCAAGGCTGATGGCTAGGAAAATAATAATTGCATTATTCCAGCCAAAAGAATTTTAGCTTTTGGACGGCGGCCATTTTTCAGCCTGCACCCTGCCAGTACAGCATATGCACTTGCATGGACTGGATATCCAAGGAAATTGATACATCTGGAATACACACAGCATCTAAGTCCTCATCTGCTACGCATTTAACCCGTTCCATGTAGCTGGAAGCACAGCATCACTGTACACCCAGTGACATCTGAAGGCCGTGTGTAAGCTACCATATGGCGGAGGAATTTGTCCTCTCTGTCGTGTCAGTTTTGTTTGGCAGTGGTGACGGGTTTGGAACGCCTGCGGCCAGCCCCTCCTATCAGCATTGGCAGAATCTCCTTCATAAGAGGCCTCAGTTCTGTGAAGCAGCAGCTCTGCTTTGGCATCGTCTGCAGTGCCTCAGCTTGCTCAGAAACAAGCCTGGCTGGGATAAAACATAGGGTCTGCCACCTGATAGCCATCAGGAGCCACCAGCCACTCCACCCTTCATATTCCCCACCCATATCCTTTCCTCCCTTCTATTCCCCTCCTATCTCCACCCCTCCCAACCCCCATGCAACATCCCCACCGGAGAGAGGAGGAATATTGAATACATTATCATAACCATCTGCCTGAATGCCTGATCACATCTTAGTGAGGGCATCATCCCTGTGCTCTCCTTTATCCCGTCCTGCATTCTTCCACTTGTTTTGTGCCGGCTCTGGGTCCTGCTTTAGCCTCTACTTCTATCTGTCTGACAGGAAGCCATTTCTGAAAGTACTGTTTCCCTTAATCAAATAATTGAATCTGTTGTGGGTATTTTCTGTTTATTTGTTAATTGTACTTTTTCATGGACAAGTCATTCAGACAGCCATGTGGGGAGACTAAGTTTTGTTTAAAAAGTGTATTTAAATGTGTCAGTGTAAGCTATATTTAGTCAATCATGGAAGCAAATGTAGTTCAGATATTTTGTAGATACATTTTCTAAATAAGTATGTGCATTTATTTAAACAACCGAACCTAAGGGGTAATCCTGCTGGCTATTTAACCGGCCATCAAGGCAGAATAGCAAAGCAGTGATAAATAGGTAATATGTAGTCTTTTATTTATGATACTGTGATGACTGAGGGCCAGCATTTGCATTGGATTTCTAGAATTGGAAGGCAGGAGAATGGAGAAAGGCAAGAGTTTTTATTTAATAGATCCACCTCCAATGAACACTGCTCTCACCACACACATACATACACAGAGTATATGGCAAGAAAGAAACCGAAGAAATACACACCTATAACCACCGCAGTAATGGTAACACCTACATGTACCAGAGCAAACCTATTTCATACTGTCACTGGGCACCTTATGTACGTCTTGCTGCTAAGCAAATCTCCCAGATGAGAACAACAATAAAGAAGTCTATCAGTTTCAGCCACAGACTGTCTTACAAAGTGTATGTCCAAAAAACATTCTCAATTTGCAATATTTAATTTGATAAATGCTCTGACTAGAAATACTGCAAGGGCACTTTGAAAAGCAAATAGCGATCTGGCAAAGAAATTGATTTTTTTTTCTCCCTCAAAATGACTGCATGATGCATCATTTGACTGTGCCGTGTCCAAGTGCTTGACAGAGATAATCTTGGCAATCCCTCGGGTGACCTTATCGTCCCCGGCATTGCAGGCCTGTCTGCACACCCGTCTTTGTGCATGTCAAGGTTTCCGAGGGCGTCTTCCTTTTGGGAACTGAAGTTCCCAGCTTCGCCATCTCGTTATCAAGCTGAAAACAATATAGAAAACAATCTGCTAGGATCTCAAAGTCAACAAGGGCTGTTAATAATTGAATGCATGTAAATTAGAGGCAGCGCACAAGGACAGTGAATAGCTCGCCATGGTTATTGTTTCACTCTAGACAGTGCTGTACTCATGAGGAAATAATTCTGTAGCTGAATTCCGAGCAGCGATACAGGGTAATGTTTATTAACCTTTTTAGAAGAAGTGTTCGGAATTGGGTCTAGCTTCGGCTTTTCAGAATCTTACAAATGCTCTGATAGTAACATGGCAAATCCAGTTCAAGGTCAGTACTTTCCCTGAGACGGACAAGAAAAGAGGGAACAGGCAGACAGTTTGAGAAGAACAGGAGAAAGGGATGCCGTCTGGGAGAAATGAGGGGTCTGCTGAAACTCTTGAACAGATGGGTTGGCAGCATATTGTCAAGGTCATCAAACTTTGGTGATTATTTTCTGTTCTCTTGTCCTCCTACTTCCAGGCTATCTACAAAGTTATTCGTTTAATGGTTTGTGCATTTACCACACATTATTAATGCTGGTGCTTTAATTCTTCTTCTTTCGGTCGTTCCCATTATGGGTTGCCAAAGCATCTCTGATCCACATATTAGTCTTGGCTCCTGGCTCAGGTTTTATGCCGGATGCCCTGCTTGCCACAACCCTCCCCATTTATCTAGGCTTGGGACCGGTGCTGAGACCACACTGTGCACGGCCAGTGTCTGGGTTCTTCTGGTGCTCTAAATTATATGCAAAAACACATTTTCACAAACACAGAGTAATAAGTGATGTGTTATAGTGTCACATTGCCTGTATAAAGTCTTATCTTAGTTGCTCTGGATCTGTTTTGAGTTGACTGTGTGATGGTGCTATTGTCCATCTCTAAATGGCTCATTGATAAGCACATCGGGCAGCTCATCCCCAGACAGATATAGTCACTCTCATTTCAGATGTCTGCTGCCCCTTATTAATATCTGATGCAGGATCTGTCCAGTCACCTCTCCAATGTGCTGACAGGGACCTTTACTCACCTGTGATCTGAATTGGGATCTGCAAGGGAATCTGGGTAGGGAATAGCACCCATCTTTGGAGCTATTACTAGATTTAGCTGGATAAGGTTTCATCTGAAAAAGCATGACTTCCAAAATAACAGTTTTAGTCCATACCTTCATGTTGTGCTTCATGCCTATGTTTTTCACTTGAAGCATCAACATGTAATTGCTACTGCTCCACGTTTTTCTGACATTTTTTTCTGTAGTTTCAAAGATGACTGTGTATATGGGATTTTAGTTTCTTGACAAAAATGAGGCCTGTTGTTGCTGTGGTCTATGCATCCGTGTGCATTCTAGGCTATCCCTAGGTTTTGCACAGCAGGGATGTTAGTACTTTGTTTCTTCTCCAAATCAAACAAGATTAACTTTCATCATATCTAAGCCATGCACCGTTTGGTCAGTCGACTTGCGCAGATTCTTGTTTCTCTAGTAACTAACTTTATCTGAAGCTCCATTTGATCAAGTCAGCAAATTAGTGGGTTTTAGCCAACATAATCTAGTCATGTCCATTCTAATGTGTGTCGATTGATCAGATTTGACCAGTGTTTGCTGGGAAGTTGGATTTATAGCATATCAGATTATTGAATTTATAAAGAGATTAAGGTCTGTGGCTGAAAATTGATTCATTTTAATATTGACGCTGCAGCAGAGAACCAGAAAGAGAGCAGTGAGCAGATGGAAAGGTGAGAGGCGGCCAAGAGAGAGCTCATATTTCACCGAGCTGGCGTGACATAGACACAGCTCAAGTGTGTCATGTCAGAGGTGAGCCATGTAAACTCCAGTGTCTGCCTGGCACACGACAGTGAAGAAGAGACACTTCAGCACTCACCCTACCAAATGCATGTGAGAAATGCATTGGGCATTATTGGGATGTGCTTGATCACAGGCCAATAATGGCGGAACAATGTAGGTCAGATCGTGAACTACAAATAAAACAAAGTATGAGCTGAATTAGTGCTGGCAGCATTTGACATGGACAGAGAATTAAATGAAAGTAAAAAAGACTGAGGCAACAGAAGGTCAGCACAGGCTACAGCTGGCCTAAAGAAAATGCCATTCAGTACTTGCTTAGTAGAAACCTGGTAATGGCCTTTTTTAGCAGAAGATACAGCAGCTTAACATGGCATTTCCACTCCAATGCAGCAAAAGAGAAAAAATGTGTTTGTAATCTCTACCATGTATTAAAGGCTGGAAACCCATCATATAAGGATATAACAAGACCCGATGAAGCCCTGTGACTTCTGCCATGGAGAATAATAGATGAGACTTGACCCTCTCTGAAAGAGGAACGTGGTGTTGCAGGCACCGTGTATCCCATCTGTTACCAATTGCTCACCTAGAGAAAATAAGAGCATCACTGTGAGTGAGGGAGTGTGAGAGAAGGAGGAAGCAAAAAAAGATATATCGAGAGAAAGACGCATGAGAAAGATATTCAAATCGCACCAGTGTTCTGTGCCACTGTGATGTATTCTGTTTTAAATTCTACAATATTTGATGAATGAAACAGTTGCACTCGCATGTGAGAAGCTTAAATGAAAGCTCCTAATCAGAGCTCGTGACTAAAATTTGTCAGTAGATAACGTATGTAGTGAGAGTTGTCTATAAGCGTGCTTGTGCTACACATGAAGCCCTACACATTACTGAAACTGTCTGATGCTAGGCCTTTTCTGAATCGGTATTCAGTTAGATCTGGATTATTCCCTTTAAAACAAGCAGTTGCTTTGCCTTCAAGCACCCAAAAAAGAATGTGGTGGAAATGTGCATGTAAATGAAACATGCTCTCAATTGCAGAAGTGTGTGGCTGAAAAACAATACAGCAAATCGCATGAAATAAATGACAATAATACTATAACGGCTGTGCTTGTTAAATGAGAACGAAAGCGTTTAATTGTAGCCGTATGTGTTAAGATTATATTCAGGGTGATTGTCAGAAATATCCTGCACTGCACACTTGCTTTTTTTTAGCAGTTATTGCTCCATTCAGATGAAGAGAGTCAAGGATTGTGGTTCTCGAGGTGAGAAATACAGCAACACTGTGTCCACATTTTTTGGAAATGTGCTTTTATTTTATTTTATTTTTTTAGTAAACAACATTAATCATATTTAAAGCAGAATAATTTTGGTCATTGGTCATTAATAATTGCCTAAATTTAAATATTAGAATTTTACTTAATAAAGATTTTTTCATCTTTAGTCTATAGATCATACAAAGCAATGTGTGTACCGTATTTTTCATATTTTTTTTAAAGCGGCACCAGGTTATAATACACAATAACAACGTCGGCTGCTAATCCCCCGGATCTATGGTCAACAAAAGCGCACCGGTTTATAATAAGGCGCATGAAATGAAAACAAAACTCTTAAGTTCCCTCATAGCTCAGTTTGGTCTTTAACCTGCTGCAGGGCAATGTTCGTTAATGTTGAAATTCTCCTCACAGCTGCTCTAAATGACCATGTGTGTACTGCTTGACTGAATACAATTGTGTTTTGAAATCCGCTTCGAAAAATGATGAATTAAATGCACGTACCCTAAGCTGACACATACCCGTATTACTCATGATGCTGCGCACTTTACGGGGGGCCGTAAGCTTGTAACTTACCAAGGCGTGCTAAAACATTTTTGACAGATTTCATGAGCTGCCTTGTACCATCTACAATCGGTTCTAGGTCAGAAAGCACAACCAGAATGAATTCATACATTAGACGCACCGCATTTTAAGGCGCACTGTCGATTTTTGAGAACGTTAAAGGATTTTAAGTGCGCCTTATGGTCCGAAAAATACGGTAATTGTAGTTTACCACATGCATGCGCTTGGTACAGCCTGGTAGAAAGCATAATTTTGGTCCATATAGCTTCCGCTCCATAAATATGACTAATTCCTTTATCTGAATTTCTGTACACAAGCTTTTACAAATGAAACTTAATTATTGAACTTAATGAGGGTGCTGTGAGCAGCCACCTCTGTACCACGACTGTTCGCAGATAAGAGAAGGAATTTGCTTGGAGGATTTTGCAAATGTCACTGCCACTTTGTGTACAAGGATAATAACATCATCTATCCATTATCGAGAGTAGCACCTGCAGTGATGCACGACACTCTCTGGCCTGTATGATAGATAATTAGTAATGAATCAATACGTAGAGTTGGGAGCGGATGGCGAGAGTAGTACGGCAACACCTCGGGACTGATAAAGGAGTAAAATAAACAGACGGCAAGCGGCGGGGACACTGATGAAGGATGAGAAGGCTCCCTCTCTTCGCCTCTGAGTCGCATCTCTGTTTTGGTGAGTGTATGATATCTGTTCTTCATCCTTTTGGCTCTGTTCTGATAGGATTGCATTCAGAAAGAGGGATGTCAGGCCTGGTATCTGCTGCAGTGCCAGAGGCACATTCGAGTCTCTTTTCATCCATCAGACACAACACTTGCATGGGACCAGGAATCCCATCATTTGCCTCATAACAAGTGCGCAACAGTGACTGATAGCGAGTATTAGTTCAGCCCAGTGATTAAAAATGCACTAAATTCGACTCGTGAGACTGCAGACGTTCAGTTGGTGGTCCAGTTGATGTTTACGTCCAGTTTTATATTCAAATACTTTTAATACAGGCAAAGCGATGCATGATGCATGTCGACCCTATTTGTGATGAAAGAGAGGGAATCCCATCTGAAGCCAGCAAGAAACAGAGAACGTATCGGAGGAGATCTCATTCCCTCCTCAATAATGTGGGATAAAGTCATGGTTTCACATATGGCGTATTGGTAATGGCTCAGCCCAGCACAAATCCCCTCATTTAAGTGCAAATGGGTGTCATTTTGGGAAGCCTGAACCACCAGCCTAAGAACATCAGCCTAACCTAGACTTTTTTTTGTTTTAGCCATTCTTAACCATCTTAAAGCCAGAGTGTAATGCATGGGGAGGGCAGTCTTATAGAATATTAAGAAAGCTGAAATAATATGGCAGAAAGGGGTATTGCTGTTTTTTCCTTAATGTGCACTTTAGGCATATCATTCACATAAATCCTATAGGGATTTCCATTTGCACTCAGCTGCAGCACTGGTGGTAGTAAGTCATTACGTTTAGAAATGTGTTTTACCTTCTGCTCCTATTAGCCTTTTGATCCCTCAGCTTTAATAATGGGTATATTATGACGGGATCTCACAAATTTCTGCATCGAACATCTATGCAGTAGAGAACCTTCAGGTTCTGTGCATGCACACGGTATTGAGTGTTGATTGTTTATCCCACATTTTCAGTTGTGATGTAAGGATTATATTATCCTTATTCTCTTTTCCTTATAGCCTGGATTTGACTTGTATTAGAAAGATCCTTAAAGACTTGGCTATCTATTTGAGAATGCATTAGATATTTCATAAATTCAAGGTTTTAAATGAAAGGCTGTCCCAGGAGAGAGAAGGGCAATCTGTATGGCTTAAGACTCAGATCGGATGTTTGTATGAAAGTCAGTAGAGGGATTGAGGAGTAAAAGCTTATGCTAGTTATGCCTTAAAAACTCTTATTAGATCTGTGTATACTAAGACACAAAGCTCGCTGGAAACATTTGCTACACACAACTATAGTCAAACGTGTTACCGAATATTTGGTTGCCAAATGTATGTACGGATTCATAAACTGATTCTTTAACGCTTTGTTTTCATGCAAAAAGCTTATGTGTATATTCAGTATAATGCAAGATCTATAATTGGCACTCGGCTGGCACAGCAATCTAATAGTCTTACCATCGTGGTAACCTGGGTCCCAGAGGTGCCTTGCCTTCTAGTCGGGCTGGGCATCACGCAAGGATTATTGTGGCCAGGGTAACGTGCATCTGTTGCAGATGATCCCTTCCATCAACATTTACATGTATGTCATTTAGCATACACCCTTATCCAGAGTGACTTACAATTTAAGCAATTGTGGGTTAAGGGCTTTGCTCAAGAACCCACCACTGGCAACCTGGTAGGACACTTTAGAGATAACCAGAGTACACGCCAGTGGTTTACAGGCTGGGAATTGAACTGTGGATCACTGGTGTGATGTCACAGTGCTAACCACTATTAGTCGCCCTATTAGTATTACTACTATTACAGCTAAGGTTGATACATACAGTTTAATTACATATGCTCTCCTGATGCCCTTTGTGCATGTGAGCCCTGGACAGGTAATGAAATTTTTATGAACAGCAATTGTCAACAGTTATTAGTGGAATACTCAGGAGAGATTAGGAGATCAGCCACTAAAAATGACAGTTTTGCTCTACACATGCCAAAGTAGTGTGGCTTCTCTTAAGGCCACAGGGTATCAATTATGAATGCATTTGGGTGGATTTGTTTATCTCCTGCAAAGCCAAAGATCAGTCAGTTGGCCAATGAGGGTTTGAATATCTTACCTCAGTGGTGTAAAAAAGCTTGTTTTGAGGATGCCGACACTAGAAAGTCACTTAGCCTGAGGCCTGCAGACCATCTTTGTCCCTTGTCAATTCATATTTGTAGGATTAGTTTAAAGATGTATAGAATGAAAAAATATCTGTAATGGTGCTGTTTAGCTGGCTTACACAACGAAATATGAGCTCTGTCTTTTTGTTAGTTTTTATTAAATGCTCTTTTAAGTGGATTTTTATAAGCTCTTCCTAATTGCACTGAGTAAAATCTCTGGTTTTGTGCTGGAACAGACGTCCTTGTTATAATTACACAGTTATCCATCCTGTTTAGTAGCAACTGTAATATTTCTTATTGAATATCCTCTCCCACCAATCACCTATATCCTTCCCTTACATTGTGTATATACATAATTGTGACCATTATTACTTTTCTTCTTTTTTTCTTAATTACCATGTTTCTATTCTCTATCTCTATCTATGTCTATATATTTTTTATCTTATTCTCTGAGGACAGTGAAATGTACTTTTGTACCAGCTACAAATGCACGTGACAAATAAAAATCTCGAGTCTTGAAACAATGCATGCTGTACAGTTCTGCAAAATGCAACAAAATACCCGCGTTTCTTGCTAGCATCCCAATTAGTTTGGTTAGAATGATAGGCTGGTTTGATAACAACTTGCAAGCAGAGTCTAAGAAATATGTCAGTTTGTGTCAGGCGGACATAGACTCACTGGAGAACCTTAAATACATTCACAACTGCTGCACATCCCTAATTTACTTCTAAACCCACGTGTATATCTGAAATTCTTTTCACATGCTTATAGAACTATTTCCTTAAGAAAGACAAGCCTGAACGGGAATGTGTCCAGCCATCAATCCTCATGAAAATGAATGGCTGTATTAAGTTCTCTGATTATCATGGCATTTTAGAGCAGAGAGCAGCAGGGGTTTCGATCGATACTCTTTTAATGGAACAGAGGGAGAGGGAGATTTCAGGACCCTTAGCCATGTTTCTCATTTGTTTCCTGCAGGAAAACCCAGCTCGCCACTAAGATAAGATGGAGGACTCATTTACATTGCCTCTGTCTCCATACTGCAGAGTTGGATAATGTAGAATAGATTCCAATGGTATGTAATAGTAGCCAATGGTAGCCCTATCTGAATTAAGTCAGTATGTGGAGGAAGGTAGAAGGTATGTTTACTGTGATTTTGGAGCAGAGGGTAAAAGGGATGTTTTTGGTACTTACAGTATTTCCATATTCTGTACACACCAAGAGAGCTCAGATTAGAAGAGGTGATACAAGACAACAAGACTGCACTGTCTGCTTCTATTCCATGAAGTTTATGTGTGTTGTTGTTACGTTCTTTCTGCATTCTCTCCCTGCTGTCCTCTTTTCTGTTCCACTGTGGTTGACTAGGCGACAGAATAGGAGTTGCGAGCTGATATGATGTTTCCTTGCTCAGGGCATGGCCTACCTCAGCTGCTAACTGTAATTTACTTTTCTCTCTCCATCGCCCCCAGTCTGCCTCGCTGCCGCTTTGTTGAATGATGTGCTAATCCATTATATTCTTCAGACAAGTGTATCGACCAGTATAAACAGACCGGAGGGCACAAACCTAAATGAAAGCCGTAGTTTCCCCCTGAATCATTTAACTAGCTCCCCAAGCAAGTGTGGCCCCATATCAGCCTTTTTTTTATCCCACTGCTGAATTTACATTATGAAGCCATTAAATGTAGTGGTAAAGCCCAGCTGCAGAGACAGTTGATCTGAATGTGACTGTACGTCTTATCATTTCTGTGGTTCTTGGTGCCTACTCCTGCTAATATCTCCTCCCAGATTCTGTCCCACCCCACTCCATCCTCCTCCATCATATCCTCCCCCATAGTGGTATCTTCCCCTGATGTATGGGTTCTATTGCTCGTGGTCTGAACACACTAGGTGTTTGGGGGAAGGAGATGATTGCATGTTTATAAAGCAAACCAACCATACGCCATTCAAGATAACAGCCGTAGTATATTTTCAGACCTATAACACATCATCCGCCCTCAATAAACAGTTCAAAATATGGCTTAGAACATACTTACTTGGCTTAGCTTTTAGTTAACCTGTTATGTTGATCTGTTTTCTTGCGGTTGGCTTGTGGTTTACCTTTAGCCAATATACACTACATTTCAAACGTTTACTCAGTAAAATTACAAAGACCTTTCTTTGGTTTTGATATACCATACTCATTAAGGTGCCATTCAATTGTATGGAAGACTCATCAACCAGAGAGAGGGAGAGAACTGTGTTGGTTTATTTATTGAACACTCAGCAGCCACTGTATAAAGAACTTTATGAAGACCTGCTCAGTCATGCAATTATCAAGCTAAAACCAGTACTGCGGTCAGAACTGGACATTAATGAAGAACTAGAGGGCAACCAACACAAATTGTGTGTAATAATGTGATCATTAGGTATGCTTAAATGCCCAGCAACACTGCTAGACTTAATTCACAACACACAATACCAAGTCACTACCATGCTTTTTATAGGGAGGTGGCTGTAACAAACCCTAAACTTGATTTTTTTGAAACTTGTGAAAATCTAAATGCATTTCATTTTGTCTTTTTGATTGCTTTTAAAGTTAAAATAGTTTAATATGAGTCTTTATTTAAAAAAAGTCCCATGTTTTCATACACAAAGTTTTAGTCCGTTGATGGAGCTGAATTTTAGCCACTCCCCTGTGTTATACACCACAAAGTGAGACCGTCCCTCCTGACCCTCCACATCATGTGTCCCAAATTTTGAAATTCAGTGCAATTTGTAGCACTGTAATTATCACTACCAAAACAAACACGGATTTTTTGCAGTTAGGGATTTCTTTTTTGTGTGTGCTGTATTGGGAAAAACAAATAAATGCATAAATAAAAAATAAATAAAGTAAAAAAAGTTACAGATACACTAGTGGACAGTACAAAAGGGACAATAGGGACAGTATATTACAGCGTCAAGATCTTTTATTATTATATCCTGACCATAGGCATTAGTATGGAGGTGGGAAATTTTTGTCCATTTATATCTGTTTAAAAATTATAAAATTGAAACCGAGCATTTTTCATATTATCAATGAACTGATTTGATCCAAGTGTTGTCAAATATATAAATGCGCTGTTATTAGATGGTCAGTTAGGATCTTTATTAATATGTAATAAAGCTGAATAGTTATGTAAACCAAATCAGAACCAGCTTTATTTCGCCAAGTATGTTTACACACACAAGGAATTTGGTTCCAGCTGACGGTGTCTCTCTAGTACAATTAACAGCTACATATAACTTAAGACTGTACAATATACAAAATATATAAAATGCTAATAATAATGAGCTGCAGTGTGCGTTGTAGTGCAACAACAATGATGTGCAACATATAGTTGGTGGTTTTTGTGTAAAGTCTTCTGTATCTCCTGCCAGAGGGAACACTTAAATCAAATACTTTATCCATGTTATTGTGGTTAAACCAGTTAGGAACCAGGTTTAAAGCATGACTGTATAGTATATACATATCTTAACTAGAGGTCTCCATGATAGGAATATTCAGTCATTTTATATTATTCTGTTTGAATTGTTTTTGTCTTTATTGTAAAGATGTGCTTCTATAAGCAGAATCATTTAATGGAGACATTATAGAAGACTTGATTTTTTTTTTCACTTTGTTTGTTGTATTCGTCAGTGCGTACCCATTTGGTGAAGGTTCATAATGAGTACAGCTGCAGAGCCTTGCAATTTGCTTCGACACAGCCATTAATTATTTGCTAATTGAGACATGAGCATGGATCCGTACCCAATGTGCCATGAGACCCTTGCAGCCTCTCCAGAGCCCCCTGCTACTTTTTTCCCTTATGAACCTCTGCTAAGACTCCTCTTCACACCATCTGCCAGTATTCACTATAAGATCCACATGTAAACATTTACACCATAATGTGACATTTTCGTCGGTGATGATTCCTGCATTTTGAACCAGAGCAGAATGATTGTGAGTGAATGTTAGTGGGGAATCTGGGCATGCTAATATCTAAGTTTCTCATCACTGATGATGTCCAGTAGTATCAGTAGACATGTAGGTACAACTGACCTAAAATAATCTGATTTTCACACAAGTTCTAAAGGTTGATAGAAAACCCAATTAAACAAATAAGACAATATTATCTTATATCTTGTTATCTTATAAGAAAATATTGTACTTGATCATTTATTTATTGAGGGAAAATATCCAATATGATACTAAATGTGAACATCTGATGATGTTTTAGTTCATATTCATGCAGAAATATAGAAAATTCTGAAGGGTTCACAAGCTTTCAAGTAAGGATGTAGGCCTACTGGTCTCTCCATTTTTGCTTGACATTACAAGGCATAATGTCATTATAATGCTTGACATTATATGGGATTTAATTAGAAGGCATTTTGTACTAGCTATACACTGATCAGACAATATATTAAACCCATCCACAGACCAAATAACATTGATTATCTTGTTACAACAGCAGTGAGTGAACAGTTGGTTCTCACAAATGATGTGTTGATATGAGAAAAAAGTTAAGACCTGAGCGACTTTAACAAGGGTTGAAGTTGATGTGGCTAGACGACTAGGTCGGAGCATCTCCTAAATAACTAGGCTGGTCACGTGCTCCCGGTCAACAGTAATCTGAAGAAGGGCAAACCATGAACCAACTACAAGAGCACAAGAGCACAAGAGCACAAGTCCTATCCTATCTTGGCTGAATAACAGAAGAGCTGTTGTAGTACAAGTTACAAAAAATGTCAAATCCTTTTTAATGCTGGTGGAGGGAGTGTGGAGCTCTGGCTGTAGGTTGTTACCAACTCAATGGTTTAATGCTTTGGCTGGTTGTTGTATATAAAGAAGGTTCAGTGGCTTGATGATAAGAGCCAGCTGTTGGAAACAGCAGTTCCTGAGGCCCTGGGTTCCAACCCCAGGTGGGGCTTGCAATATAAAGTTCAGGTTGTATGTTCGTGAATTGTGGATTAGGCTCCAGACCCTCCACGTGATCATGACCAGGATTAACGGGGTATAACAGCATGCTATATATACAGGACAAGTTTGAGTTGAACTGTTGTACTTGATTTTCATCAATATTTCCATGCCACTGCTACCCAGCTAGTAGCACAGCTGGTGCCTGTAGTAGAAGCACTTTTCCTCTGGAGACCAAGGAACAGCACGGTGCAATTAATAACCCGAATCTAGAACTACTTGCAATCTGGTGAAGTACCGATGTCTGATGGCCATCGTTCATACAAAAGGCTCGTGGTAGTAAGAGTTTTCTGGAGCTTATGATTGGATGGTTAGCTATAAGAGACACAAGCAGTCCATCCAGTACTTTTATGAAACCACCTGCTCAATTACGTACTTTCAAAAATACGTAGACATAGACTTTACTTGTTTTGCATTACAAAGGGAACTATGGCATTGTCACTTATCCCCCACATACTATTTTTTGCTCATATACAACCGGAACAGCATGTCTGGACTTAAAAGTATCTGGATTTAAAATTTATTTCATGTAGCTCATTCAAACATTTATTGATCTTAATTTACTTAAGATCTTACTTCACCTAACCTGACACAAAGATGTAATGGCAGTCACTTGTTTTGCTTATTTTATGCTTACATTATGGATCGAATAAATTATTTTTATTTAATTAATTTATTTAGTTGCCAAGTGTTTAACAGACTTGGTTAGAGAGGCAAGATGGAGACTAACACTCTTTGTGATGTCAGTGTCATTTGTTGAAACTGAACTAAGAAATATGCTAGAGCCACTTTTGAGTCCAAACACACACACACACACATACCTCTTGCTATCCTTGTGAGGACTTTCTGCTGACATAACGATTACTGTAGCTACACCTAACCTTAACCTCAGTAACCTGAAGGAAATGTTTTGGCTTTTTGATTTCAAGTAAAAGTTGCCATTTTGGTGAAAAAAGTCCCCACAATGAATTCCAAATTGCCAGGTTTTCCTATCACTGTGTGGACATTTGGTCCTCGCAAGTATAGGAAGACAAGGTTCACACACTGTTACACACAGCTCGTCATAGAATTGGTCATACCATTCAGAGGTGCGTGTGTCATAGTGAGACCGTGTGGTAGACGTCAACCCCATTTGTTAGAGCGCAAGGGTCTGCTTAACCAGCCATCAGCACAACTAGAGAAATGAGAGTGGATAAATACTTTCCCATTCAGATTTCACTGGGTGAATGTTCACGCCCATCAGGCAACTTCCATGATCTGGTCTGTGTGGAATGAATAAGACCCGTGGATCACCGTGAACAAGCACATTTCTGCTGCTGGAGAAACAGCTGTAGTGACATTAACATAAATCGGTAGTTGGTTAGAGCGTGTTTAGCAGTGCATTAACAAATTTGCCACCTTAATGAGTTGCTAAGTAATTGCCTTCCTGCCCCTGAATGCAAACAGTCCATTACCTAGAACTATATGATTTTGCAATACCAAAACACCAATTCCCAGGCTGCTCACTTAACTTGTTTTTAAATTAAGCCATGCTAGATAGTGCTTTCTCCTCTGCTTGGTGGTATTAATTGTGTGTGAGTGAGAGACAGAAAGCGAGAGGGAGAGGGAGCGTTGGGAGTATTTGCACACCGAGTCCTCATTAATGCAGTTTGATCTTGTGCAGGTAGTCTCAGTTTCTGCAAATTGAGCATGTTCTGGATAGCTACATCTTGTTTACTGGTAGCACTGAAATTCTCTATTTTTCTACCCATTTACTTCAAAGTGTTTTGGAAAACCAAACAAGTAAATAATAATTTAGTGAGCTCGGTCTGTCTAGTTCCTGTTTACATGCAAAGTGTGGGTATAGCCCCCATGTTCGAGTCAAACCAGCCTCTTATTTATGGCTGTGCTCACTGGAGTATGGGAAACGATCTCCAGTCTGTCTCCATTGTTTGACATGGTGGCGAGCCGTACGTCAGCTTGCTTGATAGTCATATTTCAGCCCTTTTTTATTCTGAGGGTGTTCGCCATCATCCTTCATGGGACTTCAGCTTGGCAAGCACAGCAGCATGCTCGTCAAACCCAGTAGGGTGGAAAAATATTAGTTTACACAAAAGCAGGCTGAGAAAATTAAAGCTGATTTTATTTTCTTATCTTCACCCCAAATTCATTAGGTTTACAGTCTGTGGCAGGGTAGGGGCTTGTCAGGAGAGACGAATAGTCTGTCTGCTCCATTGAGGAAGCTTTGTTAGCTCGTCCACATTAATAATCAGGCCTTTCTATCCTGCAGAGTAATCTGGATGATCTCAAATTGAAAACAAATAGTAATTTTCCATACTCTCTTTAGCTGAAGTGTTCCTTTCGCATATAGCTCGTGAAGAGGTTTGTTCCACAGTGCCAACTGAGTGTTTTCTTCGGATGTGTCTCTTGGTAAAGTGCCTTCTTTCAAGTTGCAAACATGTCATAGCGAGCTAGAAGGGGGGCGAAAAGTGCCGACTGTGTGGAAATGCTTTGTGAGCTCTGTCTAGATTTATATTTATAATTCACAAACTAAGCTCTAAAACCAAAGTTGTTTTAAAGACAGCTGCGAACGGCTGCTCTCTCCTTCCTCCATAGTGGGTTGTTTACGTGGAAAGTGATGTTCACGTTTGTAGAGGGTGTAAAAGAACAATTGTCCTTGAAAAGGAAGTTTTCAGTGACTCCCCTCGGCTTCTTTAAAGAGACCATGATTAAGTGACAGCCACTTTGTTGTTTTCACATGGAGGCTCCATCCAGCCCATGCGTCTCTCCTCCACGCCTACACACACATATGAGAAAGAGATTAGAGTTTGTAAGAGGGTAAAAAGAACTGCAACAATGTGGCACAAATGTGAAGTGGCTATGAGAGGAGGGAAGCCTTTGCAGTTTCTGTCATTTCCTTGATAGTATTTTTCAGAATAAATAAAACTGCCTGTTAAAAGAAGCTCTTTTATTCGCCCGGGTTTGAAGAGTGCAGAGGGAGACCGAGATGGAGCGAGAGTGCGGAGATAGAAAGTTAGCAGTTTAGTGTACTTGGCAAGGTCATCTTTAACAGCTGAATGTATGGATCCTTAGGGACAAAGGCAGAGGCTGACAGAGCCAGCCTAATAACAAGAGAGGGGGTGCGGTCGAGCCACAGACTAGATATACCTTGCTATGAAATTAATTGCCCCAGCAGTCCCTCCCTGTGACCCTCCAATCACAACTGGAAAAGGCCTGCAGCCACAGGCAGGTGTGTGACACCCGGACAACTGTGTTCTCCAACCACAGACACACGTTATGTTGCATTGCATTGTGTTTGTCTGTAATTTTATCATTGGAATTGCTTGATCCGAATTTAGGCTAGATGCCCCAGTGATGTGTTGCATTACAGTAGTTGGTAAAAAAGTAAAGAAGCACACCGAAGCTTGATGATTCCTATTCCAGAGCAGTGCTGAAGCTCAGGAAGCGTTGGTTATATGGCTTTACTGAAAGAGACCTGTAATTGCGCTGCCCTTGTAAGCGATTGCAGGGCAGGGAAGGGAAGCATGGGCTTTGTATTTATTGCCACCATTCTCTGGCTTGTTAGTTTTTAGTGTGCACTGTTTTTTTTTTTATTCTCTATGGGCAGCGAAGAATGGCTCAAAAACGACTTTTTAAAGAGCAGCGTTATTATGAACGCTCTCACCATTTGAGGGATGCATTTCAGTTATTTATGCCCTGACTCCTACATTTGTGTAAACATAAAATCCCATGCTTTATTGCATCCCTCCTGCACCCTGCGCCTTGACCCCCGTCCTTGAAAATTGAGAAATAGTGGGGAACTAATGGAGACAGATGGGACTATGGCATGCCATTTACTCAAATTGGTGAAGTAATTAACCTCGAGGTGTCGGGGGTTTGAGAGAGAGATTGTCGGAATATCTCAAGCAGTCAGATAAACAGACTCGCAGCCTAACCACCTCTGACAACTGCATCATAAAGTAGACTCATTCTCTTCAATTGACCTGTCAACATCTCAAGACTGAATAAAGATTTGTATTGCTGTGCAGTTTGAAGCACTGGCAGAGGGTGCTGGGGCCACTGCATACAAAACTATGCTGCCACAGATACCCAGCACACCCCACACACTTTTTTTTACAGCTTACCCGGTGATTTACTGTTAACCAGCTGCAGTTACAAATATGGCTTAATATATTATAATAATAGGAGTACCATAAAAGTCATATCATTTCGTTCATCAAGTAAGCTAGAATAGCAGAACTGAGTTTATCGAGGAGGATTTCTTTTGTAAATATTTTTGCATCCATCCTCAAACACTGTTCTGGTAAAAACACTGAGTTTGGAGTCAGAGGATTGGTTATCAGTCCCAGTCAGGCAGACAGCTTTTATTGTCCCAGGAAAATCCAGCAATGTGTGTCTACATAGTGATTCTAAAGTCAGTCAGTCCAAATCCTGGTCAACAACTGTCCTGTATTACCACCAGATCACCCCTGCACTCCTACCCACCACTTACTAAAGGGAACATTCATATTTTTAGTAAGTTTTTAGCAATAAACTGTTTTGCCAAATAAAGTCAGTAAAGGCCACATCCCAAACACACATACCGTATTTTTCGGACCATAAAGCGCACCGGATTATAAGATGCAATATCAACGATCGGCTGCTAACGGGTATATTTTCATACATAAAGCGCAGGGCGTCTTCTTGCTTCCTCCACTTCCGTACCATTGATTCGTTAATGTTGAATATTCTCTCACAGCTGCTCTATGAACCATGTTGTACTGCGTGGACTGATAGCGTTGTGTTTTGGAAATCCGCTTTCGAAAATAAATGAATGCACGTACCCTAATTGCTGAGGCACATAACGATTACTCGCTTTGGGCTATGCTGCGCACTACGGTGGCCGTAAGCTTCGTAACTTACCAAAGCCGTGCTAAAACATTTTGACAGATTTATGAGCGCCGTGTACCATCTACAATCGGTTCTAGGTCAGAAAGCACAACCAGAATTAATTCATACATTAGACGCACCGCATTTTAAGGCGCACTGTCGATTTTTGAGAAAGTTAAAGGATTTTAAGTGCGCCTTATGGTCCGAAAAATACGGTACATTAATGTTTTTAAACATGGGACTGTGGTGGCCTAGCGGTTAAGGTACTGGACTATGGACCAAAAGGTCCAGGGTTCAAATCCCACCTCTGCCAGGCTGCCACTGTTGGGTCCTTGAGCAAGGCCCTTAACCCACAATTGCTTGGATTGTAAGACTGTACCAATTGTAAGTCGCTCTGGATAAGGGCGTCTGCTAAATGCTGTAAATGTAAACATGATTGTTAGGCAAGTAAAATATAATTTAAGCAAAAAAAATTAAGTGAAATATAATAGAACGGTATAGAATGAACATTATTGTCAGGTCCTGGATTGTAAGGTGAAGCTTTTTTATTACAAAAACATTCCAACTGAAAATCACTTAACAAATTTTAAATCTTGAATGACTAGTCTTTCTTTCCCACTACTTAAAGACCAAGTAAGATCAAGAGTGCCAGCTGTCATGGAATTTCCTCCACAGTTACCTGACCCCAGACCCTATCGAGCATTTGTGGGGCATTTGAAGACAGTGAAAGCTTTCAGTAACATCACAAGCTGATCTTTGGAATATTGCTCACAGGTGTTAATAGCTCAGTGTACACACAAGCAAGAAACGAACCAAGGCAGGTGTTAGTGACATTAGTGTGTGTAAATAAGGCTGGGTTGACATGGTGGACCTCCTTGCCACATTAAACCTTGCTTTAACATGTAATCAGTGGTGGGTGGTCCTTTCTCAGCCTGATTTGAACACAATGTACAGACTGTATCTACACCAGCTTGAAGTATGTTATTACCAGTGCGATCTCTGGAGGTGCTCTTGGCTGATTTAATGGTCAAATTCTGTCCAGGAATACATGTTGGTGAAACTTTTTTTTGTTCCTTTTCTCACCTTTCTGGAGCACTGGGTTTTCCTTTCTCATTTTGCCCTACATGTCCTACATAGCTTTACATTTCTAGGCTAGGATGCTGCAGGAGTTGGTGTGACTGTGTTTCTGTCTAAAGATGTCTGTGCTGCGCTGACAGAAGATGTGTGTAAATGTCTCTGTGTCAGTGTGAGAGAAAGCCAGACTGGCTGGCTGGTTGGCTCATACCTGACACATTTTCCTAGTTATGACATCTGATATGACAGTGATGGCCGATTTGGGTCTGGCTCTAATAAGTGAATTAATCGGAGGTAAAACATAGAGATCTGTCATGTCCCCGATACCTTAACAGCTGGCCGGCTTGTCGGTTGGTGACAAGCTAGTTTGTTCTGTGCAAATCTTCTGTCACCCTCCCCAAAATGGAGACACACAGGGTAAAGAGAGGAGGGGAGAAAATGCAACCGTGGTTTTGCCAAGTGAGAAATGTCTTGTCAAGCTTAGCCAGCTGTGCCAATAATATTATCTTCTGTAGCATTCATCACCCTCCTCCTGCAGCACTTCCTCCAGCACCTCCTCATCTCCACGCCTCCCCCAGGAGCCTGGCAGTAGGAATAGGGGGGCTGTAGCAGCTTCTTTACCTAGGGGAATGTGCATGAGTGAGAATGTGCATTCCACATAGCTGCAAATGATAAATGTGGCTCTATTACCGTCCCGTGAAGATGTGCATACAATCATTAGGAAGTGGGGCAAATTAAATCACTCACATGTGGAATTAGAGAATTGTTACCTGCAGTATAACGAGCTGGGGCTTCAATCTGTGTCCTTGGTGTAATGGTGAATGTAGCCGGAAAAAGGTGTGTAGCATGAATATTATAGTAGCATGAGGGTTGTATGGTTGGGGAATTTTAATACACCATAACACCTTCTGGTTGAGGGGTGCTCCAAGGTCCTACACTTTTATTGGGCTATCAACATATCTTCATGGGCTTACAGAATACACTATCTTATAACATTTAGTGCCTGCAAAAAAGTATTTGGATGCTCAGGCCACAGTTGTAAATGTATGAATCTCCCATATTAGAAAACAACAGGTCAAACCAAGTATAGTAGTATGTATTTTTATGAAAGATGCCACTTTCCAAGCAAAAAAAAAAAAACTTAAAAAAAGATCAATATTTGACCAAAATATGTTAACATTTATGTCTATTCTGGTTAACCATAGTTAATGTCATGAATTAAACCTGTAGTCACTCTTTACACTGTAGGTACATCTGCATAACAGTTGAAGGTATTTACTACATACATCCACAATAAAATGTATGCAACCAGCCAGTTACAATTAATTGTATAAATGACTAAGAAGGTCTCGAATCAACTCTTTGCACAAAGAAGGTCAGTTAATTGGCAAAATCAGCAAAACAATCCTCAATCACCCTTCCACCACTGTTGGATATAAGTACAAAAAAGTCAAAGATGAAGGACCGGTGAATGAAAACAGACAGTGTACAGGGAAAACAAGATAGAGACCGGGTTTAATTGTGTTTAAAGTCAAGGTGAGAAACAGCAGCAAGCATTGCTTCAGAGATGAATGAGAATTACCAGATATAACCTATATAACAATATCAACATCTGCATGCGAACAGAGGTAGAGTAATTTGGTGAAACCATTCATCAGCCTCAAGAATAAGAAAACAAGGTGTGCAAAGTGTGCAAAAGAATATTTAAAGCAAGTCAGCAGCTTCTGGAGAACTATCCTATTGTTATATGATTGCAAATTTAACTTGCATGGATCTGTGTGGTGAAAGCCAGGATAAGAAATACTGTTTGGGGTCACTATATATACTAATGGTTTAAGTTATTGGAACATGTGTTAAGTATACTTAAGCAGTAATCTGATACTTTACTGATAACAGTTCCATTGATTTATTGACACTATTTCAGATAATTGAATATTAATAACTGATCATTTAATTGCAGCTGCACAGCTAATTATAGTCTGATGGAGCTGCTTGTAATTGAATAATCTCTCTCATATGTATAGTTGTAATATTATTGTGTTGCATACGCACAACTGAGTTGCTAGAGTATTTCATCCCTATAAAGAGTCTTTCTCCCTCAGGCTTGGTCTATAAAAACAGCTTTCTGTAGATTCCTGGTCCCAGAGAACATAATAAAAAGAGATAACAGCAACTTATTGCGAGCTATAATACACAAAGAAGAAACTATTAGAAGATAACACAAAGTACACAGTACATCAGTTCAAACGGAAACAGACAACTGTTAGCTAAACAACTGTATGCTGAAGCTAACTAAAGCTAATTAGCTAACTAGCCTTGTAAGGTGAGAACATTAGCTGTGAAGTTGCCTTATGTTAACTGCAATTTGTTTTAACCATCTAACGCTTTTTTCAAATGTTAAAATGTTAAAATTTACAATGAAATTCTATCGGTTAAACAGTACAGTACATTAGTATTAGCTTCCAATATTGCCTGTCAATGTATTTTTTTAATATTTATTATAATTCTGTAGTGTTGCCCAGGTGATTCAAATATTGAAATGCCTGCACAGATACGAGCCCATGCACACAAACATACCTGCTTTCACCTCAGTTCTTTTCACTTGTGTTAAAAGACTGCACATTCTACAAAGGAAGGATTATATGTTGTGCTGGGAAAGTTTAGCTTCCCTTTGAGGCTAATATCACAGTATTAGACATGAAAGGCTATTGGGCCTCTGACATGTATTTAGTTGTGTGGGGACGCAGAGACCCAGAGGCAAATGGCTAGCTGTGTGCAATATAAAAATCCTCCGAACACCTCTAACACCAAGTCGCCATCGACATGACACCTTGAATGTCACAGAGACCAGACTTTTACAGAGACAACTTCATTGAATTTAGTTCGACATTAGTATATTACTAAAGTCTGCAGCCATACATTACAGGAAGCTATAAGGGCAGAATATTTGCAGTAGTCATGCTTTAGAACACACAAGATTTCAAAACTTTTGGACACCCAACATCCAAACATCACATCCAAACCTCCAAAACTAAGGCCATTAATATGGATCCCCCTCACTATTGTTAGTATGATAGCCTCCAATTTATAATCTAAAAATAAGTATTTGGTCACCCACAAACAAGCAAGATTTCTGGCTCTCACACAGGACCTGTAACTTTCTTCTTTAAGAAGCTCTTTCTGTCCCTCCACTCGTTACCTGTATTAATGGCACCTGTTTGACCTCGTTATCTGTGATAAGACACCTGTCCAACAGCCCAGTCAGGGATCCGCTCCAAACTCTACCCCATGGCCAAGGACCAAAGAGCTGTTTGAAGGACACCAGGAAGAAAATTGTAGACCTGCAGCAGGCTGGGAAGAGTGAATCTACAATAGGCAAGCAGGTTTGGTGTGAATAAATCAACTGTGGGAGCAGTTGTAAGAAAATGGCAGACATACAAGACCATTGATGATCTCCTCGATCTGCTGGGGCTCCAACGCAGAGAGCTGGGACCAAAGTAACAAAGCTACCATCAGTAACACACTAACGCCGCCCGAAAGGGACTCAGGTCCTGCAGAGCCAGGCGTGTCCCCTGCTTAAGCCAGTACATGTCCGACCCGTCTGAAGTTTGGTCCCAGAGAGCATATGGATGATCCAGAAGAGGACTGGGAGGAAATTCATGTGTTTTTCAGATTGAAACTAGTAGTAACGTTTTGGTAAAATCGCAACGCGTCATGTTTGGAGGAAGAAAGAATGCTGAGAAACACCATACCTACTGTGAAGCATGAGCGTCGAAACATCATGCTTTGGGGCTTGTTTTTCTGCAGAGGGGACAGGACGACTGATCCGTGGTAAGGGAAGAATGAACGGGGTCATGTATCGTGAGATTTTAAGCGAAAACCTCCTTCCATCAGTGAGAGCATTGAAGATGGAACATGGCTGGATCTTCCAGCATGACAATGATCCCAAACACCACCGCTCGGGCAACGAAGGAGTGGCTCCGTAAAAAGCATTTCAAGGTCCTGAAGTGGCCTATCCAGTCTCCAGATACCTCAGCCCCATAGAAAATTTTGTGGAGGGAGTTGAAAGTCTGTTGTACCCCAGCGACCAGCCCCCAAAACATCACTGCTCTAGAGGAGATCTGCATGGAGGAATGGACCAAAATACCAGCTACAGTGTGTGCAAACCTGGTGAAAACTTACAGGAAACGTTTGACCTCTGCCATTGCCAACAAAGGTTATGTTACAAAGTATTGAGTTGAACCAAATTTATTGACCAAATACTTATTGTCGATCATAATTTACAATTAAAATTCTTTAAAAATCTTTACATTTTTGAGATCTTACAAAATGAATATTTTTTTTCTCATTTTGTCCCCTATAGTTGAAGTGTACCTATGATGAAAATTACAGACCTCTCTCATCTGTCTAAGTAAGAGAACTTGCACAATCAGTGACTGACTAAATACTTTTTTTTTCCCCACTGTATAAATACAAATAAGTATTTGGTCAAAATTTGGCCAAAAATCTCACGATACATGGCCCCGTTCATTCTTCCCTTACCACAGATCAGTCGTCCTGTCCCCTTTGCAAGAAAAACAGCCCCAAAGCATGAGGGTTTCCACCCCCATGCTTCACAGTAGGTATGGGGTGCAACTCAGAGTTCTTCTTCTTCAAACACGGCGAGTTGAGTTTTTACCAAAAAGTTATATTTTGGTTTCATCTGACCACATGATATTCTCCCAATCCTCTTCTGGATCATTCATATGCTCTCTGTCAAACTTCAGACGGACCTGGACATGTACTGGCTTAAGCAGGGGTTCACGCCTGGCACTGCAGGATCCGAGTCCCTCTCGGCGTAGTGTGTTACTGATGGTAGCCTTTGTTACTTTGGTCCCAGCTCTCTGCAGGTCATTCATCAGGTCCCTCCGTGTAATTCTGGGATTTTTGCTCACCGTTCTCATATCATTTTGACCCCATGGGATGAGATCTTGCGTGGAGCCCCAGATTGAGGGAGATTATCAATGGTCTTGAATGTCTTCAATTTTCTCACAATTGCTCCAACACTTGATTTATTCACATCAACCTGCTTGCCTATTGCAGATTCACTCTTCCCAGCCTATTGCAGGTCTACAATTTTCTTCCTGGTGTCCTTCGACAGCTCTTTGGTCTTGGCCATGGTTGAGTTTGGAGTCTGACTGTTTGAGGCTGTGGACAGGCTTCTATTATACAGATAACGAGGTCAAACAGGTGCCATTAATACAGGTAACGAGTGGAAGACAGAAGAGCTTCTTAAAGAAGACGTTACAGGTCTGTGAGAGCCAGAAATCTTGCTTGTTTGTGGGTTATGATTTACAATTAAATTCTTTAAAAATCCTACAATGTGATGTATATGATTGAACAGTTAGTGGTGTTGTTTTGTGAACTTGTGGGGGAGTGGATACCACTTCATGGCTAAGCAGTTGTTGCTTTAGATATTTTGCCATTGCAAAAACATCCCTTAAACTTGACCAGTGAGACTGACCAACTTTAACTCTCTACAATAGCTTCCTATGATATTACCATGTTTGCAAATCACTGAGGTCTTGGTATGATCCAATCTACTGCTAATGTTTTGACTATAGAGCTCTTTTATGGTTAATGGGTATGGATGGCTAACATTCAATCATTTGCTTTCGTATCTGCTTGATCCTGGACATACACACATACACTGACACACTAGGGGAACTATAGAGACACCAACTAACAGAAAGCTCATGTCTATGGAATGTGTGAGGAAACCGGGCTACAAGGGGTAATCCCACACATACATGGGGGACATGAAGACTTCACACAGAAAGGACCCCGATTGAACCCATGACCTTCTCGCTGTGAGGCAACAGTGCTACCCACCGAGCCACCCACATGGCCAACATGACTGAATCCATTAGTTCAAAGCAGTGTGTATACTGTATACAGTGGTGTGAAAAAGTGTTTGCCCCCTTCCTGATTTCTTATTTTTTTGCATGTTTGTCACACTTAAGTGTTTCGGAACATCAAACCAATTTAAATATTAGTCAAAGACAACACAAGTAAACATAAAATGAAGTTTTTAAATGAAGGTGTTTATTTATCAGGGAGAAAAAAAATCCAAGCCTACTTGGCCCTGTGTGAAAAAGTGATTGCCCCCTAAACCTAATAACTGGTTGGGCCACCTTTAGCAGCAACAACTGCAACCAAGCGAACTTGCAATGAGTCTTTTACAGCGTTGTGGAGGAATTTTGGCCACTCAACTTCATTGTTGTAATTCAGATACATTGGAGGGTTTTCAAGCATGAACGGCCTTTGTAAGGTCATGCCACAGCATCTCAAGTCAGGACTTTGACTAGGCCACTCCAAAGTCTTCATTTTGTTTTTCATTATTTATCATTTAAGTCTTCATTATTTCCAGTCTATAATGACATGCCAATTATTGCATTTTATGCTTTCGCTGGAAACCACTCAGGTGGTCCTGTCTTGTGCCCATGTACAGCAGTGTTCTGAAATTATATTTGTCAGATCAGGTCAGTGCTTTGCAGAGTACTGTGGGACTGTGTTATCTTAACTGTTAAGGTACTGGACTATGAACCAGGTGGTCCAGGGTTCAAATCCCAACTCTGTCAAACTCTCATTGTTGGTTCCTTAAGCAAGACCCTTAACCCCAAATTGCTTGGATTGCAAGATTCCATCAGTGGTAAGTCGCTCTGGATAAGGGCGTCTCGCTAAATAGCATAAATGTAAATGTAAGTGCAGCACATGAAACCCTCACCTTACCAGAACGGTTTGGTTAACAGCAGATTGGAACTTCTTACAAGAGAAATTTGAAAATGACTCAAATTTGATTGGTTCTCCCATTGTAGGTGTTTTGTATGACAGAGTATGGCAAAAGTGTAGTGGTGTGGTATCTGATTTAAATAGTGCTAAGATAGAAGAGTTAAACAGTGAGTGAAAAGCTGATAACACAGGCCTATTTTTTAGGGACAAAGTAACATATCAGGAAAACACAGAAGCAGTCTTTCAACAAAAACTGAAATGCATTGAAATTCCATCTTAATGCTCCTGTGGCATTAAACCTAAAGAGTAAACCTTCCTGATTGCTAGTGCATTATAAAATGTCATCTGTTAGTAAATATACTCTCAGCCATTTACGGGCATGAATTATCTTAAAAGCACATTACTTTTAGACCTGTTTTTATACACAGTTATTGTGTGTCTGTGTTTGGATTATTTGGTTGACAGGTGTAGTCTGTGTGGCTTAATGGTGCCATCAGACTGATGTAGCTGTGCATTGAAAGCTATGCTGCACTGTAGATAAGGCCACTCTGTCATGTGCTGTTTTATGGGCGAACAGTGATTTTGCATAATGTCCTAACAAGTGGTAGAGACAAAATGAAAAACTTTTGGGTGTCTAAACTGGGGTCTCTAAATCACAACCAGCAGTCAAGGTTAGCAAGGATGTACCAAATGGTTTAGAGCCTGGCCTGCGTCTTCAGTTTAGTGCTGGCTGTTTGTGAATTGGAGATATGCAGTGGATGGGAGGATAGAGGTGAGATGTACGGCTTTCTGCTGGGCTTTGCTCCAAGGTCTGCTCAGCTCTGCTTAGCACTGTAGTCGTACAGACGCTGAGCCTTCTGCTGTCTGGATCATAAGCCCTGTTTGCAGTAGAGTCATAAATTCTGCTTAGCCAACAAGAAGGAAATGTCAGCCAGGCCTCAGTTTGACAGATGCATTTCTCTGCCTAGAGTGACTCTGTGTGTGTGTGTGTGTGTGTGTGTGTGTGTGTGTGTGTGTCTTCATGTTCATCTGCGTATGTGTATGTGTGAACACATTTACATTTAGTCATTCAGCAGATTATCCAGAGCAGCTTACAACTGATACAATCTTACAATGTTCAATCCACGCAATTGTGGTTTAAGGGCCTTGCTCAAGGGCCCAACACTGGCTGTGCTGAAGTTTGAATCCTGGTGCTTCTGGTTTATAGCTCAGTACCTTAACCACTGCACCACCACAGTAAACACGTCTGTCAGGGGCCACATCCTTTGGTTGAAATGAAAAGCATAGCAAGTTGGATAGATTGAAATTTGATTGCCACTTCATGCATAATATGCCGATCGGTTCATGACACATGTTCAATAAGTGTACCACATTTTGGATGTTGCTTCACAAACCATGCTTATTGGGAAATATTTGATCCCTATGAAGGTGACAGCCTGGCATGCAAGGATCATGTAAGTTAAAAAAGTAGTGGGTTTTGGATGTCCGATGCATGTTGGAGAGACCGATGCATTTATGCAGACTTTACATCTGATTAAAAATTTGTTCATCTTTCCATATAACCATCCTTCATAGTGAGAAATCCTATTTAAATATATTTTAGACTAATTTTGTGTGCATTTACACATGCACTGTTTTGTGACTAATCCCTATTTGGGTACATTTATTATACGCTAAGACAATGAAGCGATGTAGTTTAAATGACGTTCGTGTGGTATGTGTAAAGAATATTGTCTGTTTTAGCTTATTCTTTTTTGAGTGATTTGAGTACTGACTCTGTAAATTGTTTATTGTAAGACCTATTTTCTGTGCTTCCTCCCTTGGGTTGTATTGCTTTTCCTCAGGGGCATCGCTAGGCATATTATTTTGCTCTATGCTCTAGGAGCCTCCCTCCAAACAAATGTACCTTGCTAGTGGGAAGCTATATTTGGCATAATTAGTTATTCACAAGTCTAATCATGATTGTGCTTCGAGTCCATGCAAAGATACACTTATTTAACGCAAAAACAACCACACCAAAGAGTATAGAACTACGATAGATACACTTTAACAAATGAGGGTCTGTTGCAACCAGAAGTGTTATTGTCATTCGGTGCTCTGAGCAACTTTTAAGGCTAACATTTCAATTGTTTTACATATGCTAAATTAGGGATGGTTACCGTATTTTCCGGGCTATAAAGCGCACCGGGTTATAAGGCGCATGAAATGAAACAAAACTCTTAAGTTCCGTCGGAAGCTCAGTTTGGTCTTTACCTGGCGCAGGGCGTCTTCTTGCTTCCTCCACTTCCGTACCATTGATTCGTTAATGCTAATTCTCTCACAGCTGCTCTATGTCCGTGTTGTACTGCGTGACTGATAGCGTTGTGTTTGAAATCCGCTTCGAAAATGAATGAATGAATGAATGCACGTACCCTAATGCTGAAGCACATACCGTATTACTCCGCGATGCTGCGCACTACGGTGGCCGTAAGCTTCGTAACTTACCAAGGCCATGCTAAAACATTTTGACAGATTTATGAGCGCCGTGTACCATCTACAATCGGTTCTAGGTCAGAAAGCACAACCAGAATGAATTCATACATTAGACGCACCGCATTTTAAGGCGCACTGTCGATTCTTGAGAAAGTTCAAGGATTTTAAGTGTGCCTTATGGTCCGAAAAATACGGTAGATTTGATCTCAGTTCATGTGGAATATGGATAAGATGCATATTAAGTACTTACCGTATTTTTCGGTCCATAAGGCGCCAGGTAAAGACCAAACTGAGCTTCCAACGGAACTTAAGAGTTTTGTTTCATTTCATGCGCCTTATAACCCGGTGCGCTTTATGTATGAACATATACCCGTTAGCAGCCGATCACTGATATTGCGCCTTATAATCCGGTGCGCTTTATGGTCCGAAAAATACGGTAAATTAAAATGCCTGCTAACATTCATTTGTGGCAATATTTGTGTATTACTGCTACAGCTAAGGAAAACTTACCTAACTAGGTATTGAGCGAAATTTTTAACATAAAAATGTCTGCTGTGGCACCGGTTGTATTCACAAGTAACTTCTCTTTTGAAACCGTCAACTGTTTTACTTTTTAACCCGATGGATTAGACTCTGCTTTCCATAAAGGACTTCAGCATATTTGGGTTTGTTCTGCAGTCCAACAAAATATAATGTAGCAAAATACATTGACATAACAGAAAATAATGCAGTGGTCAGCTCTTTATTGTTTTGCCTTTTGTCACTTCAGAATTTCAAAAAAGATAATACAAATGGAGAAGAGAGGAGAAAGGAAATAAAAAAGGAGATATTCTTGGTCACAACGTCTTTGCTCACTGACTGCTTTAAGCTGAAGGATAGCATTTATATCAGTAGGTCTGTTCTCCACAGAAATTATGAGGAGATCTACTGTACGGCCTTATGTGCTTTAGTCAAAGAATAATGTGAGAGAGACATTCAGAGGTTAATTGTCATCCATGAGGGGGAAACAAAGCCTTAGCCCCCATATCACCCATAACTGTCTAGAGACATCCCTGCTTATCCTCGACGTAGTTAAGAAGAATATTTCACTGTTGGACTTCAAATATACCACTATCATTCCAGTGGTAGTAAGAATCTGTGATAATTAATGTGTTTCTCCTGTTATTACAATAAAAGATAATGAAATAATTTAAAATAGATTTAAAATAGACCAGTGTTGGACAAGATCAGTGTTAAAAAGCTCTGGACTACTGATTGGAAGGTGAAAATCTTAAAACTTGTATTTGGAAAGCTGCCTTTTCACTCATTTTACTTGTAATTTGTTTTCTATAAAGACCTCTTTCAGCTGTTTGTATAAAAATTAGTTTGCATTTGAAAAAAATGTGTTTACCAGTGTAATTACATACGCGAGTTACATTTGCCATTCTCTTTTCTGTCAACAGGTGTCGCTCGTACTAGTTTTCTGTCATTCAGAAGTGAATTATGAGACAGATTTTTATTTCCTACTATAATTCCTAAAACCTCGGATGTTAAAGTGAATGGACCTTGATTGGATGCACATTAAAAGGGGCATGCTTGTAACTGGCTAATTCATCCTAATTCTGCTCATAGCGTATGGGAAATACAAAATCATACACATAACATATAAATTAGACAAGTTGCAGTGCATTCACACAAACAAGACCCCAACAAATCACACACTGGCAAATGTGTATGTGTTTCAATTGTATCCTCAGTTCCTCTCCCACTGAAGCAGCATCACATTACTAATCGCAAGCTTCTTGGTTTGTCCTTGGGTCTGAGGAGAGAAGCTAAGCATGCAAGCATAATCTCAGAAGAGAGCTGTGTTGACTGGCATCTAGTGATAGGACTCTCCTCTCTCCAGCACTCATTTCCTGTTTGGGAGAGAAAGCCGAGGTGGGGTGTTGAAGTCCTTTTGATGGGAGCTCTATCTCCGAGAGACGCATCTGTAATAAATTTGGGGAGCATACAGCCCTGTGTATCTGATCCAGCTCCTCTATTCATCACATTTGAAGATTGTATCATGGTAATCTTATCCCCTTGGCATTTAATTTTATTGGCTGGGCATTCCTGGGTTATACAGGCTGTGCAAGACTTTACAAAGAAGCTTCAAAATGTTCGTGTATGTATCTCTTCCTGGAGTTTCACACATGTAAGAGGCGCACAAGATCTGCAGCTTGTCCCTGAAGTCGACAGGGATACATTGGTTTACCTTTGATTCTGTTCTTCCTAAAGCACCGGTGCTGAACACTCTCATTCTCAGCTGTCTAAAGCATATCAGTTTGATACCTTGGGATGTACAGGAGGCTTTGCCACAGGTCGGGGCTTAAGCAATGACCGACTGAAAACTTTTTCTTTCTCAGACTGGACATTGATCCAGTGAGAGATTTCTCATCTGTGTTTGTCTCTTTCACTGTGATGTCTATGTGCAGTAAAGCTGTCTGTCCAAAGCTTATCACAGGCCACTACACTTGTTTTCCAACTTGATTTATGAAGGCTTTGAAAAGGTCTGGTGATCCTGGATGCTGCAGGAAGGCACAGGATTCAGCTCCTGTCAATGTGTGACTTACCACTACCCTTCTACCACTCCATTCCAGATCGGCTTTCTACCTTGCTTGATGCATCACTGTTTCATTCATATCAGATTAACAAAGATCTCATTGTGCTGAAACCTGTCTTCATCTGTCGTGTACTTTTTTCTTTTTCATTCATAGTTTTGCATATTTGACAAAAACATCCTTGACATTTAGTCTGTAGTGTTAGTGTTTAGTTCATGCTTTATTGGTTTGTTATAGGCCTTTTTACTCAAACGGGATATAAAACTATAATGTTAACAGTTACAATAAGTGGTAATTTGCACTGTTTTCATATAGCAAGAGCAGCTGTCCTTCATAAACCAACACAGAAACATATAAATTACAAAACTTGTGACTGGAAGGAGTTGCATTATGCAGCTTTTTATGCCATAAATTTGATTGTTACCCTCATCAGCCCATACACGTACAGGTCATTCCTAAACAGTGCTGTGTTTGTGCCAAGAAATCTGTTTTATGCTGAACAATAATAACCTACGTCTTCTGTTTTCAACCTTAAAACACATTTTTTGTTTAAGCACTTTCTTTCTCTTCCTCCCTCTGTTTCCGTCTGATCTGTTTTGTTTACTGTATGTACTTCCTGTGTAAAGTGGCCTATGGTATAAAGGCGGTATAAAAGTTTTAATTATTATTAGTAGTAGTAGCAGTAACAAATATTATTTACTTTTTGTAGTGTTTTAATCTGCGAAGGATCACTTTATAGTTGATTAAACACTCAGAATTGAACAAACATTTCCTTAATTTAAAGTAGTTGACAATATTAATTAAGAGCAGTTCTACACAGCACGTTAGAACTTACGATAAGCCACTAGGTTGTGTCCCAAAACGCATTCTACCATAACAAAAACAATACAAATACCCAAAAAAGGTCAAATAAATACACAAACATTGACATCACTGCCATTTTGAAATCCTATTTACTAGGTAGTGTGCAGTTTGGGACGTTTTTTGGTATTCTGTGATGTATTAATTTCTGTGAAGTTGGATAAAAGAAATTGCGGTCGATTGATAAGTTTGTATTAGTCTATATTCATCCATTGATCATTCTCATCATTCACAGCAGCAGCAAATAAAGACAGGACAAAAGACGAGTCCTAAGAGGCAAGGCTCAAAAACAGGAATCAATACAGAAACAGGAATGGTGTAAAACCAGAGGCCACCCTATGATTTACAAACTAAGCACCATAAAGTAGCTATATAGGAAGGTTAATAAAGACAATACAATGACAGATTTTAAACAACGAACAAAAGAAACCAATGACTAGACACGGGGCACAATACAGGCACAGATACAAAGGCGGTAGGATCTACAACACTTAAAGGGAAGCTAGTTATGCTTTTAAAACTTTCCTCCAATGCTAATTTTCTAAAATATTTAGTAGGCACTAATCTTCAGGACCCAGAAGACAGTATATCAAGCACACATTATTGTAGGTGGGTTTATACATGAAAGATTTGTTCAGTTGTTAAATAACCATTATGTAGTTGTATTCATATTGGACTCAATGTCCAGGGTCTCCCGTGTCCTTAATTTACAGTGGTGCTTGAAAGTTTGTGAACCCCTTAGCATTTTCTTTATTTTTGCATATATATGACCTAAAACAACATCAGATTTTCACACATGTCCTAAAAGAGCTGTGAGTGGGCATCCTGTTTTATTTAAAGACCAGGGATCTATCAAAGTCTGCTCTTCATAACGCATTCTTGTGGAAGTATATCACGGCACGAACAAAGGAGATTTCTACGGACCTCAGAAAAAGAGTTGTTGATGCTCATCAGGCTGGAAAAGGTTACAAAGCCATCTCTAAAGAGTTCCACAGTCAGACAGATTGTGTACAAATGGAGGAAATTCAAGGTCATCGTTACGCTCCCCAGGAGTGGTCGTCCAACAAAGATCACTCCAAGAGCAAGGTGTGTAATAGCTGGCAAGGTCACAAAGGACCCCAGGGTAACTTCTAAGCAACTGAAGACCTCTCTCCCATTGGCTAAAGTTAATGTTCAGGAGTCCACCATCAGAAGAACACTGAACAACAATGGTGTGCATGGCAGGGTTGCAAGGAGAAAGCCACTGCTCTTCAAAAAGAACATTGCTGCTCGTCTGCAGTTTGCTAAAGATCACGTGGACAAGCCAGAAGGCTATTGGAAGAATGTTCTGTGGACGGATGAGACTAAAATTGAACTTCTTGGTTTAAAAGAAAAGCGTTATGTTTGGTGAAAGGAAAACACTGCATTCCAGCATAAGAACCTTATCCCATCAGTGAAACATGGTGGTGGTAGTATCATGGTTTGGGTCTGTTTTGCTGCATCTGATCCAGGATGGCTTGCCATCATTGATGGAACAATGAATTCTGAATTATATCAGAGAATTCTAAAGGAAAATGTCAGGACATCTGTCCATGAACTGAATCTCAAGAGAAGGTGGGTCATGCAGCAAGACAACGACCCTAAGCACACAAGTCATTCTACAAAAGAATGGTTAAAGAAGAATAATATTTTGGAATGGCCAAGTCAAAGTCCTGACCTTAATCCAATCTAAATGTTGTGGAAGGACCTGAAGCGAGCAGCTAATGTGAGGAAACCCACCAACATCCCAGAGCTGAAGCTGTTCTGTACGGAGGAATGGGCTAAAATTCCTCCAAGCCGGTGTGCAGGACTGATCAACAGTTACAGGAAACGTTTAGCTGGAGTTATTGCTGCACAGGGGGGGTCACACCAGATACTGAAAGCAAAGGTTCACATACTTTTGCCACTCACTAATTTGTAATATTGGATCATTGTTCTCAGTAAATAAATAACCAACTGTAATACTTTTGTCTCATTTGTTTAACTGGGTTCTCTTTATCTACTTTTAGGCCTTGTATGAAAATCTGATGATGTTTTAGGTAATTTTTATGCATCAGTATAGAAAATTCTAAAGGGTTCACAAATGTTCAAGCACCACTGTATATCCTCAAATTATCTCTGTTTTTCTAAACTTTCTAGATGAACTCTTTGCATGAACTGAATAATGGTTTATCAAATAGTGGATGGATCCCTTATTGAGTTTGCTGACTCAGTGTTTCTTCATAATGACATCAAGTGAATTTTTCCTTTACACTGTTGCTTGAGGCTTGCTCATGAGTAGTTTTAGACCTGGGGCTCTGTTTTGAGACAGTGCTTCTATGTTTTTGACCATGCTTATCTTCATTAAGATATAGCAGGTTGATGGATGGATGGGAAGGCAGTCCATCGCAGGGCCCCGCTCAGCCACTGTAACCCTAACTATAACCCTGTTAGCAGTTGATGTAGATAAAAAGCACAGACAATCATAAAGGAACAGTAAGATGTTTTCAGTAAATGTGTAAGTTTAGTCTTCACTTGAGTGCTGAGTGAAAAGGTCTTTAGTCAGCAATTGAAGACAGCACCTTGTATGGAGAAGAGCCTTGATGTTTGTCTTCCATTGATCTAGAGTGGTAGGTCCAGTCAGGCCAAGCTTAAGTGTCAAAGGGTGTGAAGCACAGACAGGGGTTTGGTTAGAGCCTTAATTTAGGGGTTGGTCCATTTTTACCTTGTTTTTTTTGAGCATCAGTGTTTGAAATCTGACGCGGGAAGCTACAGGGAGCCAGTGAAGGGAACGTAGCAGAGGGGTGACATGAGAAAACTTTTTAAATTGAAAACAAGACATGCAGTTCCAGATCGTAGGTCCATGCAGGACTTCATTTCAGCCAGGCTACAAAGTGACATCCACTATCTTAAAGACTGTTTCTATCAGCAGCTTACAACAACTCTTTTTCTGTTGCATAAATCTCTCCTTCTCCTTATGCCTAACTACACCCTCTCATGCGTTGTAGCATCGCTCAGTCTGATTATTATGCTGTGTATTCAGATACTTTGCCTCAGTAAATCAGACTCTCCTCTGGTGCCAAGCAGAGTCATGGCTTGCAAACATAAATCCCAGCTTTACAAAGGCAAGCACGCTCATAATGGATTGATTGTGCTTTTGTGGAGCAGAAAAGGAATGATCCCTTACTGACAGAAAGCCACTACTCTCCATCTTTATTTGTCCGCTGTTGATTTATCATGCATGCAGTGTGTTTCCAAGCTTAGAATTAGTCATCAAATGTGGCTCTTTCAGAAAATAGGAGGTCTGTTTTGGCACCAAAAGCTCACATTCTCTGTAATTACAGCTAATGCTCATAGCACTGGAGTCATTTCAATAATTGATGATGAGATATTATTGTTTTTGCAAGGATTTTGCTCACCAGTCAGCCCACTTGCAATTGTGTCATGCAATTTACATTTTATCATCTCATGAACACCTAATAAAATATACCTAATCAAATTATTAATTCAGTGAATAATGCCCAAAATGAAGCTTT
Organism: Ancistrus triradiatus; assembly: GCA_025084515.1. Classification (NCBI taxonomy): domain Eukaryota; kingdom Metazoa; phylum Chordata; class Actinopteri; order Siluriformes; family Loricariidae; genus Ancistrus; species Ancistrus triradiatus. The sequence goes on from JAJAGP010000159.1 coordinate 522,512, forward strand.
TAACACTGAGAAAATCTTCATAGGTGCATCAAGGTCTTTGTCAGAAGAAAATCTGAATGCTTCGTCCATTGTCTCAGTGGGGTTGAATGTACAATACTGAGATGTTGCATGTGTTGGGGTAAAATCTGCATAGTTTACAATAATGTGCAGCATTGCTCTGAGTGGTTTGTGTCCCCACAAGAAATTCACAAATCCCTGTTAGGAATAAAAGGCCTGAACAAAGATGTTGTGTTTGGATGGATCTTCAGCAGGGGAAGTGCAAGCTGAGGCCATGGATGTATGCAACACCCAGAGGTCCAAGTCAGTCATTCAGAAACGCGCCACAGCCTCTTAGGCACGCTTACAAAGAAAAAGAGCGAGAGAGAGAGAGGGAGGGAGAGAGAGAACAGACAGACAGACAGACAGACAGACAGACAGACCTTAAAACAGAAAGAGAAAAAAATCCTCTATGCTCATCCTGTCCTTTGTTAAGATTGTGCCTTTAGCCTTTAAACCCAGGCTAAGCTCCTGCTGGCTCAGCATACATACACATGAACAAACAAACAAAGACACTTAAAATATAATGTGTTGTTAAGATACTGCCAAAACCATTAACAGGTGTGTATGCACACATGCACCTACGGTCAGGCTGTGATTAGCCTGGCTTATGCTTCTTTCTGAAAAGTCTTGCAAAGCATTCACATGAAGAGTTGCTTCAGAGGATGCTTGGAAGGCACAGGGGAGACCTAAGTTTCCGTCTTTGTTGCACCTCTGGCCTCTGGCCAACGGACTGTGTTTGAGGGCAATTTTGCTACAAAGCATGAATGCAACTGTGACCCTTTCTTAGTTTAATGTGTTCCTCCATACATGCTCATTCGCCACGTAGAAGCCTATATACCACCAAAAAGAAAAAAGAAGTGACCAGTGGCCATGAGGCATACAGAGGCACTACCCAGTCAGCATAAAGGGTTGTGCGTGCAGCAAAGAGAAGTCAAAGGCTGGGGAATTGGCCACATGTAAATATGGTATAGTGTAGTTTTACTATATAGAATACAGTTCATAAAGGTAAATGGTTTAACATCCGAGATGCAGTATAAGAAGAGGATGGAGCTGGCAAAGCCTAGGAAAAAGGCGTATGGCAAGCTGTATGACAGGTTGGGCACTAAAGAAGAAGAAAATGACCTATACTGTTTGGCCAAACAAAGATTAGGCTGGGAAGGATGTGCAACAGGTTACAGGTTGGTGATAAAGACTGCAGGTGAAAATTAAGAAAATTTAGATTTAAGTAAATGAGAGATAAACTGTTGGATGTCATGGATATTGTGAATTCAGAAAGTGTGGTGGATTGGCAATGAATTGGAGGACAGCTATGAAGAGGATGAAGAGTGGAAAGAAGAGTGGTTGGCATAGGTAACATACCAGTGGAGGCATGAAGATGTTTAGGACATATGGCAGTGGAGTTCTTAGCCAGTCTTGAAAAGTGTGAGGTTGCCTCAGTGTAGTGGTAGTGATTTTTAAGAATAAGGGTGATATTCAGAGCTGCAATAATTACAGAGGCATGATGTTGACAACCATATCATGAGGTTTTGAGAAGGGGTAGTGGATGCTAGGCTGAGAGGAGAGGTGATGATCTGTGAGCAGCAATATAGCTTCATGCCAGGAAATAGCACTCCAGATATGATTGTTGCTAGAAGCAGAGAAGGCTAGAAGTAGCTGTGTGTTTGTGGATCTAGAGAGAGGGTGCTGAGAGAGGAGTTGTGGTATTGTATGAGGAAGCCGGGACTGGAAGAAAAGTCTGGAAGGGTGGTGTATGATGATCGTGCCACAGCAACGAGGTGTGTGGTAGAAGTGACGTGCAGGTTTAAAGTGGAGGTGGGATTGCATCAAGGATCGCTGTTGAGCTTTTTCTTGTTGCCAATCTTAATGGATAGACTGATGGATGAGATTAGACAGGAGTTTCCCTGGACTAGTTTGTTTGTGGATGATATTGTGTTCTGTAGGAAACGTAGGGAGCAGGTAGAGGTGAGCCTGGAGAAGTAAAGGGTATTGAAGTGTATTGAAAGTGAGGAGGAGCAAGCATTTAATAACTTATGAAGTTATGAAATACTGAAATTTTCATTGGGAAAGAGATGATGGACAGAATTAGGAATTAATATATTAGAGGGACAGTGCCGGTAGGATGTTTTGGAGACAAAGGGAGAGAGGCAAGATCAAAAAGTATTGATCATGTGTAGAGGAGGGACGCGGCATATAATGGGGAAAAGGTGCAGTGCATGGAGCATCATTCTTCCTACAATAATATCATCTAGTTTTTCTAATACGTGGATAGCATAGCCATACCCCATGTGTTATGCTGGGAAATCAGGTAAGGGCAGTTCAGACAGAGAGAACAGCTGTAGTATTGCTGCCCATATAGTGTGACTCAAACTACCATCTCATCTTTGTAAAACTGCATCACATTTACCTATTCAGCCATTATTACGACCTGCTTACTGCTCCAAGCGGTTTGTGTGGTTGCCACACAGCTCCAGAGATCCCCAGTTAGATCCTGACCTCTGACTCCACCTGTGTGGTGTTTGCTTGTCCTCCCCTTGTCTGCATGGGATACTCTGAGTAGTCCAGGTTCCTCCCACATTAGGTTACTCTAAATTGCCCCAGTGTGAATACGTTTGACTACTAGCATTATAACGTTTCTCCTGTCATGAATAGCTATTGATTCTGACATGATGTTACATAATGAAATATACTAGGATTTAAGTTTGTTTGGTGGCCCTCTGAAAAGCTTCTGAAGAAGCATAATTTAGAAAGTGTTAACAAGCCTGTCTTCAGACCACAGAAAACAGGTGTATCACAGAATGTGAACATCAGTTCTTGCTAGCTAATATTTGTTTGGTTAGCACATTGCATCATATTTTCAGAACACTGCGGTGATGTGTTTCTTGTAAATTTACAGCACAGATCAACATCAGTGAATCTTCTGAAAATGTTCTCTGTAGCAGAAGGCTGGAGGATGGGTGGACAGGTGGTTGGGTAGATTGATGAACAGATGGATGGATGGACGGGCGGATTAGTAGATCAGTGGGTGCTCATGAGTGCAAGTGGGTTTGGTTGTGAGATTGGTCTCTGAGAAAAGAAGAGCAGAAGAAAGTTGGCACAGAGCCCACTTCTAAGTCGGCAATATCTGTGTTTACACCAGTCCCTCTTCATGCACTGATGGAATCAGCTGATGTAATGAAGTCAACTCATACACACCACCTCTGACAGGCAATGATGATGTAAGACAACACAACAGGAAAACTCATTCTCTCATACAAACCTACAGAAAAAAATATGAATGGCATATGATCCAGTTAAAGCTATTCAGTGTTGATTAATACACAATAACATATTTGAAATGGAAGAGAAGATGAATAGATTTTTTTTTTTTTTAAAACATGTGGTGTATATTTGCTTTTGAAATATTTCTTATGGAGTTCAGCAGCAATATCCTCCTGTTGATATTGATTTTTATGTTCAGCTGTTTTGGGGTTGTCTCTTTCTGATTTCACCCTGTTCAGCTCATGTAGACATGCAGGAATGATTCAGGGAGGAATGGGAGAGTGGACTCCTGTCAAACACTTGTATAGAAACTGGGCATGAGTGCTCACATTTCTGCTTCTGACTTTTAATCCAATACTTGTTATTGATATTGGTTTGGTTACAGAATTAAAACGCTGGTAGTTGTAAAATAAGAACTTGTGACAGCAAATCCATATGTGTTACTATTAGCTCCTGCATTTATTACTTTATGCAATCTCCCTTTGCCTGTTTAAGAGCACTTTTCTGCAACGCTTGTTATGATTGTAGAAGACCGACATTAGATGTAATGATAGTAGATAGTAGTAGTAATAGGATAGAAGAATCTCCCACATCTCATAACATAACAGTTTGGCTCACAAGGTGTTACTGTGAGTTGGTTCTTCAATGGTCGGAAATGAGAGAAGGGTACAGTGTATAAGAAAGGAAGTATATATGTGTGTGTGTGTGTGTGTGTGTGTTTTGTATAAAGTTCAGTTACTGTATCATCTCCTGCACTGGGTCCCTTGTACATCGAGATCTTTATAATTTCCCTCAAGGTGCCCTGGTGCCAGCAGTAGTCTCACAGCATAAATCACAAAACTCACTCACCCAGCAACAACAGCGTCCTTCTGCTTAAGACTCTGCTCTGAGTAACTGAGGAAAGAGATATGGTGGGGGTAAAGAGAGTGGGGCGATATGGTTTAAGACGAGATCTGGGAGGAACAATACAGTAACATTGTATTAAATAATAAACTTGTTAACTCAAATGTACAATACTGCACACAAGACTTAGGCCACCATTACATATACCATTGTTTTAGCAATAGTATAGTGAGCGTATGTAATTATTTCACAGTTTTCTATTAGAATACAAGCAGAAAATTACAAATTTTTATGCAGTGTTAAAAAAACAGCTTCTGTATGAAGCTCCCCTAACACTTGAGTAACAGCAGCATATGGCAGCTTCATCGGGATCCCAAGTTTACCCTTCTACAGTTTGTAGAAGCCCAATCAGGATTCGTCTTTTGGGAAGGGTAGCAACCAAGAAACCACTCTTTCAGAAAAGGAACAGGTGAAAAGTCTAAGATATGCTAAATCTCACAAAGATTGGAATGAAGATCAGTGGAAAAGTGTTGTGGAGTGACAAATCCAACTTTGGGCGGCATGATGGTGCAGTGGTTAGCACTGCTGCCTCACAGCACAGAGATCCCAGTCTTTGCCTTTGTGAAGTTTGCATGTTCTCCCTGTGTTGATGTGGGTTTTCTTCGGGTACTCTGCTTTCCTCCCACATTCCCATGTTAGGTTACTTGGTGCATCCAAAAGTGCTCCTTAGTGTGTGAATGTGTGTATGAGTGTGTCACCATGATGGATTGGCGCCCTGTCTAGTTGTTCCTGCCTTGCACCCTATGTCACCGCCTAGGTGACCTTGACTAGGATTAAGCAAATAAGAATCAAATCATCAACAGTATGTTATATATGGTCATTATACCATTGCTACAACAACAAATCTAATTGTGGCTTAAGACTGTTGCACAATACCGTATGAATTATTTACACATGACTAAAATCTGTCAGCCAGTTTGTGTCTCTTTGTGGACTTTCCAGCTCTTCCTGCACTCCTTTGGTCTATTAGCAATTGCTGATTAACTATAGGGTCATATTCTATGCATGTGTGTTAAATAGAACATCCTAAACTTTATTACACATTACTGCTGCTACTGTTTTGGACTGGATAGTTGGTGAAGGAACACTTTATGTGGCTGCCTATATCTTATGCGGTAGTCGTATTGTGTTTGTTGTGTGTGATGGGCATAAAGTTAGTGACGTTCTTCTTCTGTGAGAGCTCTGTCACTGTGTTCAGTTGTCATGAGTGTGACTGTGTGTCTCGCTGGAGGTGAAACCAACAGCCTTCCAAATAATTGATTGAGTGAAGGAATACATGAATATGTTATGCCAACACCAGATGAGAATGCAAAAGCATTATTTCTCAAACAGATGTGTGTATCGCTGCTTCAGTGTCTCATCATGTTTACTACCAAACGTACAGTTTCAACTACAAATGGAGCCTACATCCAACCGTTTTGTACTGCATAGAAACGTTGTGTTAATGTGTGTGTACCGTATTTTTCGGACCATAAAGCGCACCGGGTTATAAGACGCATGAAATGAAACAAAACTCTTAAGTTCCCTCAGAAGCTCAGTTTGGTCTTTACCTGGTGCAGGGCGTCTTCTTGCTTCCTCCACTTCTGTACCATTGATTCGTTAATGTTGAATTCTCTCGCAGCTGCTCTATGACCATGTTGTACTGCGTGACTGATAGCGTTGGGTTTGAAATCCGCTTCGGAAAATACGGTACTACAGTAATAAACCACATTTCAGATACATTTTGTTTAGCTGGTAGGTGTATGATCCAGAACATGGCTAAACAAATATAATAAACACTACACATAAGAACTCTGGCAAATTCTCGATGATGCTGGAAATAAATAGTGCTCCAGACCTTGTGCAATGACACATAACAAGGAAACATCTCAATGTAAATACACAGACGTGTGTCCAATAAACACTGCTATGTAAATGTATGGACAGGCAGGAGACTGGAAGTGGTGACATGCTCTGTTGTTTTAGCTGACAAAATGAATTATTATTCAGTTCTGGCCAAGCTTTATTTTTACTCTTAAACTATACTGCTCTGCAGTAATAGACTGCTCATGACCATGAAGAATTTAGGGAGGTTCTCAGATGCAGTGATTTCATGGTGCAGCAACACCCTGTTGGCCAAAAGTCTATATACAGTGGGCTTATGTAAACGTTTTTGTTCCCCTTGTTTGCTCATTCATTCATTTTCCATACCTGCTTAATCTATTCAGGGTCATGGAGGGTCAGTTTGGGAACCAATCCTGGACAGGGTGCGAGTCCACCGCAGGGCACACACACATACATACACGAAAACCTATAAAGGGAGAACATGCAAAGCACAAGGTTCAGTGGACACTAACAAACAAGCATATATAACAGTATAATGATGTTTGTAATAAATTGGAATAAATGACATGCTGTATTTGGCTTTTGTGCAAATAGATCACAAAATTTGCATAGATTGTGTTGTGTCACTTATAGATTGTGTTATTAGTAACGTCAAATTGAAACAAACTGATAGTTTGCCAGTCTAATTGATTGGCAGTGTTGATGTGAACACATGCGAAGTGATATGCTGCCGTTCTTTTTCATCTGAAATTAATTGTGGATGATGGTTGAAATATTTATAAATATCGGATACACAAGCCTGTAGCCCTTCTGGACCAACATGCCTTCACAGAAGGATCAAAATGCAAAGAAGGATTCTGTAGTGGAGTGAGTGTGCACCAAGATGTGTATCTATGTGTATGTTTGCAACTGTGCGTGATTGTATGTGTGTGTATTGTGTGAGCTCTTCCCTCCTGTTCAATAATTCATCAATTCAGCGCAGCAGGGAACAGACATAGATTTATGGCCTGTGATTGTGCTATGTCTGGATTTATCAGGACCATGGAGAGAAAATTGACCACAACTACAAAAGGTCATTTCTGCTTGTATTTGATCAGCATGAGAAGTCATCCAGAGAGAGAGAGAGAGAGAGAGAGAGAGAAGAATGAAGAAAGAAGGAGATGAAGATGAGTCAGGAAAAGGAGGAGGGTGGAGGTTTCATTAAGGGATCATGGCAGCCTCCTGGTGTTTCCCATCTCCATCCTCTAATCTACCACTCACACTCTGCCTCTGCCTCTCCGATTAATATGGAACTCTTACAAGAAAATGAGAGTTTATTGATTTAGTTTAAGACATGCATGTTTCTAGCAGTGAGAGCTATTCAGCTGCTTGGAGGATAGATAAGTGTTCCCAGTCAAAGGACAGAGAATGATGTACTAGAACGAACAAGCGAGAGAGAGAGACAGACAGAGAGAGAGAGAGAGAGAGAGAGAGAGATTGAGCATTGACTCAGGGATGGATGTTTAAACTCTCTTCCAACGGACCCTAATAGGGAGCGTTTGGCTGCATTTTATTTTGTTGGTGATTTCATTTGGACTGGGCTGTCGTGGGGAGGGGCTTTAGAGAGCGGACAATCACAATGGCCGCAATGCACAGAAAGGAAAAGAGTGATGCTCGAATCCTAGATTTCCCCCTCCACCCTTGACACTTCCCACTCATGGAGAGGCACTGGGATGTGACCACTGGGACAGACATGTTATTGCCGGCACAGATTCTTCCTCAGTTGATTTTCATTTTCTTGATTTTCAAAGTGGCCAGTGATCTGTAACAGGCCATTCAGTGGGCAGAGAGAGGGGGCAGGAGCACAGTAGACAGAGGTTAGCCCAGTATCACAGAGGAAAATAAAATATGGCAGATACAATTCTCCCCCCCCAAATACTAGGGTATTTTATTACCATAACCTGTTACACACTGCCACTAATTAGAAATGTTGTCCAAATGACTGAGTATCAGTTTAATTTATGCACTTGACCAAATGTGTGCATTAATACATGTGAGAAACATGATAGAGATGCAATGCCCCGCCCAATATGAAGATAACAGAGCCACAACAAGGTAGAAATTCTCCCAAAGTACATCATTTAAATAGGCCATTGTCCTAATATTCACTATCCAAAACATTTTCTGTTACAATTCAACTGCATATATGTATATACACTCACCAATCACCTTATCAGGTGCACCTTGTTTCTACACTCATTGACCATTTTATCAGCTCCACTTACCATACAGATGCACTTTGTAGGTCTACTATTACATACTGTAGTCCATCTGTTTCTCTACATACTTTGTTAGTACCATTTCCTCTGTTCTCTTATTCTCAGCACTGCAGTGACACTGGTGTAGTGTTGGTGTGTGAGTGTGTGTCTGGCTGGAACAATTGGATCAGACACAGCTGTCCTGCTGGAGTTTTTAAACATTCTGTTCATTGTGGAGTAGACACATCTACCATTAGTGCTCCACCTTGTAGATATAAAGTCAGAGACAGTAGTTCATCTGTTGTTGCACAGTTTGTGTTAGTAATTCTCTAATCCTTCATCAGCACTCACAGGTTGCTGTCTACAGGATGCTGGTGGCTGGACATTTTTGGTTGGTGGACTATTTTTAGTCCAGCAGTAAAACTGAGGTGTTTAAAACTTCCAGCAGCACTTCTGTTTCTGATCCACTTGTGCAACTGGACAGTGAGTGTAGAAACAAGGAGTTGTACCTAATAAAGTGATCGGTGAGTGTATAATAATAAAGTAAGAAATCAAAAATATATTAATCATTTTTAGTAACAATATTTGAAACAGTAATAATAATACATACCATAGAATAATATTATACTGAACACCCTGCATCTGCGTATTTTTTCATCTTTGTAAAATCAGAAAATATAGGAAATAAAATTATATATATATATATATATATATATATATATATATGCTTTTCATTGTAATTGGGGACCTTTAGCACACACAACGTATATTTAGGTATAATTGATTCTAGCACCTTTTTTGTGTTCTCAACATATATAGGCTTAACTAGTTGACCTTTCCAGTACACATGCCTTCAATTAAGCACTAATTTGCAATTTTATTAGATCTGAGAGCTTACCACTTACGTACGCAGCTTAAGTACACAGACTTGGGTCTTTGGACTCTCTAACACACTCAGCAGCCGGCATCGGTGCACAAATGCTGCCTTACAATACAGAAAGGCCAGATATTATTATTCTGAGGAATGAAATATTAATTCTTAGAGAACTTTCAGACCTTGATCAACAACAGAAGGTCGACTGCAGACATTTGAATGAGGCAAACTTTAAGGAAGTGTCCACTTGAACATTGCAGAGTAGAATTTCGGAGCCAGTATATGGGTCATATACTTTCATTGGGCTATCAAAATATGATTAGTACGTTTGATTGGGCCAAGAAACATAAGAAAAGGAGTATTGTGGAGGACTGTGGTAGCCTAGCGGGTAAGGTACTGGACTATGGACCAGAAGGTCCAGGGTTCAAATCCCAGCTCTGCCAAGCTGCCACTGGCCCTTAACCTACAATTGCTTGGATTGTAAGATTACCTAAGAAACCTCTACAGGTTGGAACTTATAGGTGTATTTTTGTGCTCACAATTTGTCCTCTATTCTGTTAGCAGTTTCTGACCACAAAACAATTGGTATTTTTTTGCTAACTGCATCCATGAGTGGTTCCTAATAAAGTATCCTCTGAGTGTATCACATCATTCTGGTTTTAGAGGGTATTGTTGGGTCTGAGTTACTGGAATCCTAAACCCAATGCGCAGTGCTCTTCATACCCTCTGGTTTCAGACGGCCAGCCATTTTTTATGCAGCAGGATAATCATTCTGAGCATAAGTCCATGCCCTGTCATAACTCTAAAGAAGAAAGAAGTAGAAGAAACGTGCTGACATGTCCTACACAATCTCCTGACCTTAATTCCACTGAGTTGATTTTAGACGAACTAGATCGAAAGGTCAAGGCTGAACAATGAACTAGTGCGGATCATTTGAAAGCACTTCTGCGGCAGTGAACATTTTGGTAAATACATAACCTTTATTTAAGAGAATGCATTTTTTAGCTGTAATGATGTCATAGGTTATTACTTAGATGGGTCTATAACTTTTGGGTTTAGAATTAATATTCTGCTTCATTTTCTGTGATTACTCACATAGAATTATGCCTGATGTCTGATAACTCTCAACCATTCATTCACTCACTTTCTTAACCGCTTAATCCTGAACAGGGTCATGGGAGAGCTGGTGCCTAGGGCAGCACAGGGCACAAGGCAGGAACAACCCTAGACAGGGCGCCAATCCATCGTAGAGCACACACACTCGTACACAAACTCACAATGCTGTGTGTACATAGAGTAATACGTTTACTTAGTGCATCTCTTGTTAATGTGGAAGGAAACCGGAGTACCCGGAGTAAACCCACGCAAACACGGGGAGGTTAATGCAAACTCCACACAGAAAGGACCAAGACCACTTTGCCTGGACCCACCTGGGCCTGAACCTAGGACCTTCTCGCTGTGAGGCGTCAGTGCTACCCACTGAGGCACCGTGCTGCCCATAACTCACAATCAATGTCTATGAAATTTACAAAACACACTAACTAGATCTCACCCCTCAACAACACCCAAATCTATAACACGCTTCCAACGTGGCCTAGTGTAGGTTTACAAATAGTCATGTTAGCTGTGATTATTTCTTAATTTGATACTGAGTAGAAAATATTGCTAGAGTATTATGCAATATATACCAAACATTTGCTCTTGAATGTGCTTAGAAATGCTATCTTTGTTCTGTGGCTTAAGTAGCTGGCGTGCTGAGTTCACCAGTTGTGCTGTCTTTTGGTCTTTGCTGTCACAAGTTCTGAAGGTTGAAGAGAAAAGCGGTGTCAGAAAGCTGATTGGTAGCCCGGAATTTCTAAGACAATCTGAATCTCATATTCAGCTACTTTGCCACAGTGGATTAAGATGATCTAAGGAGGCTTTGTGGGGCTCGATAAAAATCAGGCGGGCTGGAGAAAGGAGCACTGGGGGAAATTTTCCCTTTTTGTCCTTCAAAGTTAATCGTTAAAAGTTATATATTTTTTTACTCGCTGTTGCGTAGGCTTCACCAGGAAAGTGAACTACATTGTGCACGAACTTAATCACCATATGGAAAGAAATCGTGTTAACCTACAAGCTTTAAATATTGTCATTTTTTACTCATTGGAATAATGAGAACTGTACTTGCCATTACAGAACCAGTACTTTAGGCTCAGGCGTTTCTTTTCATATTTTTACTAATTGACTGATTGACAGAACACGTTGTGGTTGATGTGCCTAGTATGGCCGATATGCTCTGCATTCCATTGTTCCTGAAGTGATGGGCTCTAAATTGGGCAGTGAACATTAAGGCCCTATGAAGAAGTGGCACAATGCAGTACTGAGAGAGAGAGAGAGAAAGGGAGAGAGAGAAGCAAAGTGCTCTTTCAGTAAATCTCAGCCTGTCTGTCTGTCACTGCCCAGTTAAAGGTTACTGTAATCTGAGCCATGTAACACTCGAGTGGGCTGGAGAATGCTCTCACCAGTTAAGAGTGCGGCTGTGATAGATATAGCCTCAGCCAGGCAATAGAGTAGCTAAGATGAGAACGGCTTAGCTCACACCGTCGTCTGGAGATGCCAGACGACCAGAGATGAGAGGCATCAGACACACACTGAACACTGTAGCTGTTTGAATTATGAAATTAGAAGGCATTGCCGACAAATATTACCCCTCAGCCCTCGGCTTGGCAGCCTCTGTGCCATCCATCATGTTCATGCCATAAAGTCAGCCCACCGCCCATGGAAACTTCCCAGCAGCCTTTTAGACTTTCTTCTCTTTCCTGAAAGCATTCGCTTATTAGACAAATAAAGTAAGCCTTTGCCGACTTCATTCTCATTCTTGGCAGTGTGCTTTTTATCATAAGCCAGATAGTCATTAATTTACAGAATCAACGCCGGGAACATCTTTTGTGATCTCATATTAATTTTTCCCCCTGAATCCACCCCTCGGCAAAAATTACTCACATCGTTAAAAAATATTTAATTAGGCTGCAGTTTATCCACGGCTCACCAGGGAGATCGGATTTGCATGAGGCAGGTCACGCGGCGCAGCAGTGAGGGAGATTGGATGTGAGCGTGGTTCAGGGGGTCACCGCCTCTGCCAAGGACTCCCATTTGCCAAAATCAGGCAGGTAGCAGGGTGTTCCCCCGGGCATCCACTCAAAAACGGCAGCTCTAATTGGCCTTTAATTAGGCCCTTCCTTTAAGCTACTGCATGTGTTTGGTTTAAAGAGTTACAGTCGCACTAAGTTTTAGCTCTCTACCATGTTACTTTTTGAACACAATGTATTTGAGCACACTGTGTAAGACGATTCCTAACAAGTTTGGTCATTTCAATCATTAACTCATTCTATTGAGTTAATGCAAAATGTTTTTAATTGACAGTTAAGTGATAACAAACTGATCATTAATGCAAGATTAAATAAAAGTCCAGCTATGGAGTACATTTGAATAAGAGACTAAATAAATGGGTGGCTCAGCAGGATTGTATTGTCTAATATTGTATAGTTTTACATTCTCCAATTTATTAAATTCTTCATAATACTGTATTCTTTAAATTTATTGTAGTGTACATGTCATTATATTAATTTTCTTTGTGGTATATTCTCTTTTTATGTAGTTTCTATGTATTTAAACTATTATTATAAATGTATTACAGTGGGGCAAAAAGTATTTAGTCAGTCACTGATTGTGCAAGTTCTCCTACTTAGAAAGATGAGAGAGGCCTGTAATTTTTATCATAGGTACACTTCAACTATGAGAGACATAATGAGAAAAAAAAATCTAGGAAATCACATTGTACAATTTTTAAAGAATTTAATTGTAAATCATGGTGGAAAATAAGTATGTGGTCACCCACAAACAAGCACGATTTCTGGCTCTCACAGACCTCTAACTTCTTCTTTAGGAAACTCTTCTGTCCTCCTTTTGTTACCTTTATTAATGGCACCTGTTGGACCTTGTTATCTGTATAAAATACACCTGTCCTCAGCCTCAAACAGTCAGACTCCAAACCATGGCCAAGTCCAAAGAGCTGTCGAAGGACACCAAGAAGCAAACTGTATACCTGCACCAGGCTGGGAAGAGTGAATCTACAATAGGCAAGCAGGTTGGTGTGAATAAATCAACTGTGTGACATTGATAATCTCCCTCAATCTGGGGCTCCACACAAGATCTCATCCCATGGGGTCAAAATGATCATAAGAACGGTGAGCAAAAATCCCAGAACTACATGAAGGGATCTGATGAATGACCTGCAGAGAGCTGGGACCAAAGTAACAAGGCTACCATCAGTAACACACTACTTCGAGAGGGACTCAGATCCTTCAGTGCCAGGCGTGTCCCCCTGCTTAAGCCAGTACATGTCCAGGCCCATCTGAAGTTTGGCAGAGAGCATATGGATGATCCAGAAGAGGACTGGGAGAATATCATGTGGTCAGTTTAAACCAAAATAGAACTTTTTGGTAAAAACTCAACTTGTCAAGAAACCCCATACCTGCTGTAAAGCATGGGGGTGGAAACATCATGCTTTGGGGCTGTTTTATTGCAGAGGGGACAGGACGACTGATCCGTGTTAAGGGAAGAATGAACGGGGCCATGTATCGTGAGATTTTAAGTCAAAACCTCCTTCTATCAGTGAGAGCATTGAAGATGGAACGTGGCTGGGTCTTCCAGCATGACAATGATCCCAAACACACCGCTCAGGCAATCAGTGGCTCCGTAAAAAGCATTTCAAGGTCCTGGAGTGGCCTAGCCAGTCTCCAGACCTCAACCCCATAGAAAATGTGTGGAGGGAGTTGAAAGTCCGTGTTGCCCCAAAACATCACTGCTCTAGAGGAGATCTGCATGGAGGAATGGTCCAAAATACCAGCTACAATATGTGCAAACCTGGTGAAGACTTACAGGAAATGTTTGACCTCTGTCATTGCCAACAAAGGTTATGGTACAAAGTATTGAGTTGAAACTTTGTTATTGACCAAATACTTATTTTCCACCAAGATTTACAATTAAATTCTTGAAAAATCCTACAATGTGATTTGCTGGAAACAGTTGAAGTGTACCCATGATTAAAATTACAGACCTCTCTCATCTTTCTAAGCAGGAGAACTTGCACAATCAGTGGCTGACTAAATACTTTTTTGCCCCACTGTATCATCTAGGCTTGCCAAGGATGTTGGGTCCCTTTTTGAGTCTTATTCCTCGCAAGTTTGCTTCCTCATCACATTTCAGTTGTTTTTCTTGCCACTGTCACCCTAAGCTTGCTAAATTTGTGAAAGTGCTTTGAGACAATATACTGTTATAAACAGCGCTACAGAAATAAAATTGACAATGGAGCCCACGTGACCATGAAAAGAAAAAGTGCAATTAAAACACTGGGTAACTCGGCGGTTAATGTACTTGACTATTGAGCAGAAGGTCCAAATAATAACATGTATCAAGAGATGCTTGAATGTTTGGTTGACATTAGACTTACGTACTGACGCAAGTTTTATTGTCATTGGGTCATTGCATGGAGACTATAGCTCACAGGAGATATAATGGTTTGCTTGTCTGATCTATGCTACTACAGATAACAGAGCATTCATTTTTTTTTATCTAATAATAATGCTATGTCTGTATGTCTATGCGATATAAAATATGAATTATAATCATGGACATAATATAACATACCCAGATAGAAATGTCTTGAAATGTCAAGAACTTGGCCTGGAGATATGTCTCAGGCAGATATGTGCATGATTACAAGTGTGGTCTGGTTAGACACTCGGTCTTGCCACAAGACGGCACAAAAGTGCTTCCCCTGCACATTTATGGGGCGAGCTGGGATGTCGGCTACGACGACCTACAAGTGCGCAAGATCTACAGTCCCAGCTGCAGCATCAGTTGGCAAGTGTGCGGCAGGATACCATACGGAACCTGTATGCCTCCATGCCCAACCGTATCTCATCGTGTATCCAGGCTAGAGATGGCTCAACAGGGTACTAGAGCCTCCTTTCAATTGTACAGTAATCCCCAATAAACTATCCTTTCACTCTAATGTTGTAATCACTTAAGTATATCATCATTATATTCATACATATGAAGTTTCATTCGATCCCAGCAACACCTTGGTGAGTTATGTTTTTGTCAGTGAGTTTTGGACTTTGTATTAGATATTAAATTATTATTCACACAAAAAGGTTACAAGGTTTCGTTGTCACATTGTTTAGATATGAATAAAATATTAATGTACATGATTTTCAGCATAAATAATAACCCAAACCCAAGTCCATTTTACATGACCAAATGCTAAATGCCAAAGAGTTTGAGCTAGTGTTATTGCTACACAGCTTGAGGTTCTTAGCTAAGGGTTCGGTTCTTGCCTCTAGTTACAGCCATTGTGGAGTTTGGCATGTTCTCCTTGTGTTTTTCATGTCAATATCTGGAGTGTATTTTACAGTTGAATTGGTTCCTTTGACAGCTGGCCGATCTACCTGTTACTGTCTGTTTAATTTCACATAATTTACAGTCATGTCATCTCATGCTGTGCCTCTGTATTGTGTTTGCCCGTGCAGTCCCAGGCCAAATGTTTGTGACCAAATGTTCACGTCGTAGACAGGTTAAGTGGCTGGGAGCTGGAGGTGAGCGTGAGCGCGTATGATGCCAGAAAGTAATTGTGTCATAATGAGTGGAATGAGGGCTGGCATGCTTTCGTGCCTCTTCAGCAGGGTTCAGTGACACTTAACAAAGCAGCCTGAGGCAGAGAGAGCGGCAGATAGTGACCAATGACGAGAAGCTATAGCCAGTGCTTCAGGAGAGATGCGGCAACAACCAAAATTGAAAGCCATCACCAGATTGCCTCCATCGTTAAGCAGGAAAGATGGAGAGAGGAATCAGAGAAGGAAAAGGCAAGGAAGGAAGCTGTCGATCATGTGATGTAATTTGACAGTGGGGGCTATGGCTTTGATGGAGCAGAAGTATTGAAACCTGCTAATTAAGGGGTTTCATGTTTAAAGCCAAGCATAAAGTCTACTCTTTCCCTCTCATGTTTGTAAAATTAGGTGTTTTCATTAATACATACCAGTCAGTCTTAATAAGCCAGAGAAGGCACGGAGAGACTGTGGATCTTATTGAGTGTCCTTCTAAAGAATAAACGTGTTGCTGAGGGCACTACCCATGCCCTCTACAGCCTCATTGACAATGCTAAAGCTCGCACAGTAATCCAAGTGTCCTTTCTGCAATCACAGAGTATAATCTGCTGCTCTCTTGTAACGCACAACACTGGTACTCTACCACATCTGCCTATTGCACAATGAATATTAGAGCCAGTATTCATTTCGGAGCATTGTTAGCCCTCCCCAGCTACCCATCGCCCGGTATAACACTGTGTCAGTGCTTTGTGGAAACACTTGTGCTGAAAAGTAGACTCATTGTAATACAGTTAAAACAGTCGACGAGGCTGTGTTCATGAATTATAATAGATACAAAAGGTTTGTCTGCAGGGGACCTGGGGGAGAGAGATAGCTTTGGCATTTCATCTCCATTCGGAAATAGATTTTTTAAAGCACTTGGTATAATGTATTCAGTGCACTGTCACTGCTGCGCGGAAGCACTATCATCTCACTTCAAGCTTAATCCAATTGCTCATTTGAATCATGTGAATCATATCATTCCGCCCATCCTTGTGATCCACACTGCTGTTTAGCTCTCGAGGTTAAACACAGTCATAAAGTTCTTCTCTTCTGCTTCTGAAAGCTCCTTTTGTCTGAATTGAACTCAGAACATGTGTCAGATGGATGGAAACCCTCACCCAGATACTTTGGTCTGGTGTTCCGTTCATCTCTCAGAAAAACGTCCTTTAATAGTATGGTTACACTTTTTTTACTTACAATTTTCAGTAGATGTAGCTTTAAGAATGACTGGAAGATATGCAGGTCAGTTTGTGCTAAATCTCAAATTTATTCTGCATCTTCTATTCCTAATGAGGAAAGCAGCTGTATTATAAACACTAGTATATTCGTTGGTAATTATACCTATTTCTGTGATTTTGCTTGTTATGAAGTACCACAAATTTATGTATTTTTACACAATGAAAACACACATAGTATAAGTAGAAGATGCCAAACAGGCTGAATTTTGTAGGAATCGAATGACATTCAAATGGGACACTTATATGGTCCTGTAAGAAAGAGCTTCTTTACAATAACTGAAGCTGTTGGACAAAAATAATGGTTTGCTTTTGGTTCCAAACGGTAAAGAATTGATTTAGGTGCTGGGTTGGTGCTATTGAATCAGAATTAGACATGCTCATTTGCTTTGCACAGCACTCTGATATTGCATGGACCCGGGTTTGAGTCCCGGGGTGTCTTCAGACCAGGTAGAGTGTCACAGGCAGACATGTTTGGTTGTGTTGAGGGAGGAAAGGCTAATTAGGGAATCAACCCCTTATACTGCAACGGTGTCCCCCACATAGCCCTATTTTGCTGATCCCCACAGGGAAAATTGCATTTTTACAAAGCAGCTTTTATTTGAAAAACAAAATTATCTTAGATTTACATTTAGTTAAGATTAGGGTTAGATGTAGCATTAATATGGTACAGTAATCATTATGTCAAAGGAAAGTCCCAAGACCAGTGATTACCAAGACCCTTTGTGTGTGTGTGTGTGTGTGTGTGTGTGTGTGTGTGTGTGTGAGAGATGGAAGAGGGGAATGAAGAAGACCCCCCCACCCCGCGTTTAAATATTTAATCTCCCACGCATTCAGCTTCCATTGTTTTCACTGAGTCAGCAAAACAGCCTAGCTAGTATTCATCAACCCATTCTACTATAGTGTGTGTAATATGATTGAAGATAGCACATCCAGACTCTTATGTTTTAAACTGTATACAGTATAGACAGTGTGCACTTTCTGCATAATAAATATTAAAATGCAAATTAAAAAAATGCTGCTTCAGTAGGATAGAAGATGACGAAAATGAGTCTCGTGTGTTATACCTTCCCTTTACTAGCACACTACACCTTCTGTAATAATCCTACAAACTAATCAGCGTTGTATTACTATATCTGTATTAAATTCTTAGTTTTTACTATATTTGAAGTAAAAATATTGGGTGTTTCATGGCAGTACCTCCTTGTGAACGTTTAGTGGGAGCTAGCATAAACAACTAGCAAATGCTAGTTCTACTCTGTTTCACCGTATTTTTCGGGCTATAAAGCGCACCGGATTATAAGACGCAATATCAGCGATTGGCTGCTAATGGGTATATATTCATACATAAAGCGCACCGGGTTATAAGGCGCAATATCAACGATCGGCTGCTAACAGGTATATTTTCATACATAATGCGCAACGGATTTTAAGACACATGAAATGAAACAAAACTCTTAAGTTCGGTCGGAAGCTCAGTTTGGTCTTTACCTGGTGCAGGGCGTCTTCTTGCTTCCTCCACTTCCGTACCATTGATTCGTTAATGTTGAATTCTCTCGCAGCTGCTCTATGACCATGTTGTACTGCGTGACTGATAGCGTTGTGTTTGAAATCCGCTTCGGAAATGATGAATGAATGCAGGTACCCTAATGCTGAAGCACATACCGTATTACTCTGTGATGCTGCGCACTACGTTTGCCTCAAGCTTCGGGAACTTACCAAGACCGTGTTAAAACATTTTGACAGATTTATGAGTGCCGTGTACCATCTCCAATCGGTTCTAGGTCAGAAGGCTCAACCAGAATTAATTCATACATTAGACGCACCGCATTTTAAGGCGCCCTGTCGATTTTTGAGAAAGTTAAAGGATTTTAAGTGCGCCTTATGGTCCGAAAAATACGGTACTCTGATGCTACATGGCCATAACACAGACTTATAGCACTTTAGGTTGCTACTAGAAGTTTCTAAGCAATAATCATGCAGGTTGGCAGTTATTTGGTTTATACCAAAATTTAGCTCTATTTCTTTTTCTCGGTTTAAGCTAGCAGTTTAGTTCACTTGATGTGTTTAACCGGTGCTTCTCTGAATGATTGTACGCATTCATGATGCTAACCCAAACAGTCCTACTGCCTGCATGTAAACATTCCTTTAGCTTGGAGCAGTTATTTCGAAAGGTCCAAATAGCTCTGAGGGATATGATTGGAAGGGATTATTCTCATGTAATCCTAACATCCCTACAGAGCGAGACCTGATCACCACGTTGAGCAAATCTACACTGGGACGTTTAAGACCCACAGGACCGCACCAGTGCCACAGCTGCTTTTGCTGCCTGCTGTTATTTCTTGTCATCACTAATTAACAACAGTAAACCCTCTCCCCCTTCTAGTCATCTGTAAACTCGTGTTCCTAACATGTTGTACTTACAGCACACAATAGCTCCAAGTGTGGCTGCTTAGAATAAGGAGTTGAGAGGGAAAGCAGGGGGCTATCATCTTTCTTTTCTTGACCCAAACTGTTCAGAACATTTGCTGTGAGTCATGAGGTCTATCATCTATCATCTATCAGATTGACTTTCTTTTTTTAATGGTAAATTAACTATATATCCATAGGCAGGAAGTGTGGAAAGGACATTCTTTTGAAACTTAACAAAAATATTTAAATCTAATAACATTTCTTCTGAATATAATTGTGATATAATTAAATGTAGATCATTTAAATCTCGCTGTCTGTTTGTGTGCAGGTGGAATTGACCGGAAGCAGTGCGTTTGACTACGTGCACCCAGGTGATCAGGTGGAGATGGCTGAGCAATTGGGTATGAAGCTTCCTCCAGGCCGAGGTCTGCTGTCTCAGGGAGCCGGGACTGAGGATGGGGCAAGCTCAGCCTCCTCATCCTCACACGCTGAGACACCAGAACCAGGTAAGATCCATACCACCCCAACGGTGAATGTATTATTACATGATCACTATATTTAAGGGGAAGTTACGTGGTAATTATAGTTTCCTGTACATACTTTTCATGTTTATAACCTGTTGAAATACCTCAGGATTACTCCGGTTCTCTCCCGACTCCCATAAATGCGTCAGGAGGTGGACTGAATACTCAAGTTTTCCCATAGGTGCAAGTCACTGTGAATTAATGACTGAGCGCATTACAATGGACTGGCTTGATTATGTCACGTATGTGAAAATGACCAGGGTTTTACAGAAGCACAATGTGCTACAATGCAATAATTGCTTCTAATTGAATAGGTAAAAATTACCCATCAGTAATGTGTGATGGAGATTTAAATAAAAGAATATGTAAAATATATAAGGTATATTTAAGTCTAAGATTAATATTCATGTTGCTCATGTTAAACATTGTGCAATAATGTGTGCAACATACACCTATTGCTTTCATTCAAACAGTAGCCTAACTGTTTGCTAATCATTTCATAAATGGATTTCTATGGATTACAGTATGGATTTCAGCATCTATTACATCTATTATTAAGAGCATTTCACAATGTTTGCATTAATGGTTGCACTAATACTGAAAGTGAAAGGTCCCATGTTGATCATTTTGGGTAATTCCAAAGGTCATCGGGCGAAAAGTGTAGTTTGGATGAGCATCCGCAGGATACGTCGCACCACCTAACCTTCACTTAGCAAGGTCACCCCAGAGTTCAAGCCTAGGTGTTTCAAATCAGACCTGGCTATTACCGCCAAGCCACAGCAACTGTTAATACAAATACTGATAATACAAAAACTTTAGTTCCACCCCAAAAAAAGTTTTTAGATATTTTATGAATATCTCACATATTTACACGCATAAAACTACAGTGAACCTTTTAGAATTTTCTAGATTTCTGCATAAATGTGACCTAAAACATCATCAGAAGTCCTAAAAGCAGATAAAGAGAACCCAGTTAAACAAATGAGACAAAACTATTATACTTGGTCATTTGAAAATGATCGTATATTACATATTAGTAAGTGCCAAAGTATGTGAACCTTTGCTTTCAGTATCTGGTGTGACCCCCCCGTGCAGCAATAACTGCAACTAAACGTTTCCTGTAGCTGTTGATCAGTCCTGCACACCGGCTTGGAGGAATTTTAGCCCATTCCTCCGTACAGAACAGCTTCAGCTCTGGGATGTTGGTGGGTTTCCTCACATTAGCTGCTCGCTTCAGGTCCTTCCACAACATTTCAATTGGATTAAGGTCAGGACTTTGACTTGGCCATTCCAAGACATTACCTTTCATTCTTCTTTAACCATTCTTTGGTAGAACGACTTGTGTGCTTAGGGTCGTTGTCTTGCTGCATGACCCACCTTCTCTTGCGATTCAGTTCATGGACAGATGTCCTGACATTTTCCTTTAGAATTCTCTGCTATAATTCAGAATTCATTGTTCCATCAATGATGGGAAGCCATCTTGGCCCAGATGCAGCAAAACAGGCCCAAACCATGATACTACCACCACCATGTTTCACAGATGGGATAAAGCTCTTATCCTGGAATGCAGTGTTTTCCTTTCTCCAAACATAATGCTTTTGTTTTAAACCAAAAAGTTCTATTTCGGTCTCATCCGTCCACAAACATTCTTCCAGTAGCCTTCTGGCTTGTCCACATGATCTTTAGCAAATGCAGATGAGCAGCAATGTTCTTTTTGGAGAGAAGTGGCTTTCTCCTTGCAACCCTGCCATGCACACCATTGTTGTTCAATGTTCTTCTGATGGTGGACTCATGAACATTAACATTAGCCAATGTGAGAGAGGCCTTCAGTTGCTTAGAAGTTACCCTGAGGTCCTTTGTGACCTCGGAAACTATTACACGCCTTGCTCTTGGAGTGATCTTTCTTGGTCGACCACTCCTGGGGAGGGTAACAATGGTCTTGAATTTCCTCCATTTGTACACAATCTGTCTGACTGTGGATTGGTGGAGTCCAAACTCTTTAGAGATGGTTTTGCAATCTTTTCCAGCCTGCTGAGCATCAACAACTCTTTTTCTGAGGTTGTCAGAAATCTCCTTTTTGTGCCATGATACACTTCCACAAACGTGTAATGAAGAGCAGACTTTGATAGATCCCTGTTCTTTAAATAAAACAGGGTGCCCACTCACACCTGATTGGCATCCCATTGATTGAAAACACCTGACTCTAATTTCACCTTCAAATTAACTGCTAATCCTAGAGATTCACATACTTTTGCCACTCACTAATATGTAATACTGGATCATTTTCCTCAATAAATAAATGACCAAGCATAATATTTTTGTCTCATTTGTTTAACTGGGTTCTCTTTATCTACTTTTAGGACTTGTGTGAAAATCTGATGGTGTTTTAGGTCATATTTATGCAGAAAGCTAGAAAATTCTACAGGGTTCACAAACTTTCAAGCACCACTGTACCAGCATTAATTGATATCGCGAAAATGTCATCCATATAAATGATATTGCACGTTGTCACCATGTCCTCTGGCATTCCTTTTAGAAAAACTAGATAGGCTAGTATTTGTCTGAGACAGACATAGGTATGTTTCCAGTGTTTTTGTCTTGATGTGTCTTTTCTTATCCATAGTAATGATTTTAATAACCAAGCTTTTATGGTATACGGGAGAAACTCTTAACCAGAGCAACCGTGATCAGTACAATTTCAGGGTGTCTATAAAGTAAGTCCCGCTGTAATAAATGTATTACTCACCAGCCAGCGTACATGAGAGGTTGTGTTCAGATTTATATGAAGCACAAGGAGCCCGGGTTTTATCCACATTACATCGATTCAGTGTGAGCCCCATGGGTGACGCAACACACATCAACACATCTGTTTGTGTTTTCAACATTGTATATTGTGTTGTGAAGTGTCTGAGTGTGTGTTACATGATATGCCTGATGAGTGTCTTCAACTCTGCCCCAAATTCTGTTCGTGGGAAGTGTGTAGCTGCACTGTAACACGCTGCCCCGGAATTTAATTAGAGGAATTGTATAGAAGAAATGAAAAGGGGTGACATTCCTCATTAGAATTCCTTTCAGGGTGGTTATAGACTTTGCCTTCCAAATGTTCCCATTTTCATTGTGTTGTACTGATGATAATTTAAGTATTAGGGGAAAATCCATTTATAAATTAAACAAAATGACTTGATATCCATCAGTCCCTTAGTTCATCAAGCTGTTCAAACAGGAGGGAGATTGGCTGTACGGCCCGGGTCTTCCGAGAGCCTCAGTAATTAGATATGCCAAGGATTTATTCTTTGCTGATTGGGGCTTTAAATTAATTGAAGTTCCACATTTGTGGCTTTGTCCTTTTCTCTGTTTTTTTGGCAGCAGATATTTCTCAGTGGCAGATATGTGGGTTTAGCATGTGAGTGTGCGTCTGTGCGTGTGTGTGTATGTGTGTGTGTCTGTGCGTGTGTGTGTGCGTGTGTATGTGTGTGTGTGTGTGTGTGTGTGTGTGTGTGTGTGTGTGCGCGCATGTGCGCATGCATGGGGTGCTGGGGGGTCAAATATAATTGTGAGGACCAAATGTTCCCACAAGGTTAGAAAAATCTGACATTTTTAACGTTGAAGGAACATTTAGCTGGTTCCCATAAGAGAAATTGCTTGTTTACAAAAACTGCAGCTTTCTTTTATAAAACCAAGAGTTGAAAGATTTGGTTTAGGTTACTGAGATTAAAGTGAAGTGTTATAGGTGTAGAATTATTTGGCCACAGTAATAATATATCAATGGGAAGTTCCCACAAAGAGAAATTTTAAAAGAAATTTGTGTGTGTGTGTCTCTGTGTGAGTCTGTGGGGGGGGGGGGGCATCTCGAGCAACACAAGCAGCTCTTTCCCTCTCATCACCTCCATGCTCTGTTGTTTGGCCCATGCGTTTTGTTTCCTCCTCCCTTCCGCTCAGCCTGTGATGTCACTCCTCCCTCTGCAATGTCACCTTTCCTTCTGTTGTACCTGCAAGGTAAATTGTGTTATCACAGTCTTGTTTAAATGTCTGGCACTGCAAAGACAGCAGGACTCCCTCTCTACCCTCTGTTACCATGCACTCTCTCAAGGGCACATCATATCTCTAATAAAGCTGTAAATATTAAATATAAAATTTTTTGAAGACAGTAATCCCAGTGTTAGTCAACAAGAGTCCTTTGATGAGGATGAAAGGCAGCGCTGTTTGTGTGTGTGTGTGTGTGTGTGTGTGTGTGTGTGTGTGTACATGCATTAATAAAAGAGAATGCTGCCAGCTTTATTTACAACAAGAGAGGCTGTGGAGTGTCAGCAACAGCCTGTGACATCATGTCCGATCAGGCACGTGGGAAGATGTTTTTATTAGGGGGCACTAAATTGTCCACACACATACAAACACACACAGGGACTAAACCACAAAGCCTAAAAAGTAACTGCACAGTGGAATTAGCTTTATTGTGCTAAAAAAAAAAAAGTGCACAGTGGCACAAATAAAACTGTGTCTTACCTAGAATTATAGCTGCATTGAACATGGCTTTGTGTTCTGGGATGTAGCTGGTGAAGAGATTGAATATATGGCCATCGTCTTTAGAGGCAAAAGCAGGAACGTCCTTGATTGAAACATATACAATCAGTGCAACCCTGAACCACTGTTTTATGTAGTTGTAATACGCTGTTTAACCTCTTTTGTGTTTTATTTGTGCCTTCCTGTGCTTATGTGTCCGCTTTAATTCAGCATTGAGATTTTGCCAAACTTTAGCTGCTAATTATATTGTTTATTAATTTGTATGGTTATATGATATTTGAATCGGTTTAAATCCATACATGATTAATTAGACATCAGAGGTGGTTTGATGTCACCTCAACTTTATGTGGAATTGTGATCAGAGCCATTTAATGTGTGCATTGGGAGGGTGGCATTAACTGCCTTTATTGAGGCCCAATATTATTCTCGGTCATTGACGTTATGATGGGTCACCAAGGAGTAACATATTGATTGGAATGTGCAGTGTATCTGGCTCAGGCTCAATCTGTTTCCCAGACCACTTTAGAAATGATGGATGTATTTGTTTTTATTTTCGTTTTATGAATGAACAAGGACAACACAGTGGTGCACTGGTTAACACTTTCGCCTCTCACTTCCAGACCAGGTTTGATTTCCGGCTCAGACTCTGACAGTGTGAAGTTTGCATGTTCTCTCAATTTCCTTCCACATTCCAAAGACGTGCATTATTTCAGTTGACATCTCTAAAAGTGTCCCTGTGATGGATTGGCAACCATTCTAGGGCTGGTGTTGCCAGTTAGCCTTGGCTCCTTGTGACCCTGAGAAGGATTAAGCAGGTGAAAATGAATGAATGAATGATATGCAAGAATGGTGTTATTTTTAAATGAGAAATCTGGAAGCATTTCATAGAAGTCAGCTGTGTTGGTGAAGTGGTACGGATGTGTGTCTTAAGGTGAATAGTGTTGAGGTGAAGAGCTGTAGATGTGAGTCCAGAGGTGACTAGTGTTGAGATTCAGTTCATGGACAGATGTCCTGACATTTTCCTTTAGAATTCTCTGATATCATTCAGAATTCATTGTTCCATCAATGATAGCAAGCCGTCCTGGCCCAGATGCAGCAAAACAGGCCTAAACCATGATTCTACTACCACCATGTTTCACAGATGGGATAAGGTTCTTATGCTGGAATACAGTGTTTTCCATTCTCCAAACATAACGTAACACTTTTCTTTTTTTAAACAAAAAGTTCTATTTTGGTCTCATCCATCCACAGAACATTCTTCTATCCTTCTGGCTTGTCCACGTGATCTTTAGCAAACTGCAGATGAGCAGCAATGTTCTTTTTGGAGAGCAGTGGCTTTCTCCTTGCAACCCTGCCATGCACACCATTGTTGTTCAGTGTTCTTCTGATGGTGGACTCATGAACATTAACATTAGCCAATGTGAGAGATGCCTTCAGTTGCTTAGAAGTTACCCTGGGGTCCTTTGTGACCTCGCCAACTATTACACGCCTTGCTCTTGGAGTGATCTTTGTTGTTTGACCACTCCTGGGGAGGGTAACAATGGTCTTGAATTTCCTCCATTTGTACACAATCTGTCTGACTGTGGATTGGTGGAATCCAAACTCTTGAGAAATGGTTTTGTAACCTTTTCCAGCCTGATGAGCATCAACAACTCTTTTTCTGAGGTCCTGAGAATGTTCATGCCATGATACACTTCAAGCATGTGTTGTGAAGAGCAGACTTTGATAGATCCCTGTTCTTTAAATAAAACAGGGTGCCCACTCACACCTGATTGTCATCCCATTGATTGAAAACAAATGACTCTAATTTCACCTTCAAATTGACTGCTAATCCTAGAGGTTCACATACTTTTGCCACTCACTAATATGTAATATTGGATCATTTTCCTCAATAAATAAATGACCAAGTATAATATTTTTTGTGACTTGTGTGAAAAGCTGTTGATGTTTAGGTCATATTTTTGCAGCAATATAGAAAATTACAAAGGGTTCACAAACTTTCAAGCAGCACTGTAGATGTGAGTCTGGAGGTCAACAGTGTTGAGATGAAGAGTTGTAGCTGTGACTCTGCAGGTGAGCACTGTTGAGATGATGCACTGCAGATGTATGTCTGGAGGTCAGCAGTGCTGAGATAAAGGGCAGTAAAGTGTGTATAGAGTTCTACTGACCAATGGAAATTTACACAGGATCCACAGTGTCTGTAGCAGAACTAACCCTTGGGCCAGGTGATCCCACCTCTCCCTCAGGCTCAGACCTTTGATTTGTGTGCATCCTCTTCTAGCTTCAAACAGGTGTCCGCTGCTGAGTGCGACATTTGAAATGCAAACAGAGCTCTTTTCCACCAGGTCTCCAAATCCGGCCCTGTCAAACCAGAGTAATACCCATTGCCAACACATAAAGTTACTCTTACACACACACACACACACACACACACACGCACCTGCATTTCATACACAAAAGTGTCAACTGCCTGTGGTTCTATAATAGTCAGAGAGCTATTGTGGGGAAGGTGACACTGTAATTTCATGTTTGCCATATAGGGCCTGTTTTAGAGGTGCCACACTTATGTATTTTGTAGCTTCAAATGGTTCTTTCTGTATATCCTGTTTGAAGGTCTCAGTTTGCAGACAGGCATCAAAAAGTACAGCAGTATTCATTTTGTGGGTGTACTCTGAGCATCTACTAATGATTGACTAATTTTAGAGCATAATATATATTCAGACTAAAATAAAAGCTAAATTAAGCCAAACATAAAAACTAGCAGTATCTTTTGACAGACGTTACTTAGTCTACTGTTTTCAAATTCCACTCTCCCCTTGTCCTTATTGGGGTGTTGGTGACCAACATAAGCATTTGCAGCCATGTAATTTTGCACCTAAGCATATATGTCGAAGGTAAACAAAGGAATGTAAGGAGAAACTGACCAGATATTTCAAAAAGTGTTCTGTCTTAAAGGAACGTTATGGCAGCCAATAAGAATAAAATTCATTTACATACAGTGAGGGCACTAGTGAAAACGCTTGTTTGGATCTTTGTGGAGAATGATTCAGACTGCAGCAGACATAACGCACCCCGAAGCATTGCAACAATTACTTAAAGACCAATTAAGATCAAGCCGTGCTGGCTGTCGTGTACTTTTGTCATGTACCCGGTGAAGCGTTTATTGGGGCATTTGAAGACAAAGAAAACTAAGCATTAAGGACCATCACAAGATGCTCTTTGGAATATTGTGAACTAATTTCCTTAAACACAAACTTGTAGAGCCCATGCCAGATCAAGAGCAAGTTGTCACTTCAGAAAAAGGGGGGACATACCAAATACCTACAAATTGCGAAGCTTTTCACTCGAATTGTTATGCTACTTATATGATTTGTAATGTAAAAGTTTGTGTGTGTTTGTTTGTTTGCCGGGGAAAATGGTTTCCTCTCAACTACCAAATGCATATGACTAGCTGAATTGGCTACTGTAAATCACTCATGTGCATGACTGAGTGAGTGTGAGATGCCCTGTTATGGAATGGCACTGTGCCCAGGGTGTATATTTTCCTTGCCCAGTATGTCTAGGATAAGCTCGTGACCCAGTGCTTTGTTATACAGCCACAGGGCATATCCAAACTTTTATATTCTGCTATAATATATGGGGTAGCATATTTTATATCCTATTCCACCACCCAAAGCACTTATCCCCAATTACAGAAACTTAGAAAGCAAATCCATGTCGAAAAGTTGAAAACAGGCAGGAGGGCCAATCAGAAAGTCTCTAGCACTACAGTATTATGCAATCATCATTGAAAGCAGGTAAGGTGATCTGAAAATGCAGGTGCCTTCAGAAAAATAGCTTGCACAAACTTCATCAACTTCAACTTTAGATGGCTTGACAGAGCTGTGTGCTTGTGTGTGGAAAAAAATGAAAGGAGACTGAGAATTGGGTGAGACTAAGTGAGTTTTACCACTCAATGTGTCCCACTCAGACAGCAGCAGCAGCAAGCAAAGGTCATTGCCCTCAGTCTGGGCTCTCAGGGCTGACTTTGGTTGGAAGAGTGGGCTGTCTGCACTGGTTCTCCCTGGTGACTCCTCCCTCACACACTCCACAGTGAAGGTGTTAACCTCGTATGGTGGAGAGTCCTTGAGAAGTATGGTCAGGGGTCAAAGGAGCCATTTGTACTCTCATAGAATACAAATAATGGGATTAGTGCCCACAGAGAGCAGGCATTAATCTGATCCACCTGTCAGCAGGGCCTGATTATCATGGGCACACACATCCCTTTAAAAAACAGCAGCAGCAAAGAGACATTCACTGTTTAAGTTTGTATTAGCAATGGGAAAGTTCTTTTGGTTTTAATACTCTCACACTGTAGAGACATACAGTACACAAAGGAGTCTATTGTGCGGGAAGGACGGAGTGGTCAGAGATGATCACATGACCCAAACTGTTGCTGGAGCTTTAATTGAAATCTGAAGCCACAGAGGTCTGCAGCTCAAACATATTGATTTCACTCAGGCTGACCCAGCCAATGGGGTCACGTTCCAACTCATCTGACATTTCTTCAATCCATCACACACTCAAGCAGGCCCCAGTGTGCTCTGAATAGGATGAGAGTGTGTATGCATGGGCATGTGTGTAACCTAGCCTATAGAAGATGTCTATAGAAGATGGTGGGTTTTGTAAATGTAACGCCGTTGTAAATTTGCAGTGCTCCCCATTTGTTTGTGTCAAACATCAGCGGCTCCCTTTTATTCTTGCACACGTCTCCTTTTGATTAAGAATGCAAATCCGATCCTTTTGTCCATCTGCTTTTCTGTCAGGCAAGGAATATGTTCAATTAAATAAACATCAGTATCTTCTGGAATGGCCGCTATTTTGGCAATAGCCCCCACCTGCTAAGACAGCCGAGCATCTGTCTCCCCCCAGTCCGAATGGAAATGCTAATGGCACTCTGCAAATGCAAGCCTCCATCCTCAGAAAAAATGTATACATTTGTTTTCTGATATCATTTGTTACACAAGGCATGACTGCTGCACGGATTTGGGGATTTGACTCTTCTCCACTGGCATTTCCATTGGTAGATGGCCGAGGGGATTTTTTGCTATTCTCCAAGCAGAGATGAGCTGGGAGCGAGCGACTGCTGAAGCATTGTGCTGAGGCCACTTCAGTCTTCCTTATTGCTCAGGAGAATCCCAGAAGATGAGGCAGAAACAGCTCTGTCCTCTAACCCAAACCTGTTTGTCAATATCCAGGCTAGAGCAGACTTCTGACTATGTTTTGTTTCAACATGTATGGCTGGCAAATCTAGGTATATGCACAAAAAGGCAAACTGTAGTATATAGTCACAGTGTAGTCAAGCAGTAAAAAAGATTCATCTGTAATAATGTGGGCACTGACAGAAACACACTGGTTTTCACACTCACCATAGAGGAGTTATGGTCCATGCCTGAGCAGGTGTTTGTGATTTATCTCTCATGAACCCTTCAGCCTCTTTATTAATTCAGTCCCCTTATCACTCCAGCTAAAGGAGAAGTCACAATGCTTGTTAAATTTTGCACATGGTCATAAGTTACTCAGTAATTATGAAAGTACCTATCGCTTCACTGGAGAGATTCTCTGTCAGACCAAGAAGCTGCAGGTGATGATCAGCTTAGCCACCATAAATAAAGCTTGCTCAGCCTTGCTAAGACAAATGGTTTTAATCAAGTGATGCGATCATTTATCCCAAGCCCCAGGTTTGGTCTTAAATTAAGGATCTTGTGAGCGCATAAAGTGCTTTAAAGAAGTCAGTCCTGATTGGTTTTCACATGGAAAGATGTGAAAGTTTGTTGGTCCACTGAATGGAAAAAATGTTTCCATCTATGAGGTTATCATATTGAAACTTGTACACAAGCACAACACTGGAATGAACAGCTAGATGAACATAAGTTCATAACGGGACACGACCTGGGTTCAGGGTGCTCATAATGCATCTGACGTTGACATTCATCTCTCCAAGACTGTAGCTTTTCACACAAATTGTGATTGGGATTACCTCTTTATTTCACTGCTTCAGATGAAGACCACAGTACCATCAACTAAACAGGTACAGTGGGGCAAAAAAGTATTTAGTCAGCCACTGATTGTGCAAGTTCTCCTACTTAGAAAGATGAGAGAGGTCTGTAATTTTCATCATAGGTACACTTCAACTATGTGAGACAAAATGAGGAAAAAAATCCAGGAAATCACATTGTAGGATTTTTAAAGAATTTAATTGTAAATCATGGTGGAAAATAAGTATTTGGTCACCCTCAAACAAGCAAGATCTTTGGCTTTCACAGACCTGTAACTTCTTCTTTAGGAAGCTCTTCTGTCCTCCACTCGTTACCTGTATTAATGGCACCTGCTTGACCTCATTATCTTATTATAAGATATATCTTATAATACATTATATTATTATCCTCATAACTTATTTTACGTCACTGGAATGTGGGAGGAAACCGACGCAAAGATGGAGGGAGCATGCAAACTCCACACAGGCAGCAGTCAGGCTTCAACTGAATTCTGTTATTGTTAGCAGGACTCTTTCAACCTGTGCTACGTCCAGGGTTGCCCAAATACCAGCACATCAGTGGTACATCAGTGGTATGTGTAGTTTACACATCAAGAGAGGCACAAATAAGAAATCACAATGTAAGGCCACTATTAATTTTTTTATTATGCAGCCTTATGCCTTTGGATGAAAAAAGATGGAAAACCTCAACCTTCAGCAAAAACAGACTCTTAGCAGCAAGTCCAGCAGCCACTCATGTACACCTGGTGCTAGAAGGTGGAACACCTCGCACTTCCATATATCAGATGTTTTTTTGGGCAGAGTGCAACTTATTGCACTTCGGATATAATGGCAAGCTTTATCAAGGTATCCTTGATAGCAGGCCATAATATCGCACCAGTATTTACTTTTATGCTATCGAGCTTCTTTAACATCTCAAAGTTTGACCTATCAGTCTCACACCTAATGCTCCCCAGTATGAATCCATACAGAAACGCACATTACGCAATACACCAAGAGAACAGAGAAACTAATGACAGCTTAGCTGGCCTAAAAAGATTGAAAATGCTGTCATGGGGAAATACAAGATCACTAGAGGAGGAAGGCTTTAGAGCTTCGGAAGACAAAGGTAGGATCAAGCAGTCTCTAGCCTATTAGAAGCTAGTTTTATTTAAGCTTATTTAGTTGATCAGCTTGTCAGAAAGGGCTTTCTATTGGGAGAAGCTGAGTAGACGTGATGCATTAGGCCCAGATTCCCATGCAGTAAAAACCCACGTCATCTGGTGGGAAAGTGTTTGAGTAAAGCTGGATAGCTGGTTCACACAGGAAACCACTATTTTCAGCTAAAGAGACATGGTGTGATATGTTTAATAAACCCCAGAGAAACTGTCCTAATGTGTGAGGAAATTATTTTATTGAGCTTTTTATTGAGCGTAATCTATCATCATCATGGTTGTTTCTCTGGTTTGGGACTGAAAATGGTGTTCTGGAGGCCTGATTTATTTTCTGGCAGAGATTTTTGTGGGGTTAAATAGTGTTTATTTATGTGTCAATGGCTGAGTGGTGGCGTGTGTAAGATGCCTGTTTGTGTAAAAACAGTGGCACTGCTAATCCTTTTTAGGGCACAAAATTGTTGTAATTGTGTCCTCTCTATCTAAAGCAGCACACCACTGCAGGTGTATCTCTAAATGAAGCATTTGGACGTTTTGAGTACCGCTTCAGGCTTTGACAAGCTGCATTATGATTCATTCGTATTCGTTGAGCAGTCTGGGTCACCACATTTCTGAAGAGCTTATTCAGAGTGTTTCTGCAATATGCTGCCTCCCTTGTGCGTCTCTCTCTCTCGGTCCTCATCTCTCAGATCAGTGGACGCTGGAGATAATGGACTTATTTGCGGCTTTGTGCAGTATTTAAACAGCCCACCCCGCATAAGCCAATTGCTTTTGTTGCCAAATTCACATATATACACTTTTGTTTAACTGGGTCTTATAACACAGTAGAGATAAGGACTAACAGTGAACAGGTCTTCGTCCAATAAACGGGGAAATTATCTGGCCCGCTTTTCCTCGTGACACAATTTGTCAGACCTGCTGATAGGAAACAAATTCTATTCATAAAGCTCTCCTCCCCTTGGCTCCAGTGCGATTCGGTAGCAATTCAATTATAGTTTTGTGCGATAGTGAGCCCGGAGAGAGAATCCAAGCTGACAAGAAATATGACAGGACAGTTACTGAGTGTTTATGCAATTAAACTTTCACTGACAATACCTGCCGAGTGATGAATGCCTCTGCAGAGGTGTATGTGCACGAGCAGTGCCCCAACAGGATTGCACATTTTTCATTATTTTACAGTCTGCTGTGATCTTTCAGGGATGGCTGCGAGGAAGCAGAGGAAGAGAAACTGTGTAAGAGAGGAAGTCAGGTTTGCAGAGGCAGGCCAAACAACAGGCCAGAGGCCATTTGCAGGAAAGAACGTAGTATCTCCCGATAAACTGATGAATATGCACAGTTCTGAGTTTGTATGTAGCGATGCTTTTGCCAGACTTATGAAACGGCACATACAGCTATTACGTATCATAATCAATGATTATCCCTCCAGTATTTACCCACGAAGGGATAAAAATGCCCATAACAAGTAACGTGTATTCTCAGCACATAAACAGTGTTGTGAGCATACAAATAAAACAAGTTTCTCCTTCTGTGTTTTCTCACGTTACATAAACCAATGAGTTGCGGATACTGGTGTGTATAATGTAGGACAAATGAGAGTGTTTGCAGAGGGATTTAATTGCTTTCTGTACAAGTAATGCAATTGATTCCATACAAAATGGCAGGTTTATAGAACGCAGTATAACATGGATCACAGTATGAACTGTTATTACATTACTTGTTAGGTTGGTGTCAAGCTATGCATAGCTGCTGTTGTTAAATTATTGTGTACATAGTCTGTACTTTCATTTAGAACTGCACTGAAAATAAAGAGCAGCAGAGTAATTGTATCTCGTATGCAGGTAGTCCCTGTTTTACTGTGGACAGACGTACGATATTTTAACTGGGAATTCAATGGAAATCCAACAATACAAGTGAATACACGTTCAGCAGAAACCATGTTCTGAACTTCACAAGCGATATGCAGTACTCTCCTGCAGTCTTCCACTAGGAACTCGGCAGGGCGTGACGTAAGGAGTCGCGTGGTGAGTGTGATGAGCGCTGGGAAACGTAATGAGGAAAAGCCGTGGTCGTGCCAATAATCATTTTTGTTTTCACTTTCAAGACATCATTCAATAAGATATTCAATACTTTATCATAAAATAAGCATTATGTTAAGGATTTTGCCTGGCTGTAGTGTAATGCAAGTGTTCCTGTGCTATATGAGGGCAAATGAACGAGGCATGGATAAGATACATCATGCATGTCACTTGTAATAATTCCACCTTAATGGTGAGGTGATGTGTCACTTTATTTTGTTTTGTTCAGTAAGACATTGCAGTTTTGTAGGCATTTCAACGTTTAAAATAAATTCAGTTGGAGTTTGGAAGCAAAAGACGTGTACGTATCTGTTGGAGTGGAGGACTCAAAAATATTCTTATCTACAAAACATTTACAGCATGGGACTGTGGTGGCCTAGCGCTTAAGGTACTGGACTATGGACCAGAAGGTCCAGGGTTCAAATCCCACCTCTGCCAAGCTGCCACTGTTGGGTCCTTGAGCAAGGCCCTTAACCGACAATTGCTTGGATTGTAAGACTGTATCCATTGTAAGTCACTCTGGATAAGGGCGTCTGCTAAATGCTGTAAATGTACATGTACAAAATGGAGCACTGCAGGAGTTTGGGAACTCCTGCCCTAGCTCATCATGACAGCAACTCAGGTTTGAATCCCAGTAGTATCTTCTGGCCTGGTTGGACATTAAATGTGGACATGACTGGCTATGTCTGAGGGAGACGAGATTGGTTGGGGGCTCATCCCCTGGGTTTGCAGCAGCAGGCCCTACCTGGCACTTGATGGACTGGTTTCCCACCCAAAGCATGCTTACACCTGGGCCCTACAGGGACACCAGAGCAACTTTGACGACTTGATTTTAGGAGTTACGTCGAATTAGTGTCCATGTGAATCCTCGAACCCAGGTTTTCCCAGAAGATCACACTCCGTTCAACAGCTTTTCCAACTGTCTTAAAAGTCATAAAGACAATTGAACTCCTCGAGCCAGACGGCTTTCTTCCATTGCAGTGATTAATGTACTGAACTATTCAAGTCCCAGCCCTGCCAAGCTAAGCCTTACTCAATGCCCTTAATCCATAATTGCTTGGATTGCACCTTGTATGACTGCATCAGGCGCAAGTCGCTCTGGATACAGGCATCTGCTAAGTGCCATTAAGTGTAAAACAGGCAGAGCCCTTCAGCATTTCCGATGATTCTGCATAATTTATTGTCGTATATCAATTATAGTGTTTTATTTGATACATGTGTTTTTTTACTGTATAGTTCATTTAGGTGTGAATTCAGTTTCGATTTGTACATTAGATTTAAGTCAAGCAGCAGATATAATTTGCTGTACTTGCTCCTTTAACTGGATCAGCCATTAGCTAAAGGTCATCATATATGCTGTGTGACTGTTATTACCTTGTTGGGTTAAGATAGTATACTGCTGGGACCTCCGAGTGCCCCATTTGTCCAAAGATCAAAACAGAGGTGCACTCTTCCTGTTAATTAATCATTTGTCCTTCAAACAGGGAAGTTTCTCTCCTCACTGCACTCTTTCCACAGATAATTAGGCCCCATAGTTTGGCTAATTCCATGCAAGACCTGCTTGTAGCCACCTGCTCTCTTTGTATGGGTAATCTTTGCCTTGTAAGATTCGCTCCCTGAAGAATTGGAGCGTCTTGTGGAGAATAAGAAAACCTCTCTTCTTTTCCCTGTAGTATCCTACTACGCTTTCATTCGTAATAGCATTCGGGCAATACCCACATGCGCACACGTTCCTTCTCCCCCTACCCTTCCTGCTTTTTGATAGGGTGGTGTTGATTTTAGGTGTATATGGATCTCAACTAATCCTATTAATTCAAAGTGAATAACAAAGCAGACCAGGCTTTTCCCATGTCATTCCATTTATTCAACCTGCTAGTGTTTTGTTCCTCCATCATAATTATTTCCAAGTCAGATGTGCGCTGATTTCCTGGTGGATTTGTGTACCTCAGACCGACTTCAGGAACAGCAGAGCTGGGATAATTCATACCGCTCCTCTGGGGTGCTGTTCTCTGTTTTGTCAAGGACATTTTTATTACAAAGCTGATGGAATTTGCATATTAATTCATTTCTTTCAATTTTTAAGATTAAATGTTGTCAACATGTATCAGTGCAAGGCTTTGACAGACCTGATGAAATGGGTCAGTCATGCTTGAACATTTCAGAGTAAAGCAGCCAACTGCAAACTCCCCCCACCTTTCTATCCCTCTCTCACATGCATTTACAGCCAAGCACATTCATCCTCCTGCTCTGCTTCTTTTTTGTGTTTTACTCCGCTTTCCTTGTGCTTCTGTCCTCCTCTCTCTCTCTCTCTCTGGCTTTCTCCTTCTCTCTTTCAACATGATTAAGGATCCATTGAGGGAGTGAGAGAGGGAAATACCAAACTGACATGCCAAATTCTGTCAACTTGCTTTGAGGGCTCTCACCTAAATTAGAATGCTGTTAGGAACACTTGATTTACAAGTGCATTTCCAAATCCTATTTCAGTTTCCTTTTCACCTTTTTCATAATTGTCTGATTTGTGGTCATGAACCTGTCCCTCTGTATTGATCCACAGGTGTCAGGTAGTTTAAATGTATTGTTTTCTAGATGTCAATAAAACTTTTTGTTGGTAATGGGGATGCACTCAGTTGTCTTCATCTCGTTTACTAGAGTAGATCAATAAATGTCGTACTGCAGACTATGGACTGCATTTTTTTCTTTATCCTTTTACCTATAACTTAATCATTGTGAAGTGTCTTTTATGTCTGAGTTTGTTTTTATGTCTGGCTGTTTTTTGTTTGGATGTCTCAGTGTCCCACGTCTGCGATATAATTGTCCTTCATTGAATGTTAAAGTTAAAATGGCCTCCTAATAGCATTAAATTCTATTTTTGTCCAAATTAAGATGTGGTCAGATAGGAGATGAATAGAAATACATCAAAAAGAAAAAGAATTACCTTGATGCAAAGAAACTTGACTTCTCGCTGAATTTAGAGGTTCTTGATTTGATTTTTTTCCTTGAAAATGAATTGTGTCAGTTAAACCAGATTATTTAACTTGCTTGTCATTTTAGCTAAAAGGAATTTGATGTGACTCGGTATTAATTGTACTGTTTACTGACCACGTGAGGTACTCTAAAGCATTACAGGGATAAATTGAATCCGATGTATGTATAAGTTATTCCTCTGTAGTATGTAACATACAGGGACAAACCTGGGAAGGTCCAACAGGATAAAGATCTCCTGTATACACTATTTAACTATAACTACCCATTGACACTATTTAATATATACTGAGTGACAGTCAGACAAGCTGAGTAACAATCACGCCAATATGGAGGAGCCAGGGGAAATGCTATACAATTTTCTTCCTGGTGTTCGTCGACAGCTCTTTGGTCTTGGCCATGGTTGAGTTTGGAGTCTGACTGTTTGAGGCTGTGGACAGGTGTCTTTTATACAGATAACGAGGTCAAACAGGTGCCATTAATACAGGTAACAGTGGAGGACAGAAGAGCTTCTTAAAGAAGAAGTTACAGGTCTGTGAGAGCCAGAAATCTTGCTTGTTTGTGGGTGACCAAATACTTATTTTCCACCATAATTTACAATTAAATCCTACAATGTGATTTCCTACAGATGTGATTTCCTAGATTTTTTTCTCATTTTGTCTCTCATAGTTGAAGTGTACCTATGATTAAAATTACAGACCTCTCTCATCTTTCTAAGTAGGAGAACTTGCACAATCAGTGACTGACTAATCCTTTAAGTTCCCTTATTTTCCAATGTCTTTGTTTTCCTTAACTCTCTCATTAATTATTTTTTCATCGCTAGTTCTCTGTTTTCTGCTTTTTTTTCCGAAAAGTCAGTAGGTAGGTATAGTAACACATTACAGTCAGTGTAATGGAGCAATCTAATGTTAAAAATACATAAATAACATTTATGAATTCTGAACTCAGCACATGAATGGAAATATTAGGAATCTTTATGTGTATTGATTTCTTATGCTTTTGATTAATTGTTTCCTCCAGTTTTGTTTTAGTTTATTTAACTAATAATAATAGTAATCATTATATCACATAAATGTATATAACATACAGTATCAGACTCACACAGATGATAGGCAGATGTGTATATAATGATGATTGGAGCCGTGTTAGTGTACTGGGTGCAGGAACACGGCAGTGGCTCCTGTGGGGATGTTGCTTGTTAGTTCAGTCTCTAGACATGACTGTGACAAGTGGCATTACTGCTGCATCGTCTGCACCTGCTCAACCTGCTTTTCCCAACTGCTCCATGCCTCTGTAGGACACAGACACTTGATTCACATCAGTGTCTTCATGCACATTTCTTCAGGCTGTCATATAAAGATTTGTTTAGATTCAGATGATAGGATCATGCGAAAAGGTTATTGACCAAAGCAGCTTCAGTGTACAGGGGCAACCGTGACCTCTACGCTGCTAAAAAAAAAAAAACTACCCAGCTTGTCTCTGGCTCACCTTTTTTTTACCATATTAATAATGGATGAGAGGTGGAGGTGGACAGGATTAAGATGTACCCAGGCCTGCAGGTTATCTGCCCAACATTGCTGCACTTATGTCCTTTTAAATCTACAGCACAGTCACAACCAATGACCTGGGAAAGATAGCGTGACCCTTATTGATGGCCCACTGATCCTGCTCAGAAATACTTTTGTTTTAGATCATGTAGATGTAGATGCGCTGTTCTAACTAGAGGGATAGTTCTGATTTTTGATTGATATTTACTTTTTTTTCTCCACTCTCATGAAGGCTTTATGGCAGGTGACAAGCCAGAGAGAGTGAGTGTTCATTTTGTCTCTGTCAATAATATTGTCAGCGTACAAGTTTGCCTTCCCTCAGGCTGTCATAATAACATCAAACCATAATGTGACTGATCTCTCTGAAGATTGCTGCACATGCACTTTCTCCCTGGTTTGGGGTAATGGATATCCGCCATTGTGTTTGACAGCCTGTAATTCAATGTTAATGTTAGTGTTTGGATGAGCTCTGTATGGCAGTCTGATCTCTCCTGGGTTCCAAAAACATAGTCAAAAAAAATGGGCGCCATTAACCTAAGTAAACACGACCCCGCACCCATTTTGACTGACTCTTGTCGACCATTTAAATTGAGCAGCAAATAAATCTAAATGTTTACGCTTTTGAAGGGAAAGTGTACTTCAATTAGAGAATTCATTTACACTTCATGTCTGATTATTGCTTTACTTTTCCAGACGAGGGACTAATTAAAATGTATTGAACAGGAGCTAATTGATATCTTACATTTATGTTTTTCATTTCATACCAGCATTTTATATAAAATATGTGATTTCAGCAGAGGCTGCAATTACACCTTGGTGCTGCTCGTTTGTTTTAGCCCTGTTGAAAAAGCTCTTTTAAAGATTTTCTAGGTGCAAAGCTGGGTTTCTGAGCTTGTTTTTAATAGCAGCCAATGTAACTGGAATACTGGTCAGGTTATTAGTAATACAGTGTTCAGGTTTTCCACTAGTTTCAGACATTCAGCCATTAGAGCAGTAGTCGAGCATGCTTAGTAATCCAATTTGTCCCAAAGGTGTGGAAGCACAGAACACTTTGAAAAACAGGCCAAAACCAACCTCCTCCTCCAAAGATTACAGTTGCCTCTAGGGTGGCCATCTTATTGTTCTCCTGGAATTATCCAAACCCAGATTAGTCTGTCAGAATGGCAGGTGTTGAACTATTCCAGAGTCCAGTTACATTATGCTTTACACCACTCTAGCTGACACTTGGTGATTTGCATGTGACCGAGCTGTCATTGTTCGTAGACGTTATAGTTGCAGTAACAGTGGTGAAGTGGCACTAGCAGGGCAGCAGTTTGACAAACTGATTTGTTGCAATGTGACATCCTGGGCCAGTCCCAAATTAAAAGTCACTGAGCTCTTCAGTACAGTGACGTCTATGGAGATTTAATGGGTGTTTGCTTAATTTTATGCTCTCGTTAAAAATGGATATTACTGACGGAGCCGATCCTACTCATTTGCTTGAGTATCCACAGTTTTGACCATGAAGTTTCTGTTTATGGTCAGTTGAATGTCAAAACCAGATGTTCAACACAGCAGTTCTGAACTGTTTTAGTTTGTCCATATTTATTGACATATTGTACAGTCATGCCATTTCCATCCCTTGTGTTCTGTAGGGCTTTGTTTGAGTATTCTACCACAGCCAAGTCATCATTTGTGACTCTATGTCCAAAGTGCCATTGTTCCAATGACTGTAGAGACCTTATGGGAGGCTAATGTGTAACACCTAGGCCCAAGGAGGTTGGGTCCCGTGTTGAGTCTTGGTCCTCCCAAGGTTTCATCCTGAATGTGTTTAGGGAGCTTGCCACTGTCACCCCAGGCTTGCTCAATTAAGACTTTGTGCCTAGATAATAGAAAATTGTAAAGCTGATTTGAGATAATGCTCCATTGTAGAAAGTGCTATAGAAATGACTTTGACTTTGGCTCCTGTGTAGTGTTCATCTATATGGTTTGGTGTGTGTTTAAAATTATATGAGTACTGTATATTACACACTTTTACACACTATGACACCTGCTTAAAAAATCCCTCTCCAAATCCATCTTGTTGCATTCAAATAAACAAGCTTGGCATGATTTTGTGTTTTCTCCTAAGGGTGCAAAATGCAGAGTGGTGTCAAGGCAAGAAAGTTCATTTAGAACCTGCAGTGTGAGTTATGTCGTCTCAAAGCCATTTTATGCATATGAATCTATATCTGCACTCATTGCCTACACATCAAATCACGTTTGCTAAATCTCAAAATAGTAATAGATGGTGATGAAGGCTACTAACTTGATATAGGAATTGTTCTGTATGTTAGTATGTGGTTTGGGACACGGGCATACTGCT
The DNA here is from genome assembly GCA_025084515.1 of Ancistrus triradiatus. Lineage (NCBI taxonomy): Eukaryota > Metazoa > Chordata > Actinopteri > Siluriformes > Loricariidae > Ancistrus > Ancistrus triradiatus. The sequence continues at coordinate 563,164 of JAJAGP010000159.1, forward strand.
GAAATTTTAGAAAATTTAAATGCCAAAAGAGTAGCGGTCTCTGATGTAATGATGGCATTTTCTTTATTATTCCACCTGCATTTATTATTGCACCCATAACGTTCTTCAAAATTACAATTGTTGATGCAAAATTCATCATTTAGTTCTCATATATTTACATTTACAGCATTTAGCAGACCCCCTTATCCAGAGCGACTTACAATTGGTACAGTCTTACAGTCCAAGCAATTGTGGGTTAAGGGCCTTGCTCAAGGCAGATGTGGGATTTGAACCCTGGACCTTATATATATATTTGGGTATTTTCTAAATATTTTTAACAACAAGTATAATTCAATTGCTTCAGTCATACTGTGCATACTCCAATACACCATATTCCAAGTCAGCGCATATTCTTGCATTCACCATCCAGAACCAGTCAGCAGTGCCTCCCATCAGCACTAATGACTAATTTGCATTGTGCTACCACCATTTATCAGACATAACCAGAACACACATTTGCTGCAGCCTGAGACAGCAGAGAATGCTGCGAGTTTGTAAGTGATATTGCCAACAATCATGATTTATTACTGCATTATACATGCAGCATCCTGTATCAGTACTAATATTTATATAAAAGTAAATTCAGGCATGTTATCCTGGGTAGGCAAGCTTCCTCAGGACCCATAAGTCACAGGCCGAGTGAGGTGCGTGCTATCGAGTGAGTGTAGCATGGCGCGAGGAAGAGTGTAACGCTGTCAGGGAGAGTGAGAGGGACAGAGTGGACATCATGACCTGACAGGCGGTTATTGATGGTCAACACTCACAGGACAGAGAGTAATACTTTTAAAATCTCATCATTTACTCCCAAAGACATCCACTCCCAAAGGTTTCATCAAGAAAATTAATTCCAGAGCCTTCCGCACCATAAATTACTGTGCTTTCACACAAATGATATCCTCCCTTTAATATCGGCTCAGATATTGTCCGTTTTATATGTGGAGCAGATTCACAGTAGGAGATTGGCATATTGTAGGAGTTCTTATTTAACCTTCAAAAAAAGTTTAGCATCTGAAAAGCCGACTGCAGAATCATATGCTGAGGATTTGGGGGATTTTACAGGATAGAATTAATCCTCCAGAGGTGGGAACTAGCAAATTGAATAAAAGTATACTAACAAACTAAACAGGGATCTGTACCGAGTTACAGTCTGGAAGTTCACTTCAGAGTGCGTTAAACAAAACGACTATAGGAAGGAATTACACCTTTAATAATAGCACACACACAGAGGCGCAAAAACAAAAACAAGATCACGTTCCCTTAATCTCGTAGATCACATCATTAAGGATGATACAACAGAGCCTCTATCACTCTCATACATGCAGTAGCTTCTCTTGTCTGCTGTTCATCAACAGTGTAATCTATTTATATTAATACAGAGCTCATTACATGGCTCGGTTACATTGTTTGGACTTTGTGAGTCAGTGTGTAAGTCAGTGACTGAGGGCTTCTGTGCTAAGGGCTTCATGTGAACGATGCAGTACATTCCACCCCGTCATCTGTATATTTACGTTGTAATTACTCATTTCTTATTGATACACTGATTAGCCAAAACGTTAAAACCACGCACAGACAATATTACAAATGAGGTTGATTTTCTCATTACAACAGCAAATGTTCATGGGGTATAAGACACTCAGTTCTCATAGTGTACGTGCTGGATAGGGGAAAAATGTTGAGACCTGAGTGACTTTAACAAGGGACATATCATTAAGGCCAGATGACTGGGGCATAGCATCTACTAAACAACAAGCCTTGTGGGGTGCTTGTGGGGTGGTTTGAGGAGGATCATACCCTACTGCTGCAACACTGGGCCCACCTGTGGCCACAAGTTGTACAAAGAGCTTCCTACTTTGGCCATTTACCATGCAAATTGAGGAGAAAAAATACATACGTATATACTGAATATGATAATAATATTTAAATACTGTATGTGTACTCAGCAATAATAATAAATACATAAATGAATATACTGTATACATTATTCCCACCCCAAGTAATTTGTACCAACAAAAGGCACTAAAGCATGTTCACGTATATACTTTCCTTTTTGTAGTTTCACTGGAGTAGATATAAGCACCCTAGGAGACTCAGTGTTTAGCATCATGTGCTGGAAACATCAGTGTCAGAGGGCCTGGGTTCAATCCCGGATGGAGATTGCAACGTGAAGGTCAAATAGTGTGTTTAAAAAAAAAACAACAACCACTGTGGGTGCACTCCTAGTGCTGGTTCCAAGCCTGGATAAACGGGTGGGGGGGATTGGATCAGGAAGGACCTCTGTTGTAAAACCTGTCTCAAATCTACTATGCGGGGAGCTGCTGTGACGACCCCTAACAAAATAGGATCATCATCCTACAAAATATGAGGTCAGATTTTTTTTATCCATTCATCAACATGGGGCACATTAGAGAATACCTAAACAGAATGACACGGAACTGTGCTGACCTTCATAAATCACAGCATGGCTATAAAATGTAAGGGGTCATATTTACTGTTATGGCAATAATGATTATGTTTATTTCCCAACAACCAGAGCTGTACTAAATCTGCCTGAAATAAGGAGGGTATTTTTATGCCTATGTACAGAGGAACAAGTTCTCCAAGAATCACAGCTAGATATATATAACCCCGAGATTTACAGAAGATTGAATCATTTTGCCATCACCAAGTCTTTCCATAAATTAGATCTCATATGGCATTAGATGGGACTGTTTGGAAAGTGTGATAGAAGGCGGCAATACAAAAATAAGCAGCAAGTACACACCAAGTGCTAAATGCAGGTTCAATGAATTACAATAATTCATAGGTGACACATGATTTGGTTTAAAAAACGTTCTTTATTTCTTCCAGTGCCCAAACCTTAGCACAAGACTGGACATGTACACATTCGTCCACTAATCTGCAACTCAAATGCATCTTCAGACATTTCCTGTAAGTCCTGCTGATAGATTTTGAATGCTTTGAACTGGCTATAGATGACGGCATTAAAAATAACCAGTGAATAATTCATGGTCCAGCCATTACCTGCCATGAGCATTCAAAGAAGGCATGTAATAAATGACCTCCCGCTTCACATGGTGTCAAAGAAAAGAATGCCGTTTGTTTCTAAGTATGCTACATGCCTTATGAAAATGCAGAGTTCTGAGGGCTTCTGATCTCGTGTTTTAGTCAAATAGAACTCTACGCTTGACTGACAGCTCTGATCTAAAGCATTTAAGTGTAAGTTTTGATCTCTCTGCCTTTGATTAAAACTAATGAGCTCATTTAATTCAAAATGGGAATCTCTGATAAGAGAAATAAGGTTGATGTGATTGGATTAGAGTGGAGAATTAAACTCTTAGAGCTGAAGTTTGTGCTTATATGGTGTATTAAAAAGCAGTTGGCGTATTCTGCTGTGTTAGATGATGAGAAAAAATTCATAGTAATTCATATTTAATCAGAAGAAATGAAATGACTAAATATAACATGGCTATGCCTTTTCCCCAGAGTGATAAAGGACTAGTTAGATTTTAAATGGCATTAATTCATGTCCTCAGAAAGAGAGAGAGGAACGGCACTTTATTAGTGTGTGCATGTGTGTGTGTGTGTGTGTGTGTGTGAGTGTGAGGGGAGAGAGAGATGAAGCATCCCATTTCTCTCCGAAACAGAGGTAATGTAGCTTTATAAGAGCGTAAGAGATGGCACTTCTGTCTGAAAGTGAGAGACAGGGCTATATTATAGAGTAAAAGAAACACAGCATTTCTTCTCTCCTCTTCTTTGCTTTACAAAAGCGTAAAAAACTGCATTCTGTCTTTGTCTCTTTCTAAAGCTATGCCACTACATGTTTGTCATACAAAGAACTGCAGAACTTCTTTCTCCTCATGTCTCCTTACTAATCTCATTCCACGAGTCTACTTGTTCTGTCCCTGACTCCTGTGTTGCTGTCTCCTCGCCTTTCTGCCTGACATGCACTGTGTTTCCCTGAGTGTAAATTGCTCATTGTTAACACTGTTAGCCCTCATCTGAAAGAAATGAGCCTCGGCCAATGCCTCGTGGTTAATTTGATTAGCAACGGTGCCTAATTGTAACATGTTAAATAAAAGAGGAGGTTAAAATGTGCTTTAAATCAGATGCTTAAAGAAGCTGCAACCTGTCAAACAAGCATGCACAGCTTTATCATACAGCTTTTTCCCAACTAAAACTCTGTAGGTCTTGATTTCCATGTAAAGATTCCATGTTAATACTTTGCTTATTTCATCTAATAGATTGCACGTATCATTTTGGGCAGATAATCTGGCTGGGAAGTAAGTTCCTGAGAAACTGGGTTTGCAACAGGATGGTTGGATGGTGTGGTTACAGAAGTCTGTCCAGTGCAGAAGTAGTGAACGTCAGCAGAGAAGCAAAGCTCGACAGCAGGCCACAGGCAGGCAGGAGGACCAAGCTGAAAATCTCATGAGCCAATATATTACGCTGACATTATGAAAGTAGATGGGATTTTGAATATAAAGGAACCGTGTAGGGATTTCCCCATAGGAATATTGCCTCCATTTATTCAAATATTTGCTATAAGAACCATTTCCCTGACAAGGTACATTTGGATAATGGAGTTTGACTGGATTTAAAGGAGGTTGCAGTGTAATCATTGTTCATGTGGTCAAGTCTCACATTCATTTTCCAGAAACAAAAACTGAAGCGCAGAATTGGAGACGATCAGACAAATCAGCACGTTTTCATTCCTGAAAATGTTTTGGATAGTTAATATTTAGTTAGTGGGAGACTATTTTTATTCATTACTAATGCTACGAGTCCTGCCTTATTCCAGTATTTTCAAAACCTCACTTACTTTCAGTGATGTAAACATAATACTGTGATGGCAGAGACTTTCTGATTGGCTGTCCTGCCTTTTATCCATGTACTGGGTGTGTACTTCGCCTTTCTACTTCATTCCTAATGTGTACAGATGTGTGCGTTCCTCCACTCAGTTTATTGCCTGGTAAATGTTTCTTGTTCTGTGTTTGTGCACAATAAAAAAGGAGCTTCCTCGCAGCGAGGCGGCAAATGTTGATTTCTTAAACCTTTGTATCACTGTCCAAACCAGGTGCTGGTTCGGTTAACACGTTAGAGGACTAAAATGTACTGTATTTTACAGCCAGAATTCAGAAAGTGAGCTCGGTTAGCAGGGACTGACTGTGTATCAAAACACTCACCAGTACACCTTGCTAGTACCAGGTTGGACTCACTTTTGCCTTCAGAACTGCCATAATTCGTCTGATGCCCAAAATATCCCAAAGGTGCTCCTGATGGATTGAGATCTGGTGAATGTGGAGGTCATTTGAGTACTGTGAACATTATCATGTTCAAGAAACCAGTTTGAGATGGTGTGAGCTTTGTGACATGGCATGTTAATACCCATCAGAGGGTTGGACACTGTGGTCATAAAGGGGTGGACGTGGTCAGTAACAATACCCAGGTTGGCTGTGGCATTTAAAAAAGGCTCAGTTGCTATTAAGGAGTCCAGTGCGCCAAGAAAATACCCCCCTTTCTGATGCTTGCTTTGAACTTCAGCAGGTTGTTGTTTTGACCATGTCTACATGCCTAAATTCATTGAGTTTCTACCATGTGAACCTAATACAGTGGCCGATGAGTACATCTCATGACTATGGCTGCGGTACGAGCATCAGATAAGCATCTGCCCTTCAGCCAGGATTGACAGTTCACAATGCGTGTGCTGGGTAAACGTATTTGTCAGTATAGCCTGTATATTTGTTAAGGAAAACCCACAGAATGGACAGGATGCGTTCCCAGACCCTGTTAGTAAATCAGCCTGGGCATTTTTGCATGGGTTACAAAACATTTATTACATTATTGCCTCTGCATGTATGTAGTATTTTCAAATGGCATTATCAAAATATTAAGGACATAGAATTTAGTATTTGTATTTTGTATTCTTTCGTATTATCCGAAGCACTAGCGTACGTTTGCTTTTTATTGATAAATGTGTCACCCAAGCTCAGTGAAAGATGTTTGTCATGGAGTATGTGTTGTTGGCTTCCTGTGAAAGTGTAAAGTAATTAACACAGCAGGAGCAGGTTGCCGATTTTAGAAAACATAATTAAAACACTGTCAAACTTCTACTGACATATTGTATTTTCTCATCAGTGCTCTTCCATTAGGCGTCTGCCTTGACATGACAGACACATCGCACAGCCCATCCTATCCATCAGAACAGTACTGGAGTCCTGTAAAGTAATTATTTTTCTGCTGTGTTTGCTCCTGCAGTGGAATCCAGCAGTCCGAATCACCTCTCTCCAGATAACACTCTGGAGCGCTCCTTCTTCATCCGAATGAAGTCCACGCTGACCAAGAGAGGAGTACACATCAAGTCCTCGGGCTACAAGGTAACAGCGAGGCCTTACTCCTCCTAGCTCGGCAGTAGAACGGCTAAATCTCTCTGCACTCAATCACAGCTCCCCTGTGTGTTGTAATACAGTGTGTAGCGGCCGTTTGGCTGAATATATTACATTCGCTTCGCTGATAGCTTCTGTGGCTTATTTGATTAGAGCTGTTTTGGGATATGCTGAAGGATTTGATACTATTCACCACTCACAATTTTAGCTGGTAGAAGTTGAAGTTCAGTCTTTTGGTTTGAATTAGGATTAGTGCGAACTGAATTGTTCATTTTAGATACCTCCCTCCACATTCAGGTAAAGCATGTTGTGTGTATAGCTGAGATTTTGGTCCCACTAGTCACAGAGAGCAAATACAAAGGTTTGCAAATATAGCCGGCGACACAGGGACCAAGGCAGGAACAGCCCTACACAGGGTGCCGCCCACTCATACATGCACTCACACACAAAGGGGAACTTTGGAAACACCAATTAAACTTACACATGTCTTTGGATTGTCTGAGGAATCTGGAGTACCTGAAGAAATCTCATGCAGATACAGGGAGAACATGCAAACTCCATACAAGTGGATCGATGCCGGGGATCTCGGAGCTGTGAGCTCACAGCTCCAGATTTCATTCCTGGCCCTGACTCCATTTGTGTAGTTGTTGCTTGGTCTCGTGTCTCTGTGGGTTTCCCACATTCCAAAGCCATGCACTGGGTCAGCCGATGTCTCTAAAGTGTCTCAATGTGATTGAGTGTGTGTGTATTTGTGCCCTGTTTTGGATTGGTGCCCTGACACTCTGAAAACTCCCTGCCCGCTCTTTGCTTTCTTGAATTTCCCTTATGTTAATGTGTCACAGAGCTTTCTCTGTCTTTTTCACATCGTCAACTTAAAAAAAACAAAGACATGAGAGAAGATTAGTGCAGGAAGGTATAGTTTGTGTTTTTGTGGGCATGAACAGAGTACAATGCTCTTTGATAAACAAGAAAACAGTTCCATACAGTCGCTGTGGGAACAGCCTTTCAGCTATATTCCGCCAGATATTTTCTTTAATATACATGTTTATATAGTCAGCCTGTTGCTTGTCATATAAGCTCTTGTGCTCTGCTACTAGCAGGATGCGCTGTTCTGCCTGACAACCGCGCTGTCATTGGTCAGCCTGATTTATTAGAACATGCTCCGATTAAAAATTTGACGCAGCTTTGCAGTCCGTCAGTTTTGGACTCGGTGTAAAGGATGGCATTAATATACACGCGTGTTCTTTTCCAGAACGTGCCGTGCGTTTTTGGTGTGAAAAGGCCTTTACCATGACCCTGAATTAAATGGTATTAAGCGAGTATGAAAATGAACGGATGAATATTAGTAATACTAATAATTGAGGAATAACATATTGCTGAAATACAATGCCTTGCATAAGTATTCACCTCCTAGAAGTTTTCCACATTTTACTACTTTACACAAATTCTTTTCTACCCCCTAAATAAATATAGTGGACGTGAATGTGGTGCTTAGATTTTCCTTTCGAGGTATTATTTTATAACCAGAATGAGTTGTGTAGCTATAACTGAGAGACAGAGAGACAGCAGTCTCCCGCTAGGGTTTTTCATCCCCCCACCACCCACCCCTTTGGCTTCAGCATCTGTCTGGACATAGATTTGATGCAAATAAGCAAGGCGCTACATCGCTGCATGAATATTCACCCTCTCCTAGGTTAGGAGCCAAACAAGGACACATGGTATTACATTTATTTTCGAGAAGTCAAAACAACCGTTGTTGCATTATAAAAGGTCTACATTTTGCATATGACATGGCGACGTTAGGCGATAGATGGAAGGCAGAGAGGCGAAGCACGACATGCATCATGGCTGCTTATATCCCCTCTCCACTCTAGAGGTCAAATCAAAGTGAGTTCTTCTCCAGCTTAAGCCCGTCTCTTTTTTTTTCAGCACATCTCAGTATTCATCTCATTTAATGCACTCATGTAAAAGCTCCGCGTCATTATTTGGGCTGTATCACATTTCAAAAGCACTCTGGAGAAACCCTCAGAACAGATGAATCTTATTTCTTATGTATACCTCTTCTATATTCACCAGTGGGGGGAAGAGGAAGGGGGAGGGGGAGGGGGAGAGTGCATTGTGTGCTGAACCATGAATTATAAAAATTGATCCCTTTGTTATGTTGCCTTGTATTAAATTGAGATATGCTATGCGCCTGCCTCTCACCACAGCCGTGGTGAGCCCTTGCCGTGTCAGTTTGCATTTAGCAGCCTGAGCATATTTAATGTTTTGCCAGGGCTTATGATGTTCTTGCCAAGAGCAGTCCTGCAGCAATTCAGCTCCGACACTCTCTTTGTGGCAATTACTTCAAAAGTTGTATTTTCAAACTAACTTTTTGATGCCCTTAGCTTTGGGCTTCTAAAAGGATCATTTCCATTTTGTATATATTTAATACATTTTTGTGTGTTTATTTATTGAAGGCCTGCTTGTTTCAGAGCACTGTGTTTTGTGGCCCCTCTCTCAAGTGTAGTGCAGTTTATGAGGAGCATCGTGCCGGTTCCGTAGCAGCTCCTAATTACACAGTTTCTTTCTCTGGCATTGTTTTGTGATGTCTTATTTAATCCTGGAAACAGCTGGGTCAGGTATCTTTGTATCTGCTAAGTCTCTCTCTTTCATCCACACTGATACCAGACAAGTACAGGCCAACTTGAGAAGAGTAACACAGTGCAGATTCCACCAAGAATCTCCCATACAACATACCATCTCTAAGGCAGACTGGCTCTGAGTCTGCTAGCTACATAGACTCGCCTTCATATATGTTTAATTATGGATGCATGTGAGCCGTTCATAAACGACGATTCAGTTGGCTCATAACAAAATGATTGACAATTTCACTATATTGTACCATACAGCCAGCGACAAAACATATTAAAAAAGAGGATGTTTCTGGTTCCTTCATCCTGTTTGAACCAGAATCCATATTTTAGCACTATGTATTACATATTTCCAATACAATATCACATTAAACATGCAGCCATGACAAATGTCACTGTGTATCAGCCCCACAGACAGTAATACAGACACAAAGTAATGTTGTTATCTGCAGGGAAACAAATAGTGTCCTATATATGCAGCACCCAGACATAGTAATATGTCTGCCTATCCGATGCTATGAATGTAAAACATGTGAAAATTTGCCCAGTTTAATTTGCTCTCTATTCGTAAAACTTAATTTTTAATAAAAGGTGTGCTGTGCTGTGATGTAAACATATTACATGATGTGGTGTTAAATGAAAAAGGGCTGCCAAACCTAGATAGACCACACAAAATGACAAGTGATTGAACAGTGATGCATTTGACATATAGAACATAAAAAGTAGATTTTATGACAAAAATCACAGGGCCCCAACCGTAATGTTGTTATTTAAGATGCAGTGATGACTGTGTAAAGCAAACCCTGTCTGTACACTGCAGCATATTAATTGCTGCCATCATCAGGGCCCTTTCACAAGCTTTTTTTTTTGTCATCGCTACTTTATTTTAAAATAGACATGTATTTGAATTCAAAATCTGATTATATAACATAACCCTGGAAAGTTAGAAACTCTAATAAATGCTCCCCTAATTTGTGATGGCATTTGATTTCTGGAGTGATAAAGCTGTGTTCTAGCTCCAAATCCAAGCTGAGAGCGGCTCTTTTTCCATTGAAGTGGCAGTCACTCGGTCCTTGGGTTTGTCTTTCCCCCTGCGGAGCAACCCAAAGCATCAAAGAGCCCTCGCGGCCTAAGTGTGCAGTTACTTCAGGGGCCAGATCTGTCTGTGTGAATGATGATAATAGCATCTCAAAGGTGAACCAGTAAAAAGCCAGTGTCAGAAGTTAGAAAAACTACAAAACTATTCCTCTTGGGTTTGTCAAGCTGATTAAAATGGATGGAACAAAAAGTACAGGGTTGCTGATCTAGTCAACGGCCTCTGTGGGCGAATTTGAGGCTACAAAGACTTTGAAGCTTTGTTGAAGTTTGACGCTAGAGAAAAGGTAATTAGTGCCTTTGCATTTTTTCCAATTCTGATTATTTCAGAGAGAATCATGTCACTCTCACTGGGCTTCTCAATATTTCATGACTATGTTTTTCTCAGTTCTCTGAGGTGAAGGAAAAGCCTTAACAGCTGGCAGGTTGATATGGTTTTGTCTTTGTCAGGCATTCAGTAGTTACATCGCATTATGTTATTTCTTTATTGCACAGGAAGCGTTCCCTTAACGGTACATGTCTATTTTAGAAAGATGATGCATTGTTAATGGAACACACTGTGGACTGTACCCTGTACACACTCACTCTTGTGTCTTTTCTAAGGTGATCCACGTCACAGGAAGGCTGAGGATAAGAATGGCATTAACGCACAATCGCACCGTGCCCAATCAGATAATGGGGATGGTGGTGGTTGCACATGCTCTCCCTCCCCCCACCATTAACGAGGTTCGCATCGACTGCCAGATGTTCGTCACACGGGTCAACATGGACCTAAACATTGTCTACTGTGAGAATAGGTAACCAACCTTGCTTGTGTTCAAATAGTATAAGTCACATGAGCAAAAAGAGATTTTCATTAACTGGTAAATGTGATGAATATCAACGTATTGCACATGTTTGTACACATCTTTTGAAATCCAGTCCAGAAAGACTTTACTATCAAAACCTACGTGAAACTGTTTCTGTCCTGCAAAATGAGAACACCCTAATTTGGTCATGCTTGAAAGGAAATGTCTTATTAGTTTTATTAGTTTTATTTATTAAAGTCACCCCAATGGCTGCTGAATTTTTTACTGCTCCCCTTCACTTAACATATTTATAAGGTTATGGCATCAGGCCAAGTCTGTTGCATGGTTAGCATCATGGCAAAGCCTTGGCGTTCGATAACAGTACTACCCTCTAAGTCTCCAGCTTTTTCTGTCTGCATCAGCTCTGGGCATGCAAGTCTGGCTTAAAATATCCATAGCATCTATTTTTTTGTATTGTGATCTTCTGTATAAATTATTGGAAATAACATACAATGCAAGTACATGCTTCATCATGTAACAGATGCATATGAAACGATCTCCTTTGCTTCCAGAATTAGTGACTACATGGACCTGACACCTGTGGACATCATAGGGAAGAGATGTTATCAATTCATCCATGCAGAGGACGTGGAGGGCATTCGGCATAGCCATTTAGACTGTAAGTACCAGAGGCCTTGGTAACTGATACATAACTGTGATTTATAAATATTGTCTGCCGATGTGATTTGAACTGAGCCAGTATTGATGCCTTTAGCGTTTATATGCTCTATTAGAGCAAAGCAAGGACTGCTCAAAGCCACCTTTTTAGCTCAGACGGTTTCTCTGAACTCATTGACACTTCAGAGTAACAAGCTAGAAAAAAGACATGATGTAGATATACAGTGGTGCTTGAAAGTTTGTGAACCCTTTAGAATTTTCTATATTTCTGCATAAATATGACCTAAAACATCATCACATTTTCACACAAGTCCTAAAAGTAGATAAAGAGAACCCAGTTAAACAAATGAGACAAAAATATTATACTTGGTCATTTATTTATTGAGGAAAATATCCCATATTACATATTAGGGAGTGGCAAAAGTATGTGAACCTTTGCTTTCAGTATCTGGTGTGACCCCCCTGTGCAGCAATACTGCAGCTAAACGTTTTCCTGTAACTGTTGATCAGTCCTGCCACACCGGCTTGGAGGAATTTTAGCCCATTCCTCTGTACAGAACAGCTTCAGCTCTGGATGTTTGGTGGGTTTCCTCACATTAGCTGCTCGCTTCAGGTCCTTCCCACACATTTCCATTGGATTAAGGTCAGGACTTTGACTTGGCCATTCCAAAACATTAACTTTAATTCTAAAACCATTCTTTGGTAGAAACGGCTTGTGTGTGCTTAGGGTGTGCTTTGATATTCAGTTCATGGACAGATGTCCTGACATTTTCCTTTAGAATTCTCTGATATATTTCAGAATTCATTGTTCCATCAGTGATGGCAAGCCGTCCTGCCCAGGAGAGCAGCAAAACAAGCCCCAAACCAGATGATTATAACCACCACCATGTTTCACAGATGGGATAAGGTTCTTATGCTGGAATGCAGTTTGTCTTTTTCCTTTCTCCAAACATAACGCTTTTCTTTTAAAACAAAAAGTTCTGTTTTTGGTCTCATCTGTCCACAAAACATTCTTCCAATATCCTTCTGGCTTGTCCACGTGATCTTTAGGCAACTGCAGACGAGCAGCAATGTTCTTTTTTGGAGAGAAGTGTGCTTTCTCTCCTTGCAACCCTGCCATGCACACGACCATTGTTGTTCGGTGTTCTTCTGATGGTGGACTCATGAACATTAGCCAATGTGAGAGAGGCCTTCAGTTGCTTAGAAGTTACCCTGGGGTCCTTTTGTGACCTCGCCAACTATTACACGCCTTGCTCTTGGAGTGATCTTTGTTGGTCGACCACTCCTGGGGAGGGTAACAATGGTTCCCTGAATTTCCTCCATTTGTACACAAATCTGTCTGACTGTGGATTGTGGGAGTCCAAACTCTTTAGAGATGGTTTTGTAACCTTTTCCCCAGGCCTGATGAGCTTCAGCAACTCTTTTTCTGAGGGTCCACAGAAATCTCATTTGTTCGTGCCATGATACACTTCCACCAATATGTTTTGTGAAGAGCAGAAACCACTCAAAACTTGGATTCATCACGTCATAATACTCTTTTCCACTGATCTTTCATTCCAGTGTTTTTGTGAGCTTTGTACATATCTTAGTCTTTTTGCCCTGATCCCCTTCCGAAAAAGTGGTTTCTTTGCTGCAACCCTTCCAAGAGGACAATTCTGATCAACTTCTTTATGTTATTTATGTTATTTCTTTATTGCACAGGAAGCGTTTCCCTTAACGGTACATGTCTATTTTAGAAAGATGATGCATTGTTAATGGAAACACACTGTGGATGTTAAACCCTGTACACACTCACTCTTGTGTCTTTTCTAAGGTGATCCACGTCCCTTGACTGTGGATTGGTGGAGTCCAAACTCTTTAGAGATGGTTTTGTAACCTTTTCCAGCCTGATGAGCTTCAGCAACTCTTTTTCTGAGGTCCACAGAAATCTCATTTGTTCGTGCCATGATACACTTCCACAAATATGTTGTGAAGAGCAGACCACTCAAAACTTGGATTCATCACGTCATAATACTCTTTTCCACTGATCTTCATTCCAGTGTTTGTGAGCTTTGACATATCTTAGTCTTTTTGCCCTGATCCCCTTCCGAAAAAGTGGTTTCTTTGCTGCAACCCTTCCAAGAGGACAATTCCTGATCAAACTTCTTTGAACTGTAAAAGGGTCGACTTGGCTTCCTGATGAAGCTACGAAGTATAAGGGGTGGTCACACTAAATACTTGCCACTGTAGCCTATTGAAGCTGTTTTTAATACTGATATAGAACATAGAAATTCCCTGTATAGAAATGACCTGGAGTTCCTGGTTATATTCTAATAAAGAGACTGAGAAATAATTATATATGGTCATTATACCATTGCTAAAACAATGGAATATCTAAGAATGAAGCACTGTTTGGACATGCTTAATTAGTGCCATCTGCTGTTGGGAATCAATAATGAATGCATAATACTTGTCTGAATATAAGACACAACTCCACATTACTTTGAAAAAGACACTAGGTCTAACTTTAAACAAATTGAATTGCAATTGCAACTGAAGATCTGTATTTTGCAGCAGTTATGTCTTGTCTTCATTTTCTCCAATATTACCATTTAACAGGAGCAATACTGTACATTTTGGAATCATGACATTGCTAAAATGGATATCTTGAATATTTAGACTGTTTCATTTTGGGGGAAGGCTAATGTTGTGTAAATTATCTGTATTCTAAAAGCCTGTTCTACATGAAGGTTCATCCACAGATTCCATGTCATTCCTCAGTTAAACTGACTGAAGCAAATACTGCAAGTACTTTCTAACCATGTAGTGCCATAGCATGCCAAACTCAGTCATATAGTATCATAGAACAGATGGATGTAGAACATAAGAGCACCGTCTTCTTCCATGTACATGTGGGCACAAACACACACATGTTCACCCATGCAGATAAATGAGCATCAGCTTTGGTGCACAAAGCTCTTTTTTAGAAATGGCCAGCACTGATTTTAAAAAAATAGATTACTTTTATTGATAAACATAAAACTGTGACTCAGGCAAGAAGGGCTAAAGAAAGCAGATCCCCAGCAACGATCTGTGTGTGAATGTTTCAGTGGTCCTCTTGAGTAAAACTGCGCTATTCCATATACAACCCGTGTATTTTGATCGTATTTTTACACCATGTCATGTTCTTCTTGGCAAATACCCTGCAGGATACTCTTTGAAGGCTCCTCAACCTTTGGAGCGCTTTCATCATTCTCGGCAGGAGGGCCACTGACCGTCTGGAGGAGCGCTCGTGCTTTTTGAATGTCCTAAATCATCTGTTAAGTGTGTTTTGGCAGGGCACTTTTTTTCTTCACTCTCCTCTCCCCTGCAAGTCATGGCAAAGATTCAAAGTGTCATTGAGAGCAGCGTAGCATTTCATACAGTAAATGCATGCTTGCCTCGGCAGCAGGCAGCTTGCCATTATTTAAGTAGTGAAGGCTGAGGCTGGGGGTGGGGGATAAATCCCACACTTTATTAGGTGTTTGTGGAGGAGGACGAGTGTCCTTGGGGCTATTGGGTGAATTTGGAGCTGTCTGATTAGATATTGCAAGTTCAACTGAATTAGAGTGCAATTACCGCTACATTCCACTGTCCCTTTGCCTTAAAAAGTCGCCAGATTGGGTCCATTAAGGCTTGATTTGAAACCCGGCAGAAAAAAAGGACAGAGGAGTGAAGCTCAGGTCTGGATTACATTGATGAGACCGTTAGAGGACCGATTGAAGCCCAATACTTCAAATCTCCAGCTGTCTGTCCCAACCATCTATTAGTTTTTGGAATGACAGCAATCAGAAGAAATATCAAAGTAGTACACATAGTTAGAAACAAAGCTAACATTGGAGGCACTTATTGTTGCGAAATCAATGTGGACGTGTTTGTTTACATCATGGAGAGTTTAACTGGGCTCATTCAGCAAAGGTGATGCATATCAATCAATCGAGTGGAACACACCAAAAAAGGGCAGTGTGTAAGTTGATCTTAGTCAGGCCATTTCTATGTTTGCTATCCACAAATGAGCTGTTTCTAATAGGGATGCCTCAGTCCCATGTATTTCTATTCTTAATTCGATACCGATATCTAAGCTCTGAATATTAGTTGATACACTGACATTTTCAATGTAACAAGGCTCTATACAAGCAGGTTTTTATGCAGCATGCTGTAAGAGTTTGTGCCCTGTGTTCAGATAGGCTGAAGGTGTCTCACACAATCACAGAATAAAAAAGCCATTGTATCAGATTGGAAAAAAATATGTCAAATCCAGTACAACCCTTATCCAGTGCTCTATGGTGACATTGGTTCAACTGCCAATAGTCAATATTGGATTGAAAACTGACAGTTGAAAACATTTAGCAAATCTGAAAAGGGCAAATGATAGAAGAGACATCATCCTCAGTGTAGTTTGATGAGTCTTCAGACTTCTGCAGAAGGAAGAGAGATACTGGGCCATTCTGACTGGTGCAGGAAGCTCATAATTCCAATGAGGAACCAGGACACCAATATATGTAGATCTGGCCTTGCAGGCATGACCTGATCTCAGAGAAGGATGTACCAGGTGCACTGAAACAAAAGAGCTGAGTTGATGTGCAGGTGGAAATGCAAGGAATCCTGTATGAGGATCTGTGCAGCTTCTCTGGGAACAAAAGGGCATATTCTTCTGAGGCTGTGCAGAAGAAGTCTGTAAGATCTGGTGGTAGATGTGATGTGGTTGTCAAAATCGAAACACGAAGATTCGACCAGATGGTCAGTACCTGAGAGTCCAGTGCCTGGGAGTTCTTTGAAACAAAGTAGATCAGTTCAGTGTTGCTCAGATTGAGTTTCAGACGGTGTTTTGCCATTCAGGAAAATCGGATATCTGTATTTGTAACATTGGGACGTAGATATCATATATAGCACTAGGGTGCCACAGCACATATTTACGTGTCTGAGGGAAGAGAAGGCCAGATGGGGCGGTGTCACCCCTAGTGAGCAGCAGTGAACCCTACCCAGCCCTGTGGCACACCTCACAGAGTACATTCCAGGATTTGCCATTTAAATTTTACTTTCAATCAGTTTCATTGACAGTCATTTTAAGAAATGCCTTTTCCATGCGTATGTCTAAAACAGTGGTGCAGTGGTTGGTGTGGTCACCTCACAGCTCCAGCGTCCCTGGTTCGATCCTGACCTCAGACTCCGTCTATGTAGAGGTTGTGTAGAGATAGAAGTTTCTTCGGTATCATCTGACCTGCAGCCTTTAGTCAACGTGGAAAAAATGGTTATTGTATTCATTTTCAAAACTGATGTCAGATAGGAAACAGATGCCATTATTGTTTTTGTGTCCCATTGCGACACTATAGTAAATTATGTTACAATGACAGCCCTGTTAGAGGAGCATCTGCATGAATTGATCATCCCTGTACATCTATTCATGTTCTTATCTGCTTAATCCTAGTCAGGGTTGCAGGAAGGCCGGTGCCTAGCCAGCGGCAAATCCGCAAGGCTGGAACAACTCTAGACAGGGCACTACTCCACTCACACACACACACATACACTATGGCCACTTTAGAAACACCATTTAACCTAACGTGCATCTCGTTGGAATGTGGGAGGAAACCTGAGTACTGGAAGAAAAACCACATGGACACAGGGAGGACAGGTAAACTCCATACAGGCCACTCCACCCATAGTCCGAGGTCGGGATCGAATCAGGGATGCTGGAGCTGTGAGGCAACCGTAATCAATACAATGAACCATCTGTAAAATCCTAGACGATCTTGCCATTTTTGAACAAAATATATAAATAATAAATAAACCCTGAACATAATTGGCAATAAATTTGCTCCTCGCTTAGTGAATCCTCATCATAACCTCACCATCTATTTGAGTTGAGTTTGAAACAGTTCATGGCAATGATCATCACTGTCATCACTTCGTATGAAGGGCTCATCAAGCTGAAGGAGCAGCAACGATTCTCAGTGCAGCAGCCGCTTTGCTGATTGCCAATCAGAGAGTGACATCAGGTCAGCCGAGGCCATTAGATCAGCTGGGTGAGGGAAATGAGAGCATGTGACAGTCTGCACTAACCTCTGCCCATCCTGTTCAGCAAGGCATCCAAAAACACACATGCGCACACACACACTAGCCTAAGTATGCAGTTAAACCATTTTACACTGCAATTCTAGCAAGGTAGCAACTCGTTTTATGTAGAAATACAGTATGTACCATGAGCTCTAAAGTAATTGGCACCCCAGAGCGAGTCAGTTGTCGCATTCTGGTAATAAACAATTTAGTTGGTTGATTATACATATTCAGTAGTGCTGTACAGTTTGTGAACCCTTTAAACTTTTCTATATTTCAGCTTCTCTCACAAGTCCTAATAGATAAAGTGAACTCAGGCACACGAGACAAACAATATCAATCTTTGTCATTTATTTATTGAGGAAAATAATCCAGTAATACATTTTTTGATCTGAAAAAGTTTCACTCCTCTAAAAGAACGATTGATAATCAATTCAAATGTCATTAACCAAATTCATAAGTGCCTGCATAATTGCTTGTTCAACAGTGTTTATGGATGAGCTTTTATTTATTATTACTTTTGATTACATTCTTAGCCAAAATTCATGGTTACTATCCATGCATTATAGGCACACTACATGGATTACATAGGTTGGGTTTTTTATAACACGGATTTGGATCTTCCAGCAGAAATGCATATTTTCAACAGGGTAAAGGTGTTCCTGACCTGTTCATGTCCAATTTCTTCTTGAAGTTAAAAAATGATGAACAGTCTTCCATAAAGAATAGGAGCTACTGTAGACAAAGGCAGTCCTACCCATACTGCCACGATTGTGCATTATTTATATAGTATTTTGTCAGTGTTGTCAGAATTACCGTATTTTTCGGACCATAAGGCGCACTTAAAATCCTTTAACGTTCTCAAAAATCGACAGTGCGACTTTAAATGCGGTGCGTCTAATGTATGAATTAATTCTGGTTGTGCTTTCTGACCTAGAACCGATTGTAGATGGTACACGGCGCTCATAAATCTGTCAAAATGTTTTAGCACGGCCTTGGTAAGTTACGAAGCTTACGGCCACCGTAGTGCGCAGCATCGCGGAGTAATACGGTATGTGCTTCAGCATTAGGGTACGTGCATTCATTCATTTATTTTTGAAGAAGCGGATTTCAAAACTCAGCGCTATCAGTCACGCAGTACAACCAACATGGTCATATAGAGCAGCCTGGGAGAGAATTCAGCATTAACGAATCAATGGTACGGAAGTGGAGGAAGCAAGAAGACGCCCCTGCGCCAGGTAAAGACCGCAAACTGGGCTTCCGACGGAACTTAAGAGTTTTGTTTCATTTCATGCGCCTTATAACCCGGTGCGCTTTATGTATGAACATAGAGCCGTTAGCAGTCGATCGTTGATATTGCGTCTTATAATCCGGTGCGCTTTATGGCCCGAAAAATACGGTATACATTGTACCATCTATAGCATTCATTTTCCACCTAGAACCTGGAGAACTATTATACTGCAGATTTGAGTGTTTTTCATATTTTAAACACGTTATTATTGGGTCCTGGATGTGCTAAACTGCGCATCGTTTTGGTTACTTGGTATAAGGAACACTGCTGCAGAGTTAAAGGCATGCTCTGACATCTCTTTGGTCTTATAACAAAAATGTTTATTCATTTACTACACATTTTATGATATCCTCTGCAAGCTTTGGCATTCACTGCACTCGTTCCATGTGGTTTACCAATACAAAACGAACACGACTCGATGTGCTTGGACTGGTTTGTAAACAGCCGCTCGTCTGAAAGGCGTGTGATGTGAGCAGATGTTTCCTATCCACAGAAATGTAATGTGACAGAGCTGACCTCACCTGTGTCAGCTTTGGAGCAGCAGCAACACGCCATAAATTAACAAAAGGCATTCCGCTACACAGCCAAGCATCATACTCGTTGTGTAAATGGTCTGTTGTGCTGTGTGTGTGTGTATTTTTCACCAGCAGAGAGAGGATGGGGGGATAGGGAGAGATAGCTCGCAAAAGTGTGCAGAAAACCCCAGGAGAGTGGAGCTATGTGCCTGAAGGCAGACTCATAGAGCTGCTCTCTGTAGACTAGTTCAAACTGACTTTAATGAAAGACTCCCTTCACTGCTTATTGAGCTTAAAGACAGACTCCACAGTCTCCAGCTACCCAGAAAAAAAAATACACCTGGTACACACAGCCAAGTTCAAAGAAATTTCCATTTTTACCAGATTTATAACAGATGTAAAGCAGTTTACTGTCCTATAGCAATGTCTGTTTAGAAGTCCTAGTCATGGGTAACTAGTAATTATACGTGTTTAAAGACATAGCGCCTTTATTTTGAACCTTCAAAACTGGTAGCACATTTGCACGTATTGCTCCCTCAAAAATGTGTATGGATCCCAAAAGCGCAAATGGTGTAATTTAGTAAAATGTAAGCTTAAAAGGTATGACTGCTTTTCCCACTCTGCCTTTCACAGAATTTAGCAGACACCCTTGTCCAGAGCAACTTACGGTACAGTAGAGAGGAGCAGTTGAAGTGTAAGGGGAGTTGATCAATTGCCTTGGCTTCACAGACAGGGACAGCCTTAACCACCGAGATCCCATTGTCACCATTTAACTACCGGTATTTCCAACTTTTTGTGCAAAGTCATTCTTCTGTACAATAGTGAACCCCTGCTGGTGCCTATCAGTGTAAGAATGACATGTGTATCATTTCCGTTGCTCAGGGTAAGGTCATGCCAAGGGCTTGTCCTGTGTAACTGGGAACAGCATTATAAACAATGCAAAACGCCATCCAATCCAGAAACAGGAGCTCTGGAGCTCTGCCTCCAGCCAACAGTCCTTTCCCATTTCTTTCTCGCTCATTCATAAAAGGCTTGTCTTCATGATAATACCCCAATGGACTGCAAGGACTTTTCCATAAAGCAATTTCACGGGTGTAAATGACTTATTTTTATGTGACGATGACTCCCCCTGCTTCTCCTGCTGTGAGTGGGGGTCATGTTGGGTAAAGGGTATATGAAAGGTAGCTGCTATTATGGAACGGATCCAAGTGATTAAATGTAAGTGAAGGACACAGGCCCGGCATAGAGAGAGGAGAGTGAGAGAGAGAAAAAGAAAGAGCCCATCCTCCAGGCTAGCCCCAGGCTTCAGGAGAGAACAGCCAGATTAAAGATAGCTTATTCCTTTTAATGCCTCCAAAGGCTGCAGATGACTCAAACACGGAAGAGTGCGCGAGAGAGAGAGAGAGAGAGAGAGAGAGAGCGACGGGGCAGCATCATTACCACTAAATCAATAGCACAAGCAGGTGCTGATTGATTTAATGGCAATGTAAGTAAAAGGGGTTAAAAAATAAGGTTCACCTGCACAACAGCACAGTCTGGGCTGCAGCGTATTGATGGCAATGCAGATGAGAGCAGCTCATTAAGAAAAGAGTCTTCGAGAATGTACAGGTTTAAATGTATTCATGGATTACATATCTCATTTTATACATTTTGTAACAGATGTAACTTCTAAGTAACAGATGCTGCATTTTTGTTCTAAAATAAAGAATATGGGTTTACATTTACTGGCAAAGGAAAATCAGCCAATTAGCTATTAATAGTCAATTAATATAGCCTTGGATTGGTTTATTAAACAATGTTATTAGTCTGTAATCATTTTAATTGCTTCTTTTTGTATAAATCATTTTCCTTTAAAAAAAAACTTTTCATGGAGAATGTTATTTGTGGGTGTAATTAAACTAAGAATATAAATTCATGACATTATTCTTATTCCATTTCAGCTTTAGAGAGAAATGATTCATGCACATACATATTGGTTAAGATAACCATTTAACACTTAATTTAGCTAAATTTATTGCCATGCACTGCGCCAATATCTTGCATAGTTTCAGATAAGGACGTAACACTGGAGAACCTGCAAGCAGACACAGCGCCCTCTGCTGAGCCATTGACTATGCTGTTACCTTATATGTATGCAGTAGAAGCAATAGGGCATACCTTTCTGCTTTGTAATTATTGGTAGCTACCGTGACAATGAGATTAGAAACATTACATACTTTAAGCAATAAAGAAATTAGAGTTGTTGTTCAATTGCAGTCAAACGGTAACACTACTGCTTCTCTCTGTAGTGATGAATAAGGGCCAGTGTGTGACCAAATACTACCGCTGGATACAGAAGAATGGAGGCTACATCTGGATCCAGTCCAGTGCCACTATTGCAATCAACGCCAAGAATGCCAATGAGAAGAACATCATCTGGGTCAACTATGTGCTTAGGTAAACAAGACCGCTTTCGTTAAATGTTACCCCAAATTACTGTGATGCCTATTTGTCAATACCCATCAGAAAGGTAGAGGATTTCCATTTGCAATTGCGAGACAGCAACAGCCAAATAAATAGATTTCTGTAAGCTTCTATTTAATCTCCTCTCCCTTTGTGGCAAGAGTCAAGCCGTAGCCTGAGATCATTAGGGAGGTGTGGGCTTCAGGAAAACTGGATCAATCAGGATGTTTGAAATGTTCAGGAGTGGTAAGGGTAGTGAAGGCTATTACACCTTCCTTCCAACAGGATATTAAATGCTGGTCTTTTTGTTCCTATTTTTGATTCTTCTCTGTCCGTCTCTCTTTCTTTGGCAGTAATCCGGAATACAAAGACACACCTATTGATATCACACAGCTTCCCAACCTGCCAGAGAAAGCCTCGGAGTCCTCAGAAACATCTGACTCGGAGTCAGACTCCAAGGAAAACTCCGGTACAGTATACTATTACTGTATTACTGTAATTCTTGTGGGTTGCAAACCAAACTGGAGTTGGTCTTCTTCTCCAGCAAAATATTAGACCTTAACCCACAAATGCTTGGATTGTGCTTTCACTTCAGAGCTCCACAGACCCAACCCTGCCATTGCCTTTGTGGGGTTTGTATGTTCTCCCCATGTCTGTATGGTTTTCCTCAGGGTGCTCCATTTTGATTCCAAAGATATAAGTTAGGTCAACTGCCATTTCTGAAGCTCCCCCTTGTGAGCGACTAAATGTATGTGCATGTGCTGGCACTGTGAAGGGTGGTTCCCAGATTGTTCCCTGTGCTGCCGATTAGGCCCCAATTCTCTGCGATCCTGAATTGGACTACGCAGGAAAGTAAAGCAGGAGAGTGAGTGATTTTTAAATCAACAATACCACTGTTTGGTTAATAAAATAGTTTGGCAGGTGGTGAGTTACAAGCAAGGAAAAATCTGAAACCTTCTAACAGTAAGCATCAGGAACAAAGAGAATGCCAAGTTTCCCTCTTGTCTAGTTCAAAGCAGTGAGTTATAAGAATTGCAGTATAATTAAGTTATTGATGTCTTTTTCATTATTCGTTTTAAAGCCATTTCTCCTTTTATTATCTTAACACTTTACAATGACCTCTTATTCTCTGTTTTCACCGTATTATTACAAAGAGTGTGTTTTGGTTTTAGAAGTTCTACGTTTAATTTTGTATTTTGCAGTGGCTTTAGAGTTGATTTATTTTTTTAAATTTCTTTCTCAATAGGTTCCCTAAACATATAGCCTACTGCATCACTTTCATTTTGTAAAATAGACTGTTTTGAATTAGATTTTTTACATCATAACTTGGAAAAAGAGCAGTAAGTCCTGAACCAAAACCAAAACAGATCTATAGCATACCCACATAATACATATAAGAACGCCATACAAATAATAGCATCACTAAATTCAAACACAGATAAAGTTTACCATAATATCTGTATTCAGAAACAGTTATATCCAAGTCTTACATTTTCTGCCTGCAAAGAACAGAAACCCGAGGCATTAAAACTCTTAGTAAACCTGGTTAAAAGGTTGATTAAGCCTGGGCAGTCAATTGGAGATATTAATTATGCATTCAAGCAGAAGATTGAGTGTGATTCCAGAGATGGGCTTAGGGACACTGAGAGGATGAGGCTGATTGACAGACTGGGGACGATGCCAGGCTACTGTCCCCTGGCACCTTGGCATGGCCAGCCCTTTGCCAGCCTTCATCACAAAGGTTAACGTCTGTGCCAGCTGCAGCTGGAATAGATCATGCCCTCCCTCCATTTACCCCTCTCCCTCCCAACTCCCTCTCCTCATCCCTACCTCAGTCTCTCAAATCTCTTATTACCAATATAACCAGAGGTGTGCGCCTGCTCCACAGTACAACATGATGGGAACAGAAAATAAATACTGTCACTTCAGGGAATAATTAATCCTCTTGTAACTGGGATGGAGGAAGCATGTTTTCAATAATGCAGTGTTGGATAATGGTGAAATTATGAACGAACTAATGTACTCCCCACTACTTACTTCATACAGTAAATGTGGCGTAGATCATTTTCAAAACAGCTCCCCTGACTAAAGTGAGTGATTAGTCACAACTATATGATTAATTGTGATGTTAAATTTATCATATTTTAGACAGAGCCAAATACCCATATTTGCCTAGTTGCTGGATACACAGAAAAAAAATCTGTATACTGTTAATTATAAAAATAAATCTAGATACAGTGGGGCAAAAAAGTATTTAGTCAGCCACGGATTGTGCAAGTTCTCCTACTTAAAAAGATGAGAGAGGTCTGTAATTTTCATCACAGGTACACTTCAGCTATGAGAGACAAAATGAGGAAAAAAATCCAGGAAATCACGTTGTTGGATTTTTAAAGAATTTAATTGTAAATTATGGTGGAAAATAAGTATTTGGTCACCCACAAACAAGCAAGATTTTCGGGCTCTCACAGACCTGTAACTTCTTGATCCCGTGTGGGGTCAAAATGATCATGAGAACAGTGAGCAAAAATCCCAGAACTACACGGAGGGGACCTGATGATGACCTGCAGAGAGCTGGGACCAAATTGACAAAGGCTACCATCAGTAACACACACTACGCCGAGAGGGACTCAGATCCTGCAGTGGCAGGCGTGTCCCCCTAAGCCAGTACATGTCCAGGCCCGTCTGAAGTTTTGCCAGAGAGCATATGGATGATCCAGAAAGAGGATTGGGAGAATATCATGTGGTCAGTTGAAACCAAAATAGAACTTTTGGGTAAAAAAGTTCCCCATAAACACCATACCTATACTGTGAAGCATGGGGGTGGAAATATGCCTTGGGGCTGTTTTTTCCTGCAGAGGGGACAGGACGACTGATCTGTGTTCAGGGAAGAATGAAACGGGGCCATGTATCACATGAGATTTTAGAAAGCAAAACCTCCAAAAACCTTCCATCAGTGAGAGCATTGAAGATGGAACGTGGCTGGGGTCTTCCAACATGACAATGATCCCAAACACCAACCGCTCAGGCAAAAAAGGAGTGGCTCCATAAAAAGCATTTCAAGTCCCTGGAGTGGCCTAGCCAGTCTCCAGACCTCAGCCCCATAGAAAGTTTTGTGGAGATGGGAGTTGAAAGTCCAGTTTTGCCCAGCGACAGCCCCCAAACATCATCACTTTTTTAAATTCTTTAAAAATCCTACAATGTGATTTCCTGGATATTGATATTTTTTCTTATTTTGTCTCACATAGCTGAAGTGTAGCTATGATGAAAATTACAGACCTCTCTCATCTTTCTAAGTAGGAGAACTTGCGCAATCAGTGGCTGACTAAATACTTTTTTGCCCCACTGTAATAATTACACAAGACAGTAGGTTTTTGTTTTTTTTAACCGGCAATCTTAAGACATGCAAGTGCAGCCTGCAGACTGCCTGCTTTTGGCAGCCAACAAAGCAAAGCTTATAAAAGACTCAAATACTTATTTAGGTGAACACTTATTGCTCAAATAGTCTACATGACCTCTTCTTTTTCCTTAGACAATGAGCACTCCAAGTCAGATGGGAAGGGAAATCAGTCTTCAGAGAAACAGCGAAGAGCCAGAGAGTCGGACAATAGAAGCCCAGAGGCCGCTCTGAGCAAGAGATGAGGCATCAAGAGGAGGATAGCTCTAGTAATGCTGAAAGTCAGGAAAGCGAGGACAGCTTAGAACCATCTGACTGCGAGGTAGAGAAAAAGGAAAGTCGCCTGGTGCAGCTCAGTGGCTTGCCCATAAAAGTGGAGCACTATGGGGATGGAGAGGGAATGGAGCTCCACAATTCGCTCTCATCCTCATCTGAAGAGGATGAGGAAGATGAAGATGATGAGGAACAGGACGAGAATGAAGGTGGTATGAAGGACTGCAACAGCAGTGGCGAACTAAGCGGCTCACTGGCCAGTAAATGCCAAAAAAGAAAGAAAAGGAGGAAAAAGCAGAAATGGGAGGGCAGTCGTCAGCGCTTGCGTCTATCACCCCTGGATGACGGAACTGCGAGTCCAGGCAGCCTGGAACCAGCACTGGGTGAGCAGCCTCCACTACTGCCACCCCCATCACCTGCTACCGCCTCAGTGCTCAAGATCAAAACAGAAATGACTGAGCCAATAAACTTTGACAATGACAGCAGTATCTGGAACTTTCCACCTAACCGCGAGATCTCTCGGAACGAATCACCCTTCAGTATGACCAAGCCGCCGGGTGCCCATGATGCATTCCCCTCTGCCATTCCAGACTCAGTCCTCACTCCACCAGGCACCGAGGGAGGAGCAGGCATCAGGAAGCCTAACTTCACCAACAGTAGCAGCAGTAGTAGCAGTAACAGTGCCCCCACCTCAGTCAGCCTGGCACCTCCTCCCTCCAACTCCTCAACTTCAGACCCTCTCTCCCCGCCACTCTCAGCTTCACCACGTGATAAGCAGCAGGGTACACCCACCTCCCAAAACTCCCTGCTTTACAGTGGTGACCTAGAGGCTCTACAGCGGCTGCAGGCAGGCAATGTGGTGCTCCCACTGGTGCAGCGAGTTGCAGGCACGTTGGCTGCCACCAGCACAGCAGCAGCTCCACGGGTCTACACAGCAGGCACAATTCGCTATGCTCCCGCCGATGTCACACTAGCTGTACAAGGCAATCTGCTGCCCAGCGCCCATGCTGCAGTCAACTTTGTGGACATGAACGGGCCTGGCTTCGGAATCGATGCCAAGACACCCATGGAGATGCTGTATCACCATGTGCACCGGCTCAACATGTCTGGCCCATTTGGCAGTGCAGGCACTGGCGCCAGCCTCGCACAGATGCCGACAGCCAACGTCTTCACCACGGCAGAAGGACTTTTCTCCACACTTCCCTTCCCTGTGTACAGCAACGGTATCCACACAACGCAGACTCTCGAGCGCAAAGAGGATTGAAGCAAAACTCTGAGACCATATTACTGTGTTCAACTCAAATCAAGAGACTCTTTCAAGGCCTAAGACTGTGTTTCATGTTGGGGAAATGAAATGTTCTAGCACTTTGAATTTCAAGCATTTAAGCTTGTATAACTGAAACAAATGGTTTCTCTTCCTGTGTCTTTCTATATTTCTTTTCTTCTGTGTCCTCCTCCCCTTTCTCCTTTCTCTAGAGCCAATGACATTTTCTCTAAACAAACTAAGCAGGCTCTACATCAGAGAGTTCCTTTGAGCCACAGAGAAATCACCGATGTGCTGTGTGGTTTCTCTGTGGTGGAAGGTGTACTTTTTTGAATTAATCACGCTGAATCCTCATGAGGATGTCTTGTATATTTAAAGGCAATTCAAAAAAAAAAAAAAGAAAGAAATTGACATAAGAGGAAAGGTGTTTTTTTTCAATATCTTGATGTGATCAAGGTTGGTGCAGACAAGGACTTTACCCTGTTTGACATAGTTGAAAGGGTTTTAGAGTTCTTTCTTAACGAGGGAATAGTATTTTAGAAATAATGCTTTTCTTCGTTTTTCTAGCTCAGATTTAACTTACAAATCATGCATTTAAAAAAAAGCAATTTTAGCCGGGTATTGACCTGAACCGAATGTTACTACAAACTCCAGGACTTTGGAACAGGTCAGTGTGAGATTCCTCCAGTTTCATCTTCCTTTTGCAGATCCATGGTGCTATCATCAACTAACCCTCACTCAGCTGGCTGATGTAGGTACTGTTCCAGAGCTCGACAAATGATGGCTTGAGAGATTTTCTACTGAAAACAAACCTCTTACCGACAAGTTCATTTTTCTTATACTCATCCCCTGCAGAGAGCCGTGAAGGGTTTGGCTGTGGCTCAATATAATTGAGTCAGAAAAGGGATTTGGACAAGGCTGTGAATCACTTCTTACCTCTCAGTGTAACTGAGGCTAATCTTTGCATCATAAACTTGAAGATGAATGTGAAACTCTAACAGGCTTTTCTTAAGTTTTTTTACTCTTTCTCTTTACATTGAAGCCTCGTACCTTTTCTCCATCAGTCTCCCAAAACCGTTTGCCTACACTCCTTCATGAACTCTGAAAACCACATATCAGCAAGATTGTAATAAGGACATGCATTTTCAATCAAACATGTTTTGAGAAATCACATTCCTAATATTCTTTTCCAATGTTGCCAAAAAAAATACCGTCACAGTTTGGTGTTAAGACACTGTGAATTCGTTTGAAAAAAAAGGAAGAAAAGTAATAAAAAAAGGAAGAAAACTGTCACTTCATTTTTTGGCAGCCATCCATCACGTCATCTATTACCAAGCGTGATAAGCGTAAACGTGTACAATGTGTAAGTGTCATTGGCTGTCAGTCCTCATAGCGATTTCAGTGTGTGTTACTATATGCAGTATATACCAAGCTGATGTAGCCGTTTCGTCCTTTGTCCTCTCTGTGCTAGTGTGGGCTTGGATGGGGAAACGATGGTTCCTCCCTCCTTCCCCCCCTACAGTCTTAGTGAACCAGTGGAGGTTAGTGGATTTTGTGTGGTGGCCTTCCAATGTAGTGTCACCTTTTTGCTGCTTCTTATTATGTCTGTACTACTTTTCTGTTCCTGCTATTGCTTTGCTGTCGTGTAGTCTACAGACCTCTCTCTTCCTCTCAGAGATAAAAGACTCTTAACTAGCTCAAAGGTTTAAGGAGCCATTTTTACCACTGGGGAATTCTGGGATTGCAGTCTCCAGCTCAACACTGACGAGGATAAAACTGAAGTAGCATTTAGACATAACTTCTGGAACCTCAAAGGCCTAAGTTGTGAAACATTCCCAGAGTCCCTTGTGCTTCTCATGTGCATTGGGTGTATTTCATTGGTTTCCACCAACCTGTTGACTTCTAGGACCCTGCAACTCACAGGAAGTAAAAAAGGATCATGGCAGTATTTCAGGACAAACAATTTTAAAGATTTGTAACGAGATGAAAAGAAAAAAATTCGCACTACAAAATCTATTTTTATAGGTGTTTTGGAAATGCATGTTTACTAAGTTCATTATTTGGTTTACCTTTATTTCGGTCCAGCTGCTTTGCCAGTGTTTAGTGTTTTTTAGTCTGTCCAGCAAAGGAAAGGGGGAAGCCATTTTGTCTTTTTACTGAATCTGGCTACTCCCGTACATCAGGAAACTCGTGTTTGTGGTTTCTGTGAAGACGTGTTGTTACTCAAACCCAGGTCACGATTTAAATGTTTTTAAAACTGAAAGCTGCTGTTGGAGCAGTTGCAGGAGAGCTTGGTGTCACCACTTGAGCTTAGTGGGATTGTAGAGTTTTAGCATTTTTTACATTGCAAATAGTCGTGCTGTAGGAGGGGGGCAGCTTAAAAACACACTGTGGACCAGGAAATACACCCATATGTTACAAACAGAACAGCGGGCCGAGCTGTCTCAATGTTTCTGTGTTGTGTCAAAATGATTGCTGGTGATTTAATCTTAAACTAATCTCAGCTGCTGTCAGATAAAGTGTTTAAAAATGACGATATGATAAATCACTTCATTACCTGTGAAAACTGTGTCTGTGTTTTTAACTATTTCTTGTACAATTATACAGATTCTTTTATGAGGAACTTGGTGCCAAGTAGATGAACACGGGAGAAAGGGATTCTCTTAGTATCAATGTTAACAGTGTTATAAATTCTAAATACAAACAAATTAAAATATTAAAAAGAGAACACTATGGTACATTTTGTTTTTTGTTTGTTTTTATGTTTTCCAAAAAAGAAACCTAACTAACTGAAGCTAACCGAGTGCCTGGCTTGTTTTTTGTTGCTGTTGTTGTTGTTCTTCTTCTTCTTCTTTGAAAAACATCTCTTTTCATTTACCACGAATAATGCTGCAATTCAAAAATGTACATACTTCATTTTACAACAGGGTTATTTTATACTGTTGTAGATTTTCATCAGTTTAATCAAACATGTCATACATGGTTGTCTTTCTGTAACAAATTTTTTACCATCTTACAGGTGCCATATTCATAATAAACTTTTCTCGGATTTGTTACTATCTGGCATCATTTATTTTCCATTCAGTCCATTTCAAGCGAATGCATCACTGACACACATCACTGAATTTCTATGTTTCTATCCTCATTTATTTCATTTGCTCAGATTAAGTGCCCAGTACATCTTTAATTCATATTATAATAACTCACTTCTGATGTGATGAGACAATAGGTCTCATGTTTATCCTGGAACATCCATTGTCCATAGATACAAACAGTATTGCCTCTCACTTGCCTGATCTTTGGCAATGCCATGCACTTAAATGGCTGGTCCTCACCATCACACATCATGTTTAGTGTTTCCTTTTCATTGGACAAGCACTCATGCTTATCCGATGCACCATCATACCTTCAGACTTCAATTAGTATGAGTAATCCAGACTGCTATCTCTGTGTCATCTGCCATCCTGATCTCACTATAACACCAAGAGCCAATTTAAATAAATGGGGAAAAAATATTTAAGTGCTTTATTTTAAAACCTGTTCAGACAATAGTCCTCTATGGGTACTGAAGATAATTTGCTGCCTTTTTAATTGGTAACACTGGACAACAGATTTTGTTTCTCAAGTTTTGCTTCCTGAAAAAATGAGAGATTACGATAGATAAAGTTAAGGTAACCACAAAAATAATTTCAGATTTGCTGTATCACATAGGAATTTGGAGAAACATTAAAACAAATTTACTGCCTTTCAACTTTAATAATTCAAATTATTAAAGTAGATACTCCTGATACTGCTTTCCCACCTGTGCAGAATGGCGCCAGCGATCCCAGATCCAATCGCACCTGTGTGGACTTCGCATGTTCTCCTAGTCTGCATGGGTATACTCCGGTTTCCTCCCACATTTTCAAAGACGCGTTAGGTTAACTGGTCATGCTCAAAAAATGGCGCAGTGTGAATGTATCTGATTTGTATCGACGTAACCTTGCTTCTGTCATGAATACCCATTGATGCTAATGCGACATTAAATAAACAAATAAATTACGTAATTTATTTGAACACTTTAAGCACA
The DNA here is from genome assembly GCA_025084515.1 of Ancistrus triradiatus. Taxonomy (NCBI): domain Eukaryota; kingdom Metazoa; phylum Chordata; class Actinopteri; order Siluriformes; family Loricariidae; genus Ancistrus; species Ancistrus triradiatus. Next base: position 594,100 of record JAJAGP010000159.1, read on the forward strand.
TTTCAATTTTCAGCATTATCCATAAATCCAATCTATGCAGCAAGGGCTTGTACGGTTTGTTTGTTAGTTTATTCAGTTTATTTAACGTCGCTATCAGCATCAGTGGCCATGTTCAGCGACACACACAAGGTTACATCTATACACAAGGTTATCTCAAGACAAGTCACTCATACACTCAAGTCAATGCCAATTTAGTGTAGTCAATTCACCCAGGCATGTCTTTGGACTGTGGGAGGAAACCAGAGTATCCAGAGTAAACCCACGCGGACACGGGGAGGACATGCAGACTCCACACAGAAAGGAGCTTGTAAGGTTGTATTAGTTGCAAGTCCCTCTGCTAAATAACTCAATGTAGTGGGACCAGAGAAAATAGTATAGATGGGATTTACAGAAAATGCTGAAAATTGTCTCGGCAACTACAGAGCACCCAAAAGTGCTCAAGGATCCAAACGTAACAGCTTGGCAGAGGTGGGACTTGAACCCTCAACCTTCTGTTCCACAACTAGGTACTTTAACCACTAAGCCACCATAGCATAGCACCCTTTAATTGGTGACCTGTCTGATATGTGGACCAACAAAAATGCCTTCCTTTATTTTGCATCAGTTGTTGTTACAAACACCTGTCTTATCTGGCTCTTCATCTGCCTCATCTTGGGTCCATGTCTATGGTGACTACATTACTAGCACACTGTCATGTTGCACTAATGTCATGGCTGAAGGCACACTGGGGTATTCAATAAATGTATTTTTTTAGTAGAGAAGCCAGATACATTGGTCAGACAGACGTAACAGTCCATCACGTGATTCTTCTATGCTCACCATTTTATTGGGCTGCAAATGGCATTGACTTAAAAGCACCTCTGAGCAAGACTATCAGGTTAACTGAATGTGAGCAGCCCATTGTTTGTCTTGGTCACCAATTTTCTAAATCGCAACAATGACAAGACAAGACACTTCTGCTATATTAAGTCTTCATGAATTCAGTAAATCCTACTGTAAAGTATACTCACTATGTTATTGCCTGAACAACAGATGCAACAAAGTGAATTCAAACAGCATCTGTAAGTGTGAGCAGCTTCTTTAACCCGTCTGCCAGATTCAAGCCTGACTAAGACAACAATGGTATAGCAATTCCTGGACTGACCAAAACAGATTCCTTTGTGAGCAATACACTAGTAGATTTCAAATATGATGGTAAATCATAAAAAAATAGATTTTACATGTAGAGGAAAAGGACCACAATAAATCCTGTTACCAGCATGGGTCAGAATTTTGAGCTGGTAGATACCTACAAGTATTTGGGCATCCTGCTTGACAACAGACTGGACTGGTGTGTCAACACAGAAGCTGTGTATAAGAAAGGGATGAGCAGAATCTACTTTCTGAGAAGGCTCAGGTCATTTTATGTGTACAGCAAGATGTTGATCTTTTACCAGTCTGTTGTTGTGGATGCTATCTTCTTTGCAGCAGTTTGTTTGGGAGGCAGCCTCAGAGCAAGAGATGCAAAAAAGCTCAACAAACTGATCAACAAGAATGGCTCAGTCTTGGATTGATCACTGGATGATTCAAGCTGGTGGTTGAAAGGAAGACACTTAACAAACCTACTGCTATCATGGCCAACACATCACAGCCCCTCCATGACCTGGTGGTCAGACAGCAGAGAACTTTCAGTAACAGACTAATCCACCGCCGCTGTAACAAGGGACAGTATAGATCATTTATACCAACAGCAATCACATTGTACAACACCTCTTCACTTTATTCAATTTACAGTGGGGCAAAAAAGTATTTAGTCAGCCACTGACTGTGCAAGTTCTCCTACTAAGAAAGAAGAAAGAGATCTATAATTTTCATCATAGCTACACTTCAACTATGAGAGACAAAATGAGAAAAAAAAAATCCAGGAAATCACATTGTAGGATTTTTGAAGAATTTAATTGTAAATCATGGTGGAAAATAAGTATTTGGTCACCCACAAACAAGCAAGAGTTCTGGCTCTCCAAGACCTGTAACTTCTTCTTTAAGAAGCTCTTCTGTCCTCCACTCGTTACCTGTATTAATGGCACCTGTTTGACCTTGTTATCTGTATAAAAAACACCTGTCCACAGCCTCAAACAGTCAGACTCCAAACTCAACCATGGCCAAGACCAAAGAGACCAGGAAGAAAATTGAATCTACAATAGGCAAGCAAGTTGGTGTGAATAAATCAACTGTGGGTGCAACTGTAAGAAAATGGAAGACATACAAATGATTGACATACAATTGATAATCTCCCTCGATCTGGGGCTCCACGCAAGATCTCATCCCGTGAGGTCAAAATGATCATGAGAACAGTGAGCAAAAATCCCAGAACTACACGGAGGTACCTGATGAATGACCTGCAGAGAGCTGGGACCAAAGTAACAAAGGCTACCATCAGTAACACACTACGCCGAGAGGGACTCAGATCCTGCAGTGCCAGGCGTGTCCCCCTGCTTAAGCCAGTACATGTCCAGGCCTGTCTGAAGTTTCCAGAGAGCATATGGATGATCCAGAAGAGGATCGGAAGAATATCATGTGGTCAGATGAAACCAAAATAGAACTTGTTTGGAGAAAGAAGAATTCTGAGTTGCACCATACCTACTGTGAAGCATGGGGGTGGAAACATCATGCTTTGGGGCTGTTTTTCTGCAAAGGGGACAGGACGACTGATCCGTGTTAAGGGAAGAATGAACGGGGCCATGTATCATGACATTTTAAGCCAAAACCTCCTTCTATCAGTGAGAGCATTAAAGATGGAACGTGGCTTGGTCTTCCAGCATGACAATGATCCCAAACACACCGCTCTGGCAATGAAGGAATGGGTCCGTAAAAAGCATTTCGAGGTCCTGGAGTGGCCTAGCCAGTCTCCAATAGAACCCCATAGAAAATTTGTGGAGGGAGTTGAAAGTCCATGTTGCCCAGCAACAGCCCCAAAACATCACCGCTCTAGAGGGGATCTGCATGGAGGAATGGGCCAAAATACCAGCTACAGTGTGTGCCAACCTGGTGAAGACTTACAGAAAACGTTTGACCTCTGTCATTGCCAACAAAGGTTATGTTACAAAGTATTGAGTTGAACTTTTATTATTGACCAAATACTTATTTTCCACCATAATTTACAATTAAATTCTTGAAAAATCCTACAATGTGATTTCCTGGATCTTTTTTCTCATTTTGTCTCTCATAGTTGAAGTGTACCTGTGATGAAAATTACAGGCCTCTCTCATCTTTCTAAGTAGGAGAACTTGCACAATCAGTGGCTGACTAAATACTTTTTTTCCCCACTGTATGTTTGTGCATAGCAATGAACAATAATAATTACTTATTCTAAATACTTGTGCTGCTATCCATCTTTACAAAATGGTACATGATAGGAAAACGTTAAGGTGATTTGCAGTCAAAATCCATAAAATGCACCCAAGATTTTGTTCAGGAGGCAAAATCTTTGTTGTCCAGTGTACTGTAACATACTAGTTCAGCTGCTTAGTTCCTGACATACCATCAGCAATACCAGTCATAACTACATTTTTATTAGCAGTTATTTTACTTGTAATAATGAGACCTACACATTCAACATCGCAAGTCAACATATTGATATTGTCATTTAGATCAGTCATATATTACACGCAATTATCCCTGATCTACAATTGATATTATATTAGCAAAACCAACTATATTCACGATCAGTGCTTAATGAGGTATCACTCAAATAATATCCTGCTATGAAAACTTGTTTATTAATATTGCTTATTTTAATTTCATTTTATATATAAAATTGCAGGACCCAGATCTTGTTCCAGCAGGATCTGGCACAAATTAAGCACTGTCCACAATTAGATCAATTTCCTAATGTCTATGTTGTAATTTGACTAGTCTGTATTTCTTAATTAGTACAAATACTAATTCAAGACATTTCTATTTCAGAACATATTTTGATGCTAAATTTAATGCTCTGTGATCAATCATTTTAAACTTTATTTTATAATGGTTTCATAACCAATTCATAAATAAAGGTTTATGTTGTTTTGGAACATATATTTACATTGTCTAGTATGAAACATCATCATCATCTCTTAGCCACATGAGCTGTGCTAGTATTAAATATTTTATATTTATTATATATTTTATAAATATTAGTATTAAAAAAATTTTATCAAAATAAATTCTGTACAATATCATCATACTGAAAATCAACATACTCTGAAAATTATTTTGTCACATTACAAGAAAATGAAAAGAAATCAACGCTAACTTGTCCCAGCTGCATTTACACATTGTAGCCATTACAGGAATTGTGTTATGGGATGTCATTCCAAACTGAATGACCAAGTCAGAAAGATATTAATCAAGGAAGCTGGAAGCCAGTGGCATCTTTAAAGGACTTGCAAGTCTTTATTCCTAAGATTGGACAGTCAATGCATGTAACAACAATCTCACAAGCCTTACACAAAGCTGGCCTGTATGGCAGGGGGTAAGAAAAAAACCACTTCTCAAAAGTTCCACACGAGTTTCATTTGGTGTTTAAAGCTTCATTTTAGCCACATCTTGAAGCACAATCTTCAGTGGCAGTGAATGGGGTGTGTATGGGTGTGTTTTACACTGAAGAAATAATCTCTGCACTTACTGGAGTGTGCTCTTTCAGGACACATGGCTTCTCTTTATAGGTCAACCTACCAAATGGGTGAAACTCATAACCAGCTGTCAATCAGTAAATTAGGAGCATGACTGCATGCTCAAACACCAATAACATTTAAACATTTACAGCATTTAGCAGACGCCCTTATCCAGAGCGACTTACAATTGGAACAGTCTTACAATCCAAGCAATTGTGGGTTAAGGGCCTTGCTCAAGGACCCAACAGTGGCAGTTTGGCAGAGGTGGGATTTGAACCCTGGACTTCTGGTCCAGAGTCCAGTACCTTAACCACTAGGCTACCACAGTCCCCCAATAAATCCACCAGCAAGACATAATTTAGTTACAATTTACAAAGACAAAATACGATGTGTTATTGTGTAAAACAGCTTGCATTTGGCAATGCAACTAAACATAGGTCCACTGGAGGGATATAGGAAGAATACTGCCATGGCTGGCCAGTAAAATTAAGCGACCATATGCGAACATACAGTATGTGCTTGTCTTACTATAAAAAACACCATCCACCAGTTATTACTAGATTTTTTTTTTGCGGTAGCTAGGTCAGAAATAAAGGGGGAAAAAAAGCATCTTAAGGAAAACCAGCATCCCTGTGTTAGAGAGCTGAAGATGGGTAAATAATATTTTCCAGAAGGATAGGATGCTGAATGTCCTTGAGTGGTAAAGAGCCCTGACTCAAGTCCGATAATCTGTAGATGGACTTGAAGAGAGTAGATACCGTATTTTCCGGACCATAAAGTTATAAGACGCATTAAATGAAACAAAACTCTTAAGTTCCCTCAGAAGCTCAGTTTGGTCTTTACCTGGCGCAGGGCGTCTTCTTGCTTCCTCCACTTCCGTACCATTGATTCGTTAATGTTGAATTCTCTCACAGCTGCTCTATGACCATGTTGTACTGCGTGACTGATAGCGTTGTGTTTGAAATCCGCTTCGAAAATAAATGAATGCACGTACCCTAATGCTGAAGCACATACCGTATTACTCCGCGATGCTGCGCACTACGGTGGCCGTAAGCTTCGTAACTTACCAAGGCCGTGCTAAAACATTTTGACAGATTTATGAGCGCCGTGTACCATCTACAATCGGTTCTAGGTCAGAAAGCACAAGCAGAATTAATTCATACATTAGACGCACCGCATTTAAAGGCGAACTGTCAATTTTTGAGAAAGTTAAAGGATTTTAAGTGCGCCTTATGGTCCGAAAAATACGGTAATTTCTGCTCATGAAATCTGACTTAACTCAAACAATTCTGCAAGGAATAACGGGCAAATATTCCCCAATCTAAACAATACTGGTAGAAACACATCCAAACAGACTGATGGCTCACTGAAATATGCATTGATTATATCTGTAGTTTCATAAGCCTAAAATAAATTTGTTGATTCCTATGTCTTTTCATTTAAGCTTAACATTGCTACATTATTAACAGCAATGTTAACGTACATATTGTAAATATACAGTGGGGTTCCAAATATCTGATAATATCTGATATCTGGTACGGACTCGCATTTATGCAAAATCTGATTTTACTAAATGCTTGACTTTAGTCATCAAGTGCTGCTATAAATGCTCATCTATGTCAGGTGACTGGTGACTAAAGTCCATGACTGTCAGCACTTCTTGATCATCACTGGTCTTCAAGTAATCCTGCTGCAGTATGAATCATTCTCCCAAAGACCCAAGCAAGAATTTTCACTAGTGGGCTCAGACCTTTGGCCCGCCTGTACATAGCTAGCATTATAACTGATAAAAACTGCTGCATGGATATCTACCTTATGTCTGATGCTATGCCTAGTAAAAATAACATTGTAGATACTCAGAATTAGAATTTTGTAGTTAAATCTGGGTTAAGACATGCATTACTGGTGGTATATTAAGATCAAACAGCTTGCTATATAGATCCTGGACAACATAGCTCTGCACGCATAGCTTTGAACAATAAGCTGTGCATTTTTTAGCTTCTCTTTTTCTTCCATCATCCATTTTCAGCCTCCGTTCCTCTTTCTCCGAGCTTCATCTCTCTCACCCGCCTGACTCGAGGCACTGAGGGGAGGTCACAGGCAAAGCCCAGCAAAAAAAAACTCCAGCCAACTTTTAATATTTCACACAATTTTAAATGAAGGCCATGAATGATAGATCACAGGACAGAGAGGCTGGGAAAAAAGCCTAGACCTGAAACCTCCCTAATGACCACAAGCTGTCCATCTCCCCACCCTGTCCTTATTGAGAATCAGAGTGTATGTTTATACAGCAGCTCGTTATATCTGGACTCATCTACAGGTAGCACGCACCATAGCTGGAGGAATTATGAGAATAGAACATGCCCTCACACAGAGAATCTCTCATCTTTTAATTAGTATAACTTCATAGTTTTTACCAATATGGAGACCCACAACATGGTTCTCTTTTCCAATACAAGACAAGCTGGCAACCAAAATACAGCCATCAGAAGCAATATTATACCTTTGCTTTTTTTTAATGCTCTGATACATCTTTCTACATTCATGTACATGTATATTCCTAACAGAGCTGTGAAACGATTAAAATATCTGGGTACCTGCACAATGCATTATTTGAAACTGCTTGCTCGTATTTGCCCCTAAAGAAAGAGTTTTCATTAACATACAACTACACATAATAAAAACTTCAGTAATAAAAGCATTTATTACTTTTCAATAATTCGGTGACATTATTTTCACCCTGTATTCTCTTGTTTGCTGCATCACAACACTGCATTGTGACTTCGTGAACGGTAGGTTTTTAAGACAAAAGTTTATCAGATACTTTTCTAATACCATGATATTATAATACATCACACAACAGAGCGTGATCATGTGATGGAATCTGCCGTCGTATGGTATTGAGCAAAGTGTGTAAGGAAGTGTACAAGATCATTTGCACACTCACCAATCCTGTTTTCTATTAGCTAATACTGCTGCAAATATTCTGTAGGAGGTAGGGAACATATTCAGAACGGGACCACTTCAGACATATTAAGATTAAAATAATATTTTTACGTTACCTAATTATTCCTTGACAACCCTAAATAATAAGTTAAATCCTGTTTTAGATAATAATCAGAATACTAATACTTTTGGTGTACTCTCACAAAGTTTAAGAATCCTGAACCGCAATATTAGTAATAAATTTGTTCAAATCCCAAAGGTCTCAGGCATGTAAAAAACATGTACAGAAATTAATTTTATGAAATTGTAAGTAATAATAAATAATTTTTAAAGCACTAGAAAGAACATTAATATGTAAAATCCTAATTAATAAGGACCACATTTGTGGTATTTATATAATTATCCTAGAAGCTGTATACAGTTTGTGAACCCTTTAGAATTTAGAAGTCCTAAAAGTAGATAAAGAGAACCCAGTTAAACAAATGAGACACAATATTATACTTGGTCATTTATTTATTGAGGAAAATGATCCAGTATTACATATTAGTGAGTGGCAAAAGTATGTGAGAAACCTTTTGCTTTCAGTATCTGGTCGTAAGCCCCAGATGCCAGCAAAACATGGTCCCGCAAACCATGATACTACCACCACCATGTTTCACAGATGGGCTGAGGTTTCTTTAGCTTGAATTCGCAGTGTTTTTCCTTTTTTTTTTTTTTTTTCTTTTTTTTTTTTTCCTTTTTCCTTTTTTTTATTTATTTTTCTCTCCTAGTTTTTTTTTATTTTTTTTCCTTTCTTTTAGTTTGCTAAGGTTTTTTTCTCTCGCTTTTGTTAGACTTTTTTTTTGAATTATATTAGATATTTTTGTTTCTTTTCTTGATTGTTCTTCTGTCGATTTTTTAGTTTTTTTTTAAGTTCTTCTTTCTTTGCTATTTTTTTTATCCATTTGTATTTTTGTATTTTATCCTTTTTTGTTTTAGGGAGTTTTTTTTTTTGATGTTTTTTGTTTGTTAAGATTCCTTTTCTATTCCTTTGGTTTTTTAATTAGTTTTTGTAATTGTTATTTTCCTTTCTTTTTATTTCCTTTTTCTACTTTTTTGGTGATTTCTTTTCTTCATTTCTGGCTTTAGTTTTTCTGCTTTATTTTTTTTGCGTCACTTCTGATGCCTTTAATTTATATATGTTGTTTATTTTTTTTTTTATGATTCCTTTCTTTTTTTTTGATTTGTATTTGTGTGGGTATGTTTTTTTTCTCCAAACTAACGGCTTTTCTTTTTAAACCAAAAAGTTTCTATTTTGGTCTCATTCCGTCCAGCAAAACACTTCGTCCAATGTCCTTCTGGCTTGTCCACATGATCTTTAGCAAACTGCAGATAAGCAGCAATGTTTCTTTTTGGAGAGCAGTGGCTTTCTCCTTTCAACCCTGCCATGCACACCATTGTTGTTTTCAGTGTTCTTCTGATGGTGGACTCATGAACATTAACATTAGCCAATTGTGAGAGAGGCCTTCAGGTTTGCTTAGAAAAGTTTACCCTGGGGTCCTTTTGTGACCTCACCAACTATTACACGCCAACGCCTTGCTCTTGGAGTTATCTTTGTTGGTCGCCCACTCCTGGGGAGGGTAACAATGGTGTTGAATTTCCCTCCATTTTTAACACAATCTGTCTGACTGTGGATTGGTGAGTCCAAACCTCTTTTTAGAGATGGGTTTTGTAAACCTTTTCCAGCCTGATGAGCATCAACAACTCTTTCTGAGCTCCTCATAAATCTCCTTTGATCGTGCCATGAACACACTTCCACAAACATGAGCAGACTTGATAGATCCCTGTTCTTTAAATAAAACAGGGTGCCCACTCACACCTGATTGAAAACACCTGACTCTAATTTCACCTTCAAATTAACTGCTAATCCTAGAGGTTCACATACTTTTGCCACTCACTAATATGTAATATTGGATCGTTTTCCTCAATAAATAAATGACCAAGTATAATATTTTTGTCCCATTTGTTTAACTGGGTTCTCTTTATCTACTTTTAGGACATCTGATGATGTTTTAGGTCATATTTATGCAGAAATATAGAAAATTCTAAAGGGTTCACAAACTTTCAAGCACCACTGTACCTAAAATGTTTTATCTGAAAATCAGAAGGTAAACTATAAAATAATTTTAAAGGTCAAAACTTTAGTCTAGTGCAAAAGGCAAAGCTCATAATGCAAGCCAGAATTTCACCCCATGTCTGCTGCCAAGGGTGGCAAAGAGATGTAGTGCAAGTTGTCTTCTCATCAGTTGAAATCACGCTTCCCAGACTGCTCTGGGGATAATCAGCCCCAGATTATTTAAACCCACGAGACACAATATTTAAGCATGCCAAACACCAGCACACATTGATGCGTCTTGTACCACCAGTATCGGTAATTGTTTGTTTTGAAAATAAAAGACAAATGGGGAAAAGAGAATGTTAAAAGAAAGCTGAAAATACTAAACAGAGGAGTAAACTGAAAAGAAGACATAAAACTGAAAGGACTACAAGAGGGAGCAGACTAATACAAAATATGATATAACTGTGAGGAAACATTAAAGAGTTAAGGACAAGTTGAGAAGAGATTAAGCGGCTATAGTTTTACTATTGAAGTGAGACAGGAAAAGGTGATAATGGGAGAGAATTCTGTTTAAAACTAGACCAAAGAAAGGAGCACAGTTAAGTTGTAAACTGCAGGAAGTAAGGAAACTATTAAAGTGTCGTCTGAAAAAAAGTAAGAAAAGATTCATTCTGATTTGAGTTAGATTGTGGAAACCATCCCAGCCTTAGTTTTTTGTTTAGGTCCTGCGCTCTAACTATCCCAGGGTCTGCAGATGGCATGTAGAACCCAGTCCAGACCTTTGGTCTGCCTTTTGTGCCTGGTCCAATATATAGCTGTTTTTACTCTTTTTGCAGGAAATCCTGATTCCAGGCAAAACAATTAAACAAGCAGCACACACAAGCACAGTACACACACACACACACACACACACTCTGTCCCTACTCAGAACCAGTATTGTTCTGCGCCTGCATCCAAACCCCCAGCAGGCCCCGTAACAAGCAACTTGTGATGCTGCTGAATGTTTGCCTTTCTCTGTTTTAACCTGCCCCAAATATACTCAATGAGGTTTAGGTCAGGTGACTGTGGAAAAACGTCCATGAAAGTCTGCACTCCTTAATCTTATGTGGTCTTCAAGTAGTTGCTGCAAAGGTTTGACATCATTGTATTTGGAATGAAAAACACAGTACTGGATAAATATAGAGAACACTATATATGGAGAAAAATGTAAAATAGAAATATATACAGTACGTAACTTTTTAAGGTTATACAGTAACAATATACTGATCATTTACTTCAGTTTCTTTGCCAATATGTGTAATATTCAGTAATATACAGATTTAATACCTTGAAACTGTTTTCTAAATAATTACTGACACATAATTGCATTAAACCATTTCTAAAAAGTCTTGTTGGCAACCTTTTTGGCAAATGGGCCATAATGAGTCAAATCAGCAGTGAAAAGCTGATCTTAATGCATTAATGTATAGTTAAAACTGACCACAGATCGGTTCCGAACCACTGTTTTACACACATAAATCATGTAGAACCAGAAACGTGCGTCCGACAGCCTACGTCCACTGTATGGCAAGACTGTCATCTAGTGTGCATATCAGGAATTGCAAGTAGTGGTCTACATTGACATGTCTATAACAGTGTTTCTCAAACATAGTCCTGGAGCCCCCCTGCTCTGCACATTGCAGTGCTTTTCCTGTTTATACACCCACTTTACCTCAGTCATGAGCTTGTTAATGAGCTTAATAATTGGATCAGGTGTATTGGGTGCAGGAAACACTAAAACGTGCAGAGTGGTGGGGCTCCAGGACCAGGATTGAGAAACTCTGGTTTATAGCCTAGTAGTTGATGGTTCTCAGCAGTGGTGCTCAAAGGCCAGAGTGCAGCTTAGTTTGGTGATTTTTCTGCTTAAACTAGTGATGGGAATTCCGGCTCTTTTGGCTCGGCTCACTAAAAAGAGCCGGCTCTTTCGGCTCCCTAGTGGCTCTTTAGATTGTTTGTAGCTTAATTTATTACTATCTCTCTCTCTCTCTCTCTCTCTCTCTCTCTCTCTCCCTCTCAACCGGCTCCCTGTCGGCTCCCAAACGGCTCCCAATCAGGAACCGGCTCCCGTCGTTCATTTCAAAGAGCCGGCTCTTAGAGCCGGATCGGTCGCGACCGACACATCACTAGCTTAAACGTAGCTGATTCACTTCACCAGTAATAGACCAGGTTTAGTAAATTACGAAAAAAGTGCTGGCCTAGGAAAGGAAACCTAAAAGGTTCCTACAATCGGATACAATATAAATCACAGAAACTCGCAATTTCGTTGCAGTCAGAAAGCAATTCAAACTACAATTCTCATACAGTCAAACAGAAAATAATGTACAACAAACTACAACTGTCCTACATTCAGACAGAAAATAATGTACAACCCATAGTTATATTACATTTACGGAGAAAATGTGCTCAACAAATTCAAAGACAAAGCTAATGCTCACACAAAATATTCTCTGGTTGCATCAAGAAATTAAACAATCACCAGCCAATAAACAATTAACTTTTGTTCACTTTTAAATACAGCAATATGCAATAAATTGTCAAAAAATGACACAACAAGGCTGTTTCCTTTATAGAGCAAACATTGACCAGGGACAGATAGACCAGTAAATGACAAATCACCTTTACAGTGAAGCTGTTACAAGTGACATACATTATTTATCTTACATTTGTACTGTATAACAGCATTCACTGCGTGGCTGAGACAACAACCCCCGTTTGGGAACCACTGTATTAGGGCAAGTGTGAGATGATTTAGCATGCATGATGCTATAAACTTGCTGTTAGCAACATTAGCTTCATGGCTCCGATGCAAGCAAACAAACGTTTAACATCAATAATTTCTTGCAAACTCGAATTTACAACTAGTGTCTTACCTTTGTTTTGTTAGATATAGTAACTGGACGGTGTTACTACGTGCTCGAAGATTAGCACATGGGTTCGTTTAGTGTTTACAAACAGTAGCTAATAGGAATTTCACATATGCACTTAACTAAAAAAAAAAAAAGAAACTGCATATGCTTAAAGTGTATTTAAAGTCTAGACGCTATGAGCCATTAAGTGTCGGTTTATTACCTGACCTTGCTCATACTGGAATCTGACGTGGTTCCCTTTTCAAAACTGTCGACAAAATAAAGAACAAATGACCACTAGAGGGAAGCAATGATCTGCTCCTAGCACTGTTTATAACGAACAGTACATGCAAACATGCAAACATGTTAAAAATTAAATGATGAACTAAAATTCTGTCCATTTTGTCCATTATACCAAGTAAATATAGTTTGCATTAAAACTTAGCTCTTGTAAGGGTCTTCATAAGTACATATATAGAGTATTTTACGACAGAAAAAGCAAGCTTCAGCTAAATCCTCCATAATCACGGACGTTGGACCTTGCATTGTGGACACTGTACAGTATAACAGAAGCACATACTTTCGCACATATGATCTGTGTATTATAGGATTGTTTCATTATCGTTATCAATTCTGACTTCGATGAGACACACTTTTTCCTCATATATGGCTGATTTGATTAAGTCCTAAACAGGGGAAATGCTGGGACCAGAACTGAGCGCTGAGCACTCAGTGAAACCAGTCCCCCAAAAACCGTACATTTTAATTTCTGACTGACAAAACTACTGCTACTCCACTGTGAGCCACAGTCATCACTTGGATCATCCATTTGCAATGGGGGACTGCTGTATTTTCAGTGTTCCCAGGAAAAATGTACTGTGAATTTTCATAGTAAAACTGTGAATTGCTTGACAGTTTTTATGTGAACTTTCACAGTTTCTTCAGAGCATGAAGTTCACAGTTATACTATGAATTTTGGTGGTAATTTGGCCACTTCATGGTTCTACTGTCAAATTTCACAGTTTATTTTTCCTGGGTTTAATATCTTGTATTAACGATATACTTTCTATGGTATAAACATTTTTCTTCAGCTTATCAGAGACAAACTTCCATTAAAAAACCAACAAAACTACTCCTTACTATTTTAGGGGTGCTGGGATTCCATTTAGGGGTGCCTAAGCACCCCTTAAATGGGTCTGAACATGCCTATGGTCCTGAAAGAGCATCTTTGAGAAGTTAATACAGGCAGCATGGCAATAGTTTGGCGGTGAAATTATGAACAGGAACATGTAATGTGTACAAGTCCACAGTAATTACCAGTTATAATGTGTAAACAGCTCCAGTTTCTCGGTGGTAAGAGCCAGCTGCTGGAAGGTGCATTTCTGTAAGGACCTGGGTTCAAACAAAGTTATGATGGCTGTTGAATTTTCAGTGAGCTCTTCAAACCAGAAGTTTTACTTTATTATGTACCATTTCATTAATTGTACAATTTCAACTCTCTAAAAATCCCCACAACAAAATGTTCTGCTGTTCAGATGCGCCAGAAGCTGAGACTTTTAGAGCACTGTTGAGACTAAGACCTTCCCCTTACTGGTAATTTTCTTTTTAAATAGATGGACCTAATCCGCATGCAGTGCCAACATCTGTCAATAACTATATGTTTTTATCCTTACCTTAACAACAGCAGTGTGACAAAATATTTTAGCAGTGCTAATGACAAACAATTAATATGCATAATAAAGTAATAAGCTGATCCAGGCAGTGCATTACAGCTATTTATCATGGCTAAGGGTGATGTTAAGCATGACACTAACCCGTGATAAAATTACTGTCTGCAGTCTGAAGTGGCTTATTGTTTGGATAAAACAGCAACAAAAATGACAGAAATAACGGTATGATAAAATACAACATTGTACAACAAAAACCTGTTTATAATTTTGTCCCATACAAAAAAAAATAAAAAAATCACCCATACTTTTTTTATTCCAGTATACTCACATATCGTCACATATAGTTTATAGTAATTGAAAGCATTTGAAATACAAAAAAGTTTAAAAAATAGCTATTTTCATTGTTTGTGAAGAGCAATAGCTTCTTTATGATGACACACCTCTAGATAAATGAGTCACCAGGGACCAGCAGAAACACAACTAAAACAAACTGCAAAGAGTGCGAAAAGTGCCCACTCTTGATTAGCAGTTCCCTGTCATTTGTGGTCTAGAACTTAATGTGTAAATACCTATGGTGCAGTGTCTTTTCCACTCTGTTTAAAAGTTGTGCTTTTGTGTATTGAGATGTTGTTCTGATACCCCATCCAACATTATAATGCCAAGAATTTGCATTGAGAGTTCTACTTCTTTTTGTCACATCTCCAGTGAGTTGACATTCGAATCCCAAAATCATTCTTTCACACAGCTCATTATAAAATACTATGAGAATTACTTTTGTTGTAAAGTGAAAACGTTCACACCATAGGCCAATCCTGCCATTCCTATGGTGTGGAGAGAACCCAAACATCACACTTCTTTCTACTTCTGCCTGATAAATGTAAACAACATCACAATATAACATCACAATCCAAACATACTGTTAAACATACTGGAATACCCTAATTTGCAATTTGCTATAAGGCCAGTACCTCACAGTCAGGATGTTATGGGTCGCCATAAAGACTGGCTGGCGAATCTCTCGAGTGCCCCCAACTGGTGATGTTCAAATCGCCAGTTTACCTTTTTCCCCAAAAAATAGCACGTTCAAAAAACAGGCGTATCAATGAGTCCTGGGCAGAGCCCTGTCAGAGTCAAATGACAAGCAGTGCGACAATAACTAATGCTGCGACAGGGCTACAGGGTGTGCTTATAAAGCCCTCACAACAGGTGTTGCCACTTTCACGTGTAATCCCCCATCGAGGCTGGCACATGCGCGATCGCACCAAGCATGCTCACGCCGGCATCACAGGTCAACAGTGGCCTCTAGAGGCCAAAGCATGACCCCAAATAGTACCCCTCTAGTAGCCAAAGCGTGACCCCTAATTAGAGTTGGAGCACGGCAGAGGCGGGTCAGGGGTAGAGCTCAGCACAGGCAGCTTAGGGGCGGAGCTCGGTACAGGCAGATCAGAGGCGGAGCTCGACCCAACAAGACCCGAGAGAAAGGTCGGTGCCAAATGCCTGGCTAAGCAAATGTACACCAAGGACCCCAGCACCGAGGTCCACAAAGGTGACCACGGCACCGAAGTCTGCCCGAACAACCGTGGCTCATTTGCATTTACATTTAGATTTATATTTGTGGCATTTAGCAGACGCCTTTATCCACAGCGACGTACAATTGATATAGTCTTACAATCCAAGCAATTGTGGGTTAAGGACCTTGCTCAAGGACCCAACGGTCCATAGTCCAGTACCTTAACCGCTAGGCCACCACAGTCCCAGGGATAAGTGGTAATGATCACGGCGCAGGGATCGGCAGTAGCAAGGCTAATGGGAGTGGCTAATGTTGCGAGGCTAATGGGCGTGACGAGCTCAGGTATGGAACTGCTCAGATGTGAAGCTAATGAGTGCGGCGAGCTCAGGTACGGAGCTAGACGGTGCTAAATGCTCAGTTTTGGAGCTTACTTTCTCAGGTACAGAGCTTATGTGCATGGCATGCTCAGGTATGGAGCTAGGCAGCGCTAAATGCTCAGGTACGGAGCTTGGGGGGCGCATTGTGCACAGGTACGGAGCTAGGCAATGCTAAATGCTCAGGGACGGAGCTACGGGGTGCTAACTGCTCAGGTACAGAGCTTGGGGGCGCGGTGTGCTCAAGTACCAAGCTTATGTGCGCTAGCTGCTCAGTTGCGAAGCTAATGGACGGATGAGCGAAAGGTGTAGGAGAAAGTGTGAAACCGGCCCTACTCTTGGCCCGTTCTACAAGGCTGGCATCTGCACGGATGGCCAGGCCATACAGATCAGTCAGAGATGAAGGGTCCAGAAGAACAACTCTTCACAAATTTCACTGCGCAAACCATACTCAAAAATGTCCATTAACTCTTGGTCCCCAAAACCTGACTCCATGGCCAGCTCATGAAAAGCTGCTACTTAAGAGATGACTGGCCAGAAGCCTTGGGTGAGCTCCAGGATGCGGGGGAGCTCACGTGACCTTGGAACAAGCAGCTGGGGTTCTCAGACCGCAAAACTAGGTGACGCTAATGGCTCAGGACCACATAGCTCCAACCTGGGAGGGTCGGGAGCATCAGTGGGGACAAAACCCGGTTCCACGTACATGACTGAGCAAGACAGCCATAGTTTGGAACCGGGTTGAGACCAACGCCTACTGCAACAAGGGCTGGGCAACTTGGGGGGGTCGGGATGCAACACAGAGTCCCTGGCTTAGTCACAGCCAGTGAACGGTCCCCCAAAAGCTAACTGGGACCTGGATAGAGTGACCCACCAATTGCGACGACTGGGGATCTCCAGACTGGAGGTCCAGGAGCTAACGCTGGATCCCTTTATGGGTCGCAGCATTCTTTTACGGTTTGACATAATAAAAATGAAGGCGAATTGTGAAATCAAAAAAATAACCGTTTTGGGACCCAATTGCAGTTAGCTCCAGATGGAATTAATGAACCAAAATATCAATAACTAAAAGAAACGAAAGAAATAACTAAACAGAAACTAGAATAAACAAATAAAGAAAACCCACGCCATAAGCGTACAGCGCCGCTATTCACTACACGCGAGCGGAGTGCCCGCTAAAGTGTGTCACGATTATATTCAATAACTGCCCGTTGGAGCGTGACACAGAAGCGGGGACGAGACTCAGAAAAAGCTTGGTGTCCTTTTAAACATGCGAACCCGATCACATTGGGAAATGTTTAACCCCCGATCACAAAGGAAGAAGAGGGGGTGACGCCGTTAGAGGGAAAAATCAGCCGAGGAAGTCCAGCGTTACAGAGAGCTTACCCTATGCTAGCTTCTAAGCCCTACCTTCTAAGCCTACGCTAGCTTTTAAGCCCTCCCGAGTGCCCCCGACTGGCGATCTTCAAATCGCCAGTGTACCTTTTTCCCTAACAAAAAGCAAGCTCAAAAAACACCGTGAAAAACAGCCATATCAGTGGCCGGAGAGTCAAGCGACAAGCAATGCTGCGACAGGGCTTATATAGCCCCAACAACAGGTGTCGCCACTTTCAGGTATGAGTGGCTCAGACACATTGGGGGAAAGGCTTTCTCATATGGCAATATGTATGAGAAACTACGGACTAAATTTTCTACTTTAGTTCGAGACTCAGACACTCTCCAAATTTTAAGTCTAGGCTAAAGACATACTTATTTACGCAGGCGTTTGACTAGATTTAGACTGGGATGCATGGCTTGGGTCACTGGGTCTGGAGACTCCCTAGCTGGGAGTGTCGGGTGGGCGGTCTGGCTGAACTGGGCTTTGGTCCTCTTGATCTTGACTCGTGCATCCTTGCCTTAGACAGGGCAGAGCTGGGGGTTCATAGTCAAGAAGCCTTATGGTGATCAGAGACCTTGGGTTACTGTCTTCTGCCTCCCGTGGGGTTGCCGATGTCTCATGTGATCAATCTTGGCTGTGTTTCCTACCAGTTCTCCTCTTTCTAGCTATGCTGCTATAGCTAATGCTGCCGGGGTCTCATGTTACACATGGCATTAGTGATTGTTAATAAACACTGTGCTCTTAATCAATAACTAATTACATTTTCAGTTTTCTCTCCGAGCTGTGCTCTGGTACCTGTTCCTGCCCCACATATGATCTTCATCCGCTTCAGCTTCACTCAAGCTATTTCCATCATCAACTCCAGCCCCATCATACCCAGGCCACCAGAGGGCAGTAACACTCTCCCTCTTTCGGTTATTAGGGGACGAAGTGCCGCCAAGGACTTTCCTGCTTAGGCTCATGATCCTATAGTGACTCTGTGTATCAGACTACTTAATGCATGGTGGTGTAAGCAGTTAGTGTGTTCAATCCTGACCTTGGATTCTGCCTACGTGGAGTTTGTATGTCCTGCCCATGGCTGCAAATCAATGTAACCTTGCTCGTATCTTGCATAGCTGCAGATGTGACTTTAAATAAACTAAATTCAAATTTTTTGCCAAAAATCTAAGGATACCATCTCATGGTAAAACCATGGTAAAATCATCTTAGAGATACCATAGTAACCATGTCATTGTTTTCTTTCCGCCAAAAAACATGGTAAAACCATATTTAAATTTCGTAAGTGGTACAAAATCAGATCAGGCTACTATGTGTATTATTTCTATGTTCACTGTCCATCATATCAGCCTCTATTTACCATATAGAAGCACTTTGTAGTTATATAATTACAGTCTGTACAGTCTATAATCTGTTTCTCTACATACTTTCTCATTCTGCTTATATATATATATATATATATATATATATATATATACACGTATAATATATATATATATATATATATATATATATATATATATATATACGAACATATATACATATATACATATATATATATATATATATATATATATATATACACACACATACATATACATATACGTATATATATGTATATAAACACACATACATATATAATATACGTATATATATGTATAGAAAATACATATATATATATATATATATATATATATATATATATATATATATATATATATAATATATATACACATATATATATATACACATATATATATACATAGATATATACGGCTGATTTGGTATTTGTCGTTTCTATTATCTCATTGGCATAAAGGTTTTTATACTTTGTACAGACAATGCATTAAATACACAAAATTAATGAGAACTGGTTTAATTGATGTTTAGACATTTGTTTACATTATATCATAAACGAATAGGACTAAAATGGCATGCAAATTCCTGTCATACAGACATATCAGATCTAATTTGTCAGGTCTGACTGGTCAGATATAATAGTTCGAGCTGAACTGGCCATACAACATGAATTGATGAAACTGATGTGAACACCACAGAAGGGTTAATTTAGGGCCAGTTAAAGAAACAAAAACTGTTGACATGAACGGTTATAATGAGCACCTGAGGTTTACCTGAGGAGGGTATCAATGGGTCTTGAATTTCCCCATTTGTACACAGTCGGTCTGCATGTAGATTGGTGCTGTCAAAACTATTGATAGTTTTGTAACCCTTTCCCAGCCTGATTATCAAAACTCTTTTTCCGAGGTCTTTGCTGGTAATACACTTCTTTATTAATTATCTGCTAATCTTAAAAGGTTCACATGCTTTCTCCCATTTGTTTAATTTGATTTTCTTGATCTACGTTTAGTACGTCTGTGAAAACCAGATGTTTTAGGTCATATTTATGCAGAAATATATAAAAATTCTACAGGCTTCTCAAGTTTTTCAAGTATCACTGTGTCTACCTATTCGAAGTGCTTTCTCATTGAAAAAAATCACCGTCTGCACCCGCCCTCCCTTAATGTGCAAGGGATTACTTGTGTGACCAGATGATAAACACTTTGGGGTCAAGGGAGTCCTTGGAAGTGGGTGTGCTGAAAACCTGTTATGTAAACTGTTCTGGAGTGCGTGTGCTGTGTAAACTGTGTAATATCGAACAATATCAGTTTTTTAGTTTTGCGTGTCATAATTTCCATCAACTGTAATATATATTATATTACGTATTTTCCGGACCATATAAAGCGCACCGGATTATAAGACGCAATATCAATGATCGACTTCTAACGGATCTATGTTCATACATAAAGCGCACCGGGTTATAAGACGCATGAAATGAAACAAAACTCTTAAGTTCCGTCGGAAGCTCAGTTTGGTCTTTACCTGGTGCAGGGAGTCTTCTTGCTTCCTCCACTTCCGTATCATTGATTCGTTAATGTTGAATTCTCTCACAGCTGCTCTATGTCCATGTTGTACTGCGTGACCGATAGCGTTGTGTTTGAAATCCGCTTCGAAAATGAATGAATGAATGCACGTACCCTAATGCTGAAGCACATACCGTATTACTCCGCTATGCTGCGCACTACGGTGGCCGTGAGCTTCGTAACTTACCAAGGTCGTGCTAAAACATTTTGACAGATTTATGAGCGCCGTGTACCACTACAATCGGTTCTAGGTCAGAAAGCACAACCAGAATTAATTCATACATTAGACGCACCGCATTTAAAGGCGCACTGTCGATTTTTTGAGAAAGTTAAAGGATTTTAAGGGCGCCTTATGGTCCGAAAATACGGTACATGATTATCAAGATCTTGATGTTAAGCAGAATTTCTTGCATGGATAAAAAGACAAACCAATGAACAAGACATTTTACAACAATATTTTTAATTGTTCATAGCCATAACAATTCAGTGTTGAAAACGAGCCTTGCTGACCAGCATGCAAGCTGTCTCTTTACAATCTACACATATCGCATTCTTTTAAACCGGAAAATATAGGCCTGCAAACAATCACTTTTATATTACAATAAGCTGATACAGTGATCAAAGTTTAAGAGCAGAAACCCTATGTACACAATGTATGAATCATTTTTAAGCTAGAGCTATTACAGAAAGTGAGTGGCAAAGAAAATATATATGCTCCATTTTTTGTCATTTTTGCTTACCAAAATATTTACCCATCAATGAATAAAATAATTCACTCTTATAGATCAGATTTCCTATGCTATTTAATTCCTATGCAATACAGGTTTTTTGTGTGTGTCTCTATAGGTTACAGTTAAAGGCCCCTGACACCTTTTGTAGGGTTATAACAGGTGCAGCTATAAACCCATATTACAGCTCTAACTAAAAGAGCTAATTTACAGATTGTACCTATTCAATTAAGAATGATTAAAGTGGGACATTTATGCAACCAAAAGGCATTAACAGTCTTCTGCCTCTGTGCTGCGAAGTCTTTGGGTTATACTGGAATGTAGAACAACAATCCAACACAAAGTCAATGCACAAAACACGTCATACATAAGCTTTTTAAAAACCAAATTTAACGTGGTAAACTGTTACATAATCCTGTGTAAACTACGTTCAGCTCTCTGCAAGTGGTTATGGTCACATAAGCCATACAAATTAGTAAGTGAAATGCAAAAAGTGTTTCTAAGCTCACAAAACAAATATAAAGTTTAGACACCCCTATTCAGGCGTCATGTTTTGTTCATTTTCTAAATGAACAGAAGTTAGCACAACACCTGCAGGAAACTTCACCTTAACCTTTCTCAAACTGTGACACAGTCATTAGCTGTCACCTCACAGTTCCGGAGATCCGGGTTCAAGTCCCAACCCTTCCACTGCCTGGGTGGAGTTTGTATGTTCTCCCCTTCTCTGCATGGGTTTTCTCCATGTACTCCAGTATCCTCCCACATTCCAAATACATGTGTTAGGGCAGATGGTGTCTCTAAAGTGTCCCAGTGTGAGTCAGTGACTCTGTGTGTGTGTGTGTGTGTGTGTGTGCGCATGAGCGTGTGGTCGCATGTGCCCTACATTGGACTGATGTCCTCTACAGAGTTAATCCCACCTTGTGCCCTCTGCTGCCAGTTAGGCCCCCTGCAACCCTGAATTGGAAACCTAAAATTTGGCAGGTGCAAAAGTTTCCAGATACTTCACTAGTGATTTAGGAGGTCTCTGAACTTAACAGACTTGTTATTGAGTTATTCAGAATAAGTACTTTTCAGATTTGTTCCCTGCAAAGCCCGTGTTACTTAACCAGGGGTGCCCTGATCTTTTCTGTAAGACTCTATGGATTTATCATAACATAAACATAATATAAAGTCTCTGATAAAATGGTTGTCACCTTACGAAATGCATAGCTTTTCTTTCCAAATGACAATGCAAATAACATGCCTGAATAAGAACAGAATGTACCTTAAGAGCACAAAATGGGAACACACACACACACACACACACACACACACACACACAGTTCCACTCAGTTGACAAAGACGTATCAGCTAAGATGTGCCGCTGCCCTGTGAAGATGATGAAACTGAAAGAAGAAAGACTTACGTTAACGTCGTTTCATATTTAATTGTAAATGTTACTTATAGAAGCAAAACAAACCTGTTGAGTCCCTGAATCTCTTTTTCGCTTCAGCCCTTTCCTCTGAATCAAAGTACCACACAGTGACTGCATACCTACAACAGAAGTAGACAGGGATTTAAAATCATAAAGAATGCGTTATAGCATAGAAATAAACTTTCCTTGTAGAAAACCCACACACACTTGCTTATATATACATTCAATCCCACATGCATCCACAGACCTGGTAGCAAATGAGGGCTGTACTTCATGAGGGTTCCTTCGGTCTGACCAGAAGAGCAGCAGTCGATCAAACAGAGGTTCAACATCAGCTACGTACGATTTTCCTTCAGGAAATATGCGCAAAATTCCCCCATGCTCCTGAGATGAAAAAACGCTTTACTAGACACCTGCTGAACAAATAAGTACAATACCCAAACCGACCTTAAAACCTACCTTGGCATTCCAGTTTTTGTTCAGGTAATAGATGCACGTCACACAGCGGCCATCTGCATTCGGGTTATCCACGTGTTTCACATAACCAGCTCCATTACCAGGATAACATGCGACCATGGCCTGAAAGAGACAAACGCAAAACAGAGTGTGAAGATCTCACTAAATACCTTCAGTTTGATTGGATACAGGAACTTTCCATGCCGTTGGTTCATTTTGGCTTCCTAACTGCAAGACTGCATAGGTGTACAGATTTGTTGTGACCAGTTTAAAAAGCCCAGTAACCCCAGTGCATCTGATTCACTCGTACCAGTCTTCCCGATACACTAACCATTTCAATTTCACTGTGCAGTGTTATTAATGTTTGAAAATAATCCACCACAACCCAAAAAACATCAGGTGAGCGAGTTGCCCCATGGTGGTCCATTTACATTGAAGGATTCTACAGATTTAGTCATTTACTCGAACTTTGACTCCATGACTTTAATTCGCTCTTAGATTTATCATCTACGCCGCCCAAGGAGGTTGGGTCCCTTTTTGAGTCTGGGTCCTCCCAAGGTTTCTTCCTAGAACTAGGGAGTTTTTCCTTGCCACTGTCGCCCTAGGCTTGCTCAATTTGGGATTGGACGTAGTTATTAGGAGATAATCTAAACTTGTAAAGTTGCTTTGAGGCAATGCTCCATTGTAAAAAGCGCTATATAAATAAATCTGACTTGACTTGACTTGATTTATATATTCTTTATCATCCGCCATAACAACGTTTGTAAACATTTAAACCAACTCTCTCCTCAACAAGACTGCCGCTCACAGGACATGTGAGCACCGTCTTTGAACAGGAGGTATTTTTGTTTTTCTGAAATGCTCAAGAGTGTCTACAAATGAGGACTGAGTTAAGCAGAATGAAGTACAAGGTGTAGCAATCCAAAACGTCATGTCCTCGTGGGGGCGTGAGGTCTCAGGAGGTTAATGCACTGTTCAAGTAAACTCTAGAGATTTATGTGTGAAAATCGTAGAGATCAGCAGTTATAGAAATACTCCAACCAGCCCGCTTGGAAACAACAATCATGCCATGTTAATATTCACAGAGAGCTCACGTTTACCCATTCTGATGGTTAGAGCAAAACACACAGCTTTGCACTGCATATTGTGACGTACATACACAGGCTATTTTCACAAGAAAACATCCACATGGCATTTGAAGCCTGAACAGCTCCCTCCGGGAAATGCACAACACCATGGTTCTTCAGTTACAAGCACATATTAATGCTCTCTCTCTCTCTCTCTCTCTCACACACACACACACACACACACACACACACACACAGAGAAGAACCTAAATATAAATGATCACGATGGAATACATAGAAAACCTCAATGGCTTCACACAACCAAGAGGGAATGAGTCCAATTGAAGAAACACTGAAGAATGAATGAAGAAACATTTCCAGAACAGGCAATGCAATATCACCTTCTATACACTTAAACCCTTTAAAACCTACGCACTGCACTTGTAGTGTTAAGCACATTATAAACTTTTCCATTTCTTGTCTTCTTGGCAGAGAACACTGCAACACCTAAAAGTGTCCATGTGCAAAACAGACCATTCCTACTTATGCACATAGTACATGCAAAGTAATTCAGTACTGATGAAAAGCAATACATTTAAAAACATGTAAACAAAACAACAAAATGCATACAAAATTTCTATTTACGACAATAAATGTACTGTATTTTTCGGACCATAAAGTGCACCGGATTATAAGGCGCAATATCAATGATCGGCTGCTAACGGGTCTATGTTCATACATAAAGCGCACCGGGTTATAAGGCGCATTAAATGAAACAAAACTCTTAAGTTCCGTCGGAAGCTCAGTTTGGTCTTTACCTGGCGCAGGACGTCTTCTTGCTTCCCCTCCACTTCCGTACCATTGATTCGTTAATGTTGAATTCTCTCACAGCTGCTCTATGACCATGTTGTGTACTGCGTGACTGATAGCGTTGTGTTTGAAATCCGCTTCGACCATGGCCTGAAAGAGACAAACGCAAAACAGAGTGTGAAGATCTCACTAAATACCTTCAGTTTGATTGGATACAGGAACTTTCCATGCCGTTGGTTCATTTTGGCTTCCTAACTGCAAGACTGCATAGGTGTACAGATTTGTTGTGACCAGTTTAAAAAGCCCAGTAACCCCAGTGCATCTGATTCACTCGTACCAGTCTTCCGTACCATAACCAGAATTAATTCATACATTAGACGCACCGCATTTTAAGGCGCACTGTCGATTTTTGAGAAAGTTAAAGGATTTTAAGTGCGCCTTATGGTCCGAAAAATACGGTACACATGCTAAACCTTTTTTAGTTTGACCAGCTGTTCACAGTTGCAACGTCTGGAGTTAAAGATTGATTTTCTTTCCGATTAGAATTGTTTTAACTGTTAAGACTGCAGTCATATATACATACACACCCCGTTTTAATGTACCCTCTGTAAGCTATATTCAACTAAAACCCTCAGGCTATGCCGTTTCTCCGATTCATCAATAGAAGTTCCAGTAGAAAGTCATAAACGTCTGGCAGACAACTCTGCAGGTGCTGGATTGCGTGAGTGTGGCCTTCCTTGCACAGCACAATAGCAATGCCTCATTCTTACAATGAAACGGAAAAAAAATCCCCTCCATATCTACTCAACTCCTCCTGACCTTGTGCTTTCACACATAATTTAGCACGCGATATATCCTGTGAGGTCCATTAGCGCACACACGAGTGTAAATGAAATACCTAATAAAAATGTATTTTAAAACTATATTTTCCATTTCTATTTACCTTTACTTATTTACCCACAGCATTTAACAATTTCTCAATTATGATACTTCTCATGAAAAATACCATGCCGTGTAAATGCAATGCATAAGGGGGAAGGATTACATGTAGACCTGATGTGAAAAACTTTAATCAGCATTTGATTTGGTTTTTTGAGTTTTTCAAATTGTTTCTACAAGTAACACCACAGTCAATTTTATACAATTTGCAAAGAAAGGGTTTCTCCTTTACATTTAGAACAGCCTCCACTAAAACCTGTTACAAGTCAAGTAAAGGAATTGATTGGGCTTTTTTTATGCAGTCTGTGTAATATTTAAGCAAATGTATTTAATCAGTAACATGTCATAACCTGTCAGAAATTCTATAACAATGAATGTCTGATAAAGAAACCTAAAAATCTTGCGTTAACTTAGAGTTTTGAACATAAAATGTCGTGAACATGAGACCATTTTCCTGGTAGCCCATTATCATAATCTTTACAGAGCCCATGGCATGAGTTGTGCAGTTACAATTGACTGGTGCATGTGTTTACATTTCTGCAAGCACACATTTATCATGGTCTCCTTCCCACAATAAGGGCACACACGTAGGTTTGCCGTCATATCCCAATGCAAACATGCATGGAGAGGTCAGGATGAAATCTGTACATGGAGGGGGGTACAGGTGAGAGACAGAGACAGAGACAGAGAGAGAGAGGGGGGGAAGGAGAGCAGTCTTGGCTGGCTGCCAACACTGTGAAGGTTTAATGACAGTGCTACGTGTCGAGCGTGAGTGTGTTGCTACACCCAGTTCTGTACACACACACACACACACACACACACACACATTACCCTGTTCTAACTCCAGAGCCCCTCCCACAAAGGTCAGACTGAAAACACATCCAACTCACCCCCACACCACTCCAGCTAAAGTAAACTACTCTTGGACTATGGGTTTGTGTCTGAACTATGGCATTTCACCATGGTCAGTAGGAGGTTATGCCTGAACAGTGCAGGCTTTAGATCTAACTGAAAGACCCTCACTTACTTACTTCCCTTTGACTCAGACCACGTTTCCTGTGAAGGGGAAGCTGTGGGGAAAGTCACGTACTTGTGACTGTCTCGCATGACTAGCCGTGACAGCTTATCTGTGGAATTCATCACTTACAACTCTACAGCATAATAAACATCTA
The DNA here is from genome assembly GCA_025084515.1 of Ancistrus triradiatus. Lineage (NCBI taxonomy): Eukaryota > Metazoa > Chordata > Actinopteri > Siluriformes > Loricariidae > Ancistrus > Ancistrus triradiatus. The sequence goes on from JAJAGP010000159.1 coordinate 621,096, forward strand.
CTGTAACTGTACTAAAGTTTCAAAATAATGTACAATGGTACAGTTCTTTAAGAGAATGTTGGTCATAAATACACGCATGGCAGCTACAATAACTGCGTACTAGCTTTTGGCAGTTTCTATTCTTAACCAATATTTCGTCCTGTTCATGAGAGTTGGGTAAAAAAAAGAAAAAAACCTTACTACATTTTTCTCTGTTAACACAAAATTGAAATGTTTACATTTTTACATGCTCTATCCCGCAGGCCATACACGTTAGTGACATCCACTATCTTTAGGTTTTACTGGAGTTATCACTCACAAAAATACAATAAAACAATTTGATTCTGACTTATCACACCCACTGAAATACTACAAAAATTCCAAACATGCCTGAACCATGCACGCGGACTTCGTGGAAAGACAGTTTTGAACAAAATGTCTGTGAATGTCGGCACCGATAAGAAAGTATTGTGCTGCCACTAGTAAGTAAATTGATTTGAAGTAATACAGTGATTTTTCAAGTAAGCAAGTAAAATGAGGCACATTTTTAATGTGTACAGAGTCATATGAAATAAACCAACAGATAGCTAGGTAGGTGATATCTATGAGTTTATATTAGTTAAGTGAAACTAAGCCGTGTTTAAATACTTACATGCTAAGGTAATAATTCAAATTACATAATACCTAAACAGTCTGAACAGTCCCTCCCAATGCCAGCTAGTGATATTATAAGATAAAGAGTTCCGGTTATAATATATGCATTTTAACTTCGATACGTTACTGTGAAAGGTACTGAAATTCAATGCCATTTTCGATACTAACGTCAGATAGCGTGCTTGTTTCTTTTTTGAAGGTCTTTTATTTTTTTTTAGATAAACATTAATACAATGCAGATACAGCATTAATAATATACTATAATACTATTTACTATTGTTAATCTATTATTTCATTAATTATATTATTTTAGACCACTGTATTTATATTACAATAAATGTGCTCTTCTGCAAATGGCCTTTGAGTAGATATGTATCCTTTACTTTCATAAAAAATAATATTATAATATAAAAATAAAATAAAAAAAAAAACACAGAAAGCAGACTGACTGCCAGTCTCTCTATTTCACTATTATTTGTTGATGTTGTTACATTTTTCTCAATGACAGTCAATTGTAAGAACTTTATGTTGCACTATTTCTATATTTTTCAATATTTCAAAGTGAATGAGCTGAATTCTGACCTGGAGTGAAAGAAAAGCTAAAATAAACTTCTACACATTTCATGTACATTAAATTATAAAGGGACGTTTCCACACATATTACACCAAGGAAAATAATACAAAACCATGCTTGACAAATTTCTTATGACAATAAATTATTTGCCATCACGTTCACTATAGCTTGCTGAACGATGATCTAACCGGAGTCAAAACTTTATTTTACTCCACATATGTTGAAACCCTTGAATATAAAAGTGACCTATAAAAATCGGTTGAGAAATGCAAGTTATTGGATTTTTAAACCAGATTGTATTTGTTTACAGTCCATTCATGCCTGGACCGATATGTCAGACACGCTGGCGTATCACAACAGGCCGAAGCTGAAATATTTCCACATAGCACTCCTGCTGTTTTCATTACTAACTAAGATGGGCTGCAAACACTCATGTTTCTTCAGCTTCCACTTCAGCAAACCTAAACATTCTGTGAGTTACGGAAGCCTGGGTGGGTCAAACAGAAATGCGTTTTTCTATGAGTAAAGTTTTCTACTTTGGGAAACAAGTATTGTACCGTTTCAGAATGTTCAATATCGATATTCATCAATTTATCGATATTTTTGACAACACTAATATGCGCACTGGCAACTGCCTCACACCAACTGAGTTGTGTATATTTGGCTTGTTTTTAATTCAATAACATAGTATTATCCCAGTTTGATTAACTGGGTATAAAATATTAACAGTGGACAGCTGGTAGGCATGTGGGAAGACAAAAGTATCAGAACCAAGCTAAGCTACGTTCCATGTTAAGTTTTATGTCACAGGGAAGAATGGTAAAGGTGACCGAGTAGTGTCAGCAGCCTTGTCAGCTTACGTACAGGACAGAACTGATATATCACTGACCCACCTCTTAGTCTGTCTTGGTGTATCCTGAAAGATCCCGACCTTTGATGAGCAGAGATGCTGGAGCAACAGTCTCGCTGGCCCCGCATCATCAAAGCACAGTTGCTCAGAGCAGAGACCCTCCCACCCATCAGTGAAGTCCATATATTGTTGAGCACTATTTCAATGCATCAACTTAAATGTCCAAATGAATAGAAGTCAATATACCATTGTTCTGTTCAAGGAAGGTTCAATCTTTGCCCGTTGTGTTGCTTAGCAACAAAAATTTACTGTTAATAATATACATTACATGGTGGAAAAAGTGCTTCTTGCAATCAAATCATTTTTGTTGCCATTTTATTAAAGCGGTAAGCTACGAAAGACCACGATTTTGTCCCAGGTAAAGGGGGTATTAAGCATGATAGTCCTGATGATTAGGAAGTATTAGCTGGGTTATCACTACAAGCCAGTAAGCATTCAAGCCACGAGGGCTCCTTCACTGAATGGTGAAATCAGGCCAGTACTAAGATTACCGTATTTTCCGGACCATAAAGCGCACCGGATTATAAGACACAATATCAACGATCGGCTGCTAACGGGTATATTTTCATACATAAAGCGCACCGGGTTATAAGGCGCATTAAATGAAACAAAACTCTTACGTTCCGTCAGAAGCTCAGTTTGGTCTTTACCTGGCGCAGGGCGTCTTCTTGCTTCCTCCACTTCCGTACCATTGATTCGTTAGACATGCTGAATTCTCTCACAGCTGCTCTATGTCCATGTTGTGTACTGCGTGACTGATAGCGTTATGTGTTTGAAATCCGCTTCGAAAAGGAATGAATGAAGCACGTACCCCTAATGCTGAAGCACATACCGTATTACTCCGCGATGCTGCGCTATGCTGCCACTATGATGGTGGCCGTAAGCTTCGTAACTTACCAAGGCCGTGCTAAAACATTTTGACAGATTTATGAGCGCGTGTACCATCTACAATCGGTTCTAGGTCAGAAAGCACAACCCAGATTAATTCATACATTAGACGCACCGCATTTTAAGGCGCACTGTGTTCGATTTTTGAGAAAGTTAAAGGATTTCAAGTGCACCTTATGGTCGAAAAAAAAATACGGTTAATATGTTGCTGGGCGCCTATTTCCACAAGTGCTGGATACAACACACAAGAATGGCACTGCATCCAGAACCGTCACTCATCAATTCATCCCCGGGCATCCAGACAAACCATTAAAATATTTTAGGTTCATACTGTCTGCACTGAAATAGATGTCAAAGTAAAATGTAAGAAAAAAACACTGCCTGTCCCAATGTTATTATTATCAGTTACAGTAATGAAATGACCATTTTTTATATTCAAATGTATAACACAAATTCACGTGTGTGTACGTGCACAAACACATGTGAAATACACACACAAGTACAAACACACTGACTTCCACGAGTCTGTGATGACAGTTAGGCATTGGGCTAGTGCTACATTGACACACAGTACAGTCTTCAAAATAAACTACATGCTGCTGGGTGCAGTTTACTATTTTAATGCAGTTTTTGTATTACTTGCGTTGGCTTTTTTTCTTTTATGGAAAAAAGTGGAGACAACACTAGAATGCTATTATTTGCATTACTGTTGTGCCTGGATAAATTAAAAGGTGAACTGTACATAGCTACATTAGGGGGTACATTTTAGTTTGGGGTAGCAATATGCTTATTACCTTAATAAAAAGCGGGGGGTGGAATAACAACAACCACATGGCAGTAGTCAGTGAAGTTTTACTGACGAATGGTAATGATTATGTATGATTACAGAAAGCCAGCAAGCTACTACAACCAGCCAAACAGCTTTGCGTAACACATTCTTTCATATTTCATTTCATTGTTTTTTCCATATTTGAGCGGTATCTAGGTGGTGGTATTTAATGATTGTTATTTTAATTGTATTTTAAATACTGCATTCCTAATAAAGCTACTTTGTTTGCTATATGATTATTAAAATGTGTAATCAGTTATATAATGTAACAAAAACAAATTATGTACATGTTTAAATTAAACTCCAATTCTTTGTGTTCTGTAACACCCACTTAAGGATTTAACATGGGTGTTGTTGCAAACGCTGCCTTTTATTTTGAGAAATATTGTGAAACTATTATTATATGAGAAAAGTACAACAAGAAGAGAACACAAAATGCTCAACAAAACTACTTAAAAATCTCGACTTTTTTAAATAAAACCTTTCACGGATCAATTAAAGGGTAAAAACGCCCATTATTGCGTTGTAATGATCAGTTTTTGGTTATTAAACTAATCTATCCCTATGTGTCCAAAAAAAAAAAAAAAAAAATCCACAAAGAAAGTGCTATAAGCTGACTCAAAGTTACAGAAATATCCCAAACTATATTTAACCCTGCATTCTCTAAGTGATGGAAAGATAGTTTACTCTTAATAACAAATTCCATTGAAGAACAAAATAACAACAATAAAAAAAACATCAGGGTATTTCTTAGCAACACTAAAATACAGTATTTTACTTATAAACGCAACCAAAACACACCAAAGACCTTCTATTCTGTCCTCGCATTCTTCATACAGAGCCTGGTGGTACCAACAATTTATAGTACAAGCTAGTGGTATTGTCTCAAGTTACAGTAAAAAATGCAAGGCCATGTCAACAAACTGTTCCTTACTTTTTACAACTTTTCTTCCTATAAATCACTTCCACAGAGCATGCGTTTTGATGAAAAGGTCTTGTGTGCTTTTTCAGCATCACTTGTCTTTATGAAGGATTCAAAGTAACCTTACAGTGGTATGAAAAAGTTTGGGCACCCCTGATAATTTTCATGATTTTTCTTTATAAGTCATTGGTTGTCCAGCTCAGCAATTTCAGGTAAATATATCATATAGCAGATGAGCACCGTGATATTTGAGAAGTGAAATTAAGTTTATAGGTTTTACAGAAAGTGTGCAGTAATTATTCAAACAAAATTAGGCAGGTGCATAAATTTGGGCACCCTTGTCATTTGAATACCTTTAGCACTAATTATTGGAACACAACATTTTGTTTTGTAAGCTCATTGACCCTTGATCTACATACACAAGTGAATCCAACTATGAGAAAGTGTTAAGGTGGCCAGTTGGAAGTTTTTCTCCTCTTTGCATCTTCTCTGAAGAGTGGCAACATGGGAGCCTCAAAACAACTCTCAAATGGCCTGAAAACAAAGGTTGTTCAACATCAGGTTCAGGGGAAAGGGAAACGCTCTCTCAGAGATTTCAGCTGTCAGTTTCCACTGTGAGGAACATAGTGAGGCAATGGAAGACCACAGCCACAGTTCTAGTTTAAGGAACTCCCCGAAGTGGCAGACCAAGAAAATCTCAGATAAGCAGAGGGAGGCGAAAGGATGGTGAGAACAGTCATAGTCAAGCCACAGACCACCTCCAAAGACCTACAAACCTCATCTTGCTGCAGATGGTGTCACTGTTCATCGTTCAACTATACAGCGCACTTTGCACAAGGAGAGGCTGTATGGGAGAGTAATGCAGAGAAGCCTTTTCTGCAGACACGCCACAAACAGAGTCACTTGAGGTGTGCTACAGCACATTTGAGACAATCCAGCTTCATTTTGGAATAAAGTGGAGTGTGTGTACTGATGAACCTAAAATGAGTTATTTGGACATAAACAAGGAGCGGAAAAAAGAACACAGCATCCAAGACAAACACTTGCTACCCACAGTAAAATTTGGTGGCAGTTTTTCCATATGCTGTGGGACTGTGTGGCCAGTGCAGGTACTAGGAATCTTGTTAAAGTTGAGGGTCGCATGGATTCCAGTTAATATCTCCAGATTCCCTTGAGAACAATGTTCAAGAATCAGTGACAAAGTTGCACCGAGGCCAACTACCCCAAACCCTGCCTCAAAATCTACTAAGGCATTCATGCAGAGAAGGAACCAGTACAACGTTCTGGAATGGCCATCTCAGTCCCCAGACATGAATATTACTGAAAAAATGTGGGCTGTCCATGCTCGGAAACCATCAAAACCTGACTGAACTGGAGATGTTTCTAAAGAAGAATGGTCCAAAGCACCTTCAAACAAGAATCCAGGACTGGAAAGCTGTAGGAAGCGTTTAGCGGCTGTTATTTCTACAAAAGGAGGATCTACTAAATATTGATGTCATTTTTCTGTTGGGGTGCCACAAATTTATGCACTGCCTAATTTTGTTTGAATACTTAATTTACTGCACACTTTCTGTAAATCCTATAAACTTCATTTCACTTCTCAAATATCACTGTGTTCATCTGCTATATGATACATTTAACTCAAGTTGCTGATCTGAACAACCAATGATTTATAAACTAAAATCATGAAAATTATCAGGGGTGCCCAAACTTTTTCATACCACTGTAACTAAGAACTAAACAATGAATGCTGAGCTCATGTAATGTAAACTCATGAAAACAAACTCAAACTATCAGGAATTAGTTACTAAGTATTATTATTTATTTAGCCGTATACTGATGGTCCAGAATCATCCCATTACAGCCTCTGAATTTTGTCATTTGCATGTGAAGAGCATGAAATGTGTTGTGTATGTATTAACAACTCCAAAACTTGTCCCATATTAATTGGTTCCATAGTTTAAATTGTAGGACATATGGGGTAATTGTAATCAACTATTTCCTAATACACAGTATATACAATCATGGAGAGATAATGGAAATTCTGCCCATCCAACATCAGCCCACGATTCTACTGATGTGTGGAATGTGTGAAATGTTGAGTCCTACACCTCTTATTTACAAACACAAAATAACAAACACGCACCACAGAAAGAGCACACACACACAAGTCTAAAATTATGAATCATGATCTAGACCCTAACTGACTACGGTTTCCAGAGGACTAGTGTTTGTATTAGCAACAGTAGCTACCGATGATAATGACTATATGTCATTATAAGGAGCTTGTCGCACTGATTTAATGTAACATTAACATGTATTAATCTGATGTGAGCGAAGACTAGCTTACCTTAGATCTCTCCCGAATAATGTTTTTGCCCAGTCTTCCACTGCACAGAGTTATGAGTTTATCAGTCTGTTTCAGTAAGAGGCTGATGGCTTCGGCTCCTTTCTCGGTTCCACTGACCCAGGCTATCTTGTCTCCTCTTATCTGACTTCTGTACACTGCTGAAGCTCGACCAGCGAGCTCTCCGTCACTCAGAACGCCAGAACGATGGATTTGTTTTACCTGGTCCAACACCAGGCGTCCAACGGCTTTACCGAGAAAGTGATCCGTGTAGAAATAACCCCGGTCCAGCAGAGCTGGTACAATGCGCTCCAAAGCCAGCTGCTCCAACTCGGAGTCCGTTATGAGCTGGTGAAACGGCATTGTGCTCTCAGCTTTGGCCTCCTGCTCTCACGTTTCGGTGCCAAACCGTTTCAGATACTCTAAACGCCAATGGGAGAAGGTCAGTATCAACTTTAATCAGATTCTCCTTCTGAACTTCTCACGCCAGCGCAGTCTGAGAGACCATGAGACGTGCGAGTTGTGTTGTAGCTCTCAGTGGGCGGGATTTGACCATTAGCCACGCCCATTCCGCTTACTCCCAGTGCATTTTGCAGCCGTGAGAGCACGTGCCCAACCTAAACTGATTACTTTATTACGTTTCCTCTACACGTGGCTGTGTTTTTGCACGTAACCAATGGTCACCTGATCAGAGAAGTTAAAAAACGCAATCAAGGGTCTTTTCTTGCGGCAGAACATATTTTGCTTGGCTACTGTTGCAGGTAGGCCTGCTTGGTCCGATTAGGATGCCATCTGGATTTTTAGGATGGGACTACGTGAGAAACGCAAAGAGCCTATGTGTGTTCGCGTCCGCCATTAAGGACTGAGAAGCGCTCATGTAGGCAGCATATCTGGGTCCAGTTGCACACGAGCACACTCCGCAAATCCTCAAGTGCTCAGATCGTCTGTATGGAGACGTGAACAAGTTTCTAATCCACATGGAGTCTTAAATGCGTGTTTCTCCAACGTGTAATAAGAAAAGGATCATTTGCTACAAATCAAACACGGTCAAGACTTGAGCAATTCATATCAACAGTGTATGTTGAATAACGTCCACCATTCCTGTGCATATAGATATAATATCACATTCGCTCATCCAATGTATACAGCTATTGTATTATAGCATATTTATACAGATAAAACTATCATGCAATAATGTATGTGTGGATCATTTGCTTAATATAACTGAAAATAGGGAAAGCTACCCTTAAAGTGTATTTCACAAATGTATTTTTTTATAACTCGAGCAAAGAGCCAGAGCTGTAATGAAGCTTCATATAGATACTATGTCCATGTAAACAAACTATTTGGAGAAGAAAGCTTTTCTTTCATCTAATCACAAATGTGAACTTTTGGATTTCTAGATGGTATCAGAGTTTTTAGGGTGGGTTCAGTGAAAAATATGCACACAAAATAACCTAACACTTACGGTTAATGCTGTGACGTAGAACTGTTTGGGAAAAATGTAGTATAACTGCAGTTTTGGACTCCATGAAATACCAATAGATTCTAAAAAGAAATATGGCTGCCTCTTTCAAGAAGTTAACAGCAGGGTTATGTTCCAATATTCCAGCAGCACGATAATTCAATACATATATCTAAATTCACAGAAAAATAAGTCTGACAATCCAGTTTTGGATGTGACCATGTGTTCCCTTAAGCTAATCTCCACTGAAAATCAATGGGGTGAGCTGAAGAGAAGTGTCCAGAAGAGAGGACATAGGAACCTGATTACCTGGAGATATTCTGTATTGAAGAGTATCAGATTCTTTGCATCACACTTTATGACAATGGAAATGTCTTCTCCAATCTTGCATGTAATTTATGTAAGTCTATCTAACCATATTTTAATATCCATTTATGCATCTGTATTTGTGGGGAAAAATAAAATGGATTTCCTAGGGCCCAAGTCACTATTATGATCCTATAGGTTAGTTTATATAGCTATCTTATATATAGTTAAGATAGCCTAACATGCAACTGTATGACCTTCAGCATATCTGTTTACATGAACACTCACCAAGACATATTCATTGCATTTATTTTCATTTTGCAAACATGAGCCTGTTGTGCTATTACCTAATTAATTCCACTTAGATGAGAAAAGTTAGTCACAGTGTTGCGAAGAAAGCGTTTGTGCTGCGCAAGTGCTGTATACGAAAACATTGCCAGAACTTTTTTAACAGCGTCAAGACGGTAGGCTACTTACCTTATGTCTACCTCTAATTTTGTAGGTTCCGAGTTGTCCGTCTGCATAAGTGATAACCTTGTCTGTTCTTGATAGAAGAACCCCTATGCTGGTGCAGCCCGGTTCGGAGCCCTCGATCCAGGCGATTTTATCCCCGCGAATCGTTTTCGTTTGGCCCAGTGTTTGACACGCCAGCTGTCCATCCTGCATTCTTCCATCCTCATGCAGCCGTCTTACCTCCTGCAAAACTCGCTCTCCAAGCTTGTCTCCCAAAAAGTTATCTACTATGCACAGCCCGTACGAGTTCATACACGGAGCGACGTACTGTACCACCAGCCTGTGAGTAGTAACGCGCCTACAATCTTTCGATCTGGATCTGTTACTGCGAGGGTTCCGGAGCTCCTCCGGCAGAGTGACGGTTCCGGTGCGCTCTGATGGTGGACTTCTACTCGGGCACCTGTGTTGGGGCCTCCCCGGATCATTGTCCATTCCCTCAGGGCTATATCTCGCCGAGTTTGCCTCCTCTTCGAGGAAATGTTCTGCACAGTGATTCCTCTGGTGCTCTGCCATTTGCTGGTGTAGCGAAACCCGGTGCGCCCCTTGTCATCCTCTCGGAATATGGGCGTGAACAGCACCAAATTTATCACACGCACGCACAAGACTCTCCATTCGCCATTACATATAGATCTTTCCAAATCTGGCTGACTCATAAATATGAAATGCATATCAGACAACTCCCAAACATTTGTCTCAACTCTAAGGTTTCCAGGATTGAAGTGTACTGCTTTTGGATTAGCTGGGTGGTATAGAATGCACATTGGTAAAGTGGGACAAATGGTCAAGTTTGATCACGTGTTACTACGTATACACTATAGTTACAATATATAATCAAAGTTTGTGGGCAAACAAGAATACCAACCAAAAACATGGGTATTAGTGTGGAGTTTGTAGGCTACAGTTACAGCCTTCATGCTGCTGAGAAAATTTTGGAACATGACTGCCAGGGACGATAAGCCCTGGCATAACAACTCATCTCAGAGGTGTTGGGTGGGTTCAGTCATCAAGCCTTCACTTTCCATAATTTCAAATGATTGCTGTATGACTGTATTGCAGTTGTCAGGATGATGGGCGTGGAACCAGGATCAGCCTGGTAGCTTCCTCATCCTACATGGCTTCATTCTGACCCTTTCTCTTTCCACAATATACTGCTTAATTACAGTCTGCCTTGCTTTCCCTATGTAAACCCACCTTCCTGTTCACATCCTTGTTAGGCCTCATCTTCTGTTCCTTGTCGGTTGGTTCCTGTTCCTGTTCTATGTACTGTTCCCCATCTCATCTTATGTGTTCCATGTTCACTGTTAGCGGTAGCTGTAGCGTGATCTGTTAGTATTATATTAGCAACGTGTTAGCATTCCCTCATATACCATCTACTATTGTTAATCTATTATTTCATTAATTATATTATTTATTATGCTGCATCTTACTGTATTTACAGGGTAATGATATGCTTTATTGCTGTACTGTAGTGTATAGTGCATTTGAGTTTATCATTTCACTACTATAAAAAAAAAAAACAGAAAGAACACTGGTCGAGAAATAAGAAAATTGGTTGAAAAATAACTAGTTTATTTAGCATTTTAATGCACTTGCAGCTCCCCCATTTACTTGTATTTGTATTGAAAGTCTTGCCTGGACCAAAATGGTGGCTGCATTGACGTATTGCAGCATTGGGCTCAAGCAGCTACTGCAGTGTCTAGATATAAATGTCTATGTGTATTCCGTCCCCCTGGTCACATGGTGAGTAATTAGATCCCAAGTAAATGTGTCCCAAAGTCTGAAAATCAGTGTGTAACATTAAAAACTGCCATTTTTGCAAGAAGATTTTTAAAATGAAAAAGATTATGATTGTTATATCTTTTAAAAGATATGTTATATAATAATTGTTACATTTTACACAATTGTTCAAAGCTGTGTTTGCTAACCTTGTACTGGCTAATTTTTTTCTTAGTTACACTAAAAGTGAACTTGCATTGTTACACACAAAAACCATTAGTTTTGGGAGAAGAACTTTTCAAAACCATAAAAACACAACATGAAACCTGAGTGTACTAGATACGTCAACTTAAGCTATGGTACAATATACATATGAACAAAGATTTGGGGAAAATAGTCATACAAGTTTTAAAATGTTTGCAATTCTGACTTCAAAAAAAGAATGCTCCATAGAAATATCAAGGAACTTCAGAAAATAATATTATTCATTCATTCATCACATGAGGCTTATACGAGTTGTATAATGCAACAGCAACCCAAAACACAAGTACATCAAAAAGTTTGAAAATAAGAATAACTGTTTTTCAGAAATGTTCAGCAAGAGTCCAACCGAGACATGACATCAAATATTTGGTTACTCTATATGCAAGAAATTCCATAATGATCTAACCATTGTGCATGGATATACTGTATTGTTGCTGCTAAATGAACCATTTTGAAGCCTTGATTGTGAATGATCAGATATTGTCTCCAATAAAGACAAGATATACTTTTGTCTACCTTTATAACAAGGAGGAAGATAAGACCATATTTCAGGAAGATGTATTACAAAAAACAAGGTGTATATTGTGATGACTCAGTGTGTAACTATGTCACTGTAAGGGGTCCAAAGTACAAAACAGTATCTAACAAATTTCCCAGATCAGTATGTATGTTAATATGCAAACTGTGATGGCACACAGAAACCATTACATAGGCTGCCCTGGCTACCACACCGGCCTTCTACTGGTATACACTAGAGAGACAAAATTGTGTGGACATCCAAAACATGAGTATTAGTGTGGAGTTTGCAACCCAAATCTGCTGCCATAACAGCCTTTATTCTTCTAAAGGCTTTCCACTAGACTTTGGAACATGACTGCAAAGTCGGCTTCCAGTGTTAGACAATAAGCCCTGGCCCACTTTTGGCATTCCACTGTATTTTCATTCATGTCTAATGGACTTGTGGCCAAGGTTCTGAGCAAGCCAGCAAGTTCTCAATCAAAGTTGGCAAACCAGTTCTCTATGGACTTTGTTTAAGGCCAGCAGGGCAGAAGGATGATGAACTGACTTGTTGGAAGCAGAAACCTCTGAATGTGTCATACTGACAGTCACTGGGGTATTCAGTACATCCCATTCTACTGCCACTGTTTGTGTGTGGAGAATACAGAAATGCATACTTTATATTATGAACGTATTACAAATGAGTGTAGCAGAGCTCAGTAACTAGAAGGGGTGTCCACAAACCTTTGTCTACACAGTGTATGTTTAAAACAAGTAACTACAGCTTTTAAATTCAGAAAGTCAGCCTTCTACTAGCACCACCTTCCCTTACACTATCACATTAGAAGTGGGGACAGTATTTTGGACAACTTCAGTACTGAATGTGAACGAAGGACAGGATTACAGGATTACCTAGGCTTAGTAGACCTAGCTAAATTTTGAATTAAAGTTCAGAGAGGAGCTGTAGATGAGCGTTAACAATGGAAGAGTTATTTGGCACTAAAACAAATAGAAACACTGAATCACATTTTCTACAGAAGAGTTTGCTTCAGACCTCTTTCACAACCAGTTTTAAGGAAAGAACGAGACCAGATTCTGCAAGGGTAGAGAACATCAAGATTACAAGACAAGGCTGTAAGGAAAGGTAAATAATAATGACATGTCAAGCAACATATCAATAGAAGCTTCAAAAGTAATGACTAACAGCACTGGTATGACATTGCAATAAATCTATTATTATTACTATTATTATTACTACTACAATACAGTGCCAGTGAGGCCCATAAAAAGTGAGCTGGTCCAGTTTACTAACACCTTCAGGCATGAACCCACTGGAGCTTAAAATAATCGCCAAGTTGGCAGGGCATTCTATTTGTCCTCTCTTGGGTCCAGGTAACCCTTGAGCATGTACGTGAGAAGTTCCTCATCCAACAGTTTAAACAGTAACCAGCTGCTGCTTTGTTTCTGACTCTGTGCCAATGAGGTGGATCTGGGTTGAATTATATTGGTTGGTATGTACAAACTGACCCACAGTCCTGTAGCAGTAAGGCAGTAATTATACTGAATATGTCCCATGCAAAGGTTTGGGTGAGGGACATGTTTTATAAATGTTCTATATCAATTTACATGTTCTACATTTGTAACATTTGTACAATGCAAAATGTATTTTCCATTACAAAATCATCCAAACTGATCAGGACTATCCCAGTGTTATGCATTGTTCTGCACATTAATTAACATTAACAGTCATCCCAGGTAAAGTACATACATTATACAGCCAAAAGTTTGTGGACACCCAAAAATTGCATCCAACATAGGTATTAATATGGAGTTTGCCCCCTCTATAATGCCCTCTTTAAGCTTCTGAGAAAGCTTTCCACTGGATTTGAAGAAGTTGGCACCAATTTTGGTACTCCAGCTCATTTTAAAGGTGCCTGATGGTTAAAGGCTCTATGCAAGCCAAAGATAAAAGGTGGTAAACCATTTCTTTGTGGACTTTCTTCGCAGGATAGGAAGTTGAGGAACTGACTGGTTGGGGAAGTGGAAACCTGTGAAAGTGTCATGTTGAAAGTCACTGGGGTGTTCACTACAATCCATTCCATTGTCACTGTTCGTCTGTGAAGACAAACCAGCATGCTTCATATTACAAACCTGGGAGCAGTGTGGCTAAAATAAGACGGCTCACTAATTAGATGAGGTGTTTGTCTACATACATTTAGCCATATAGTGTAGCTGCATGTACACCCTATGACATACTGAAAAAAATAGTTGCTGTTTTAAATATTAAGAAGGTCAAACAACCATGTATGGCTAACATATGTACTGGATAGACTCTAGGTCACTTCACAAAAGGTCACACCTTGTTACATTATGTATTCTGGAGATCAAACTTTTCTTGACAATTGGCCAATAAAAAAAATCACATTGTTAAGTGTTGAGTATTAGAAAGTTTGAATCCCCATCTCAACCACATGAGAGGACAAATAGAGTCAACATAAAGTGAAGTATTTACTGAATAGGTACATACAGAAAGGAAATGCCAATCTTGGTTTGAAAACAATGGCATTCATTTGATTCAATGTACAGGCAGTTCTCTGCAATTACTCACCAAGTAGGGGTGTAACAATACACGAACTCAGTGATACGATACATAATGCAGGTTTTGTACCACAATACAATACAATACGTTTTCAATACAGAAGCTGAAGAAAAAGCAACTGTTCAAAACACTGGACCTGATTTGATGCATTTCTGCATTTGATGTAACACTGGACATATTTTTGGGAATATCTCCTAAGTAAGGAGTGTAACAGTGAACACATTTTCAGTTCAGATCAGATTTTGGATTTATGTGTAATTTCAACCTTTAAACAATACAGGTATGCATCATTTAACGTACAATCGATCAACGGCCGTTTGCTTGAACGCCCAAGGCCTTATGAATTAAAATAGTAAATGAAAATCTGAAATAAAAGTCTTATATACATTATAGAATTCACAGCTGAATGACAGAAAACTAGTCCGAGTGAACCCTTGCGACACCTGCTGACAGAAGAGAGAATTCTGAAAGGCATTAAGAAACATGGTATCATTCTACTTTCGTTTTCATTAAGTGTTAAGTTTTATAAAAGACACAAATACAAGAATTACTGTATTGTACAGTACTGAACTAAATCTTTGCATATTGTTTTTCAATGAATATTATTCTTTAAAATAAAACACTGAAAAGTATGTAAACTACTTTGTGACTAGGTAACGCCTGCTCAACGTCCATTTCGTTCATCGTCCTGTTTCACTGAACGTAATGCGTACATTAAATGGTGCACACCTGTGAATCTGTCTCCATCCCTTTTAACAAACACAATATAATGTAATAATGCAATAAAATGACTGCAATCATTTTAATTTTAAATAACGAATAAATGAACATTAATCACACAATAACTGCAAATTAACTGGTTCAAGTTAGTGTATTAAACAGTTCTGAGAAATATAAATATTACTTTTATTGAACAGCATACAGGTCTGATTATGACATTTTCCTGATGCATTTGTTAGTTTTGTTTTTTGTTGTGACTCAACAATTCCTTTTAGTGTACAAATGCCTGTGCACTGTGACATCACAGTGCAGTTTTGGTGCACTTGCTAGATGCTGTTGTAACACCATGTTAGACATTAGAACAATCATAATTTACGTTCACATTATTTCCAGTAGTTCCATCTGAACCAACACAAATATACAGGTACTTGCTATGCTGCTCCAAGTCCTAAATATGTGCGCTTTGTTTAAAAAAAAAAAGTGTGCGCTTTATTCAGTGTGTGCAAAAATGAAAATCGGGGCAGTCACCGAGAAATGTATCCACTGCAAAAAAACAAGAGAAAGAAGTATTCATAAAAAAAACCATGCATGCCTGTGTTTATAAGTGAAACTCGGAATCAAATCTGTCATCCATGTTTTCCACATCACAGAAATCGGAGCCCCACTGACTATACTCCACATGCAGTATATATCGTATCAGCCACCATACAGTAAAATAAACTATGCCTCTGGTTACACCCCCATTACACAGTGAACAAGAAAAAGAAAGAATCCGAGTTTACCTTATACACAATCTAAGCAATGCTCTACCGCTAGAAACAATTATTGAACAGCCTGTCAAAAACAATCATTATAAAACAGTTACAAACATGTATACAATGAATATACATATTTATCACAAAATAATTACTATTTTCAATAAACTGCTGCCATCAAAGGAAAAATGAAACATTGTTTAAAACAGCAGCGTTATATAAAACGCCATTTACTAACAGCGCCATTTGTGCTCCAGATCTCAAAGACTGCACTCTTTACAGGGCTTTGTAGCCATGGACGGAAAGTCAACAATGGAATGGTTTATCCGACTTCTCTGTCAGTTGGTCATCGTAGTTCATCACCCACCAAATGGTTCATGTTTCCTGTGATCACAGTCAAAAGGTTAGGAACCCTGAACTCCTCTTTCAAACCACCAGGGGGAATCTATGGGCATTCTGAAGAGGGCTGGAGTGCACACGTCATCACTGGACCATTTCGAAGTAGTGCAAAATGGCCATGATGTGCTGTGGCATGAACACATAGCCGGTGTACACAGCCATTGCTGCAACAGTCACCAAGAGAGAATCTGACGAGAAGTTCAGAAAAAATCAGTTACAGAAGAAACATGGCTAATATTATTAAGCACTGGCTTAGGAATCCAAATAGGCAACAGGATAAAGTAGTTTACAAGGTACAAGATATGTAACTTGGGAAAATCTCAATATTCCTCCTGACCCTCTCCTACTGAAGTTGAAAAAGATTTGAATCATACTGTTTTGCTTATCCACATTTTAACGAGTTATCTTAAAATTAACTTTTGCATTTTCCACTAAATTTTAAATGCACCCAGGTACTACAAAGTTATTTTTCAAAGAACACTTATATTAATATGCAGATAACCCATGTCGTCACATTTGTTCTTCATTAAATATTCATCATTTAGAACAATTCTATGTGACTGACACACAGGTGCCGTTCACTGATTATCCGTTCACATTAACGACCAGTCTTAAAATTATAATAAATAATAGGAAAAAAGATTTGCCTTTCAACTCCTAGTGTTGTGGCCCTAAACAGCTGGTCACCTCAACAGCCAATCAACTTTGCAGATCCACAAGCAGTGGCGGGAATTAAATCGCCAAAGTCTCCATCACTCTTCGTCTATATTCATGTGAGAGTAACCATCTTATCAGCCGTGTGCTCACTTGCTCGTTAGCTCACGTTTAGACTACAGACCACTAATTCAGTTGAAGTGTTTAGTGACTTTTTTTGTGCAAGTTACTTGTGTTCATTACTTTCCAGAGTGTCCACTGATTATTTGTGTGGTAAAGTACTGGACTATGGACCAGAAGGTCCAGGGTTCAAATCCCACCTCAGCCAAGCTGCCACTGTTGCCACCTTAACCCACAATTGCTTGGATTGTAAGACTGTACCAGCTGTAAGTCGCTCTGGATAAGGACGTCTGCTAAATGCTGTAAATGTAAATGCAAATGCAATTTGTGACAAGCTGTAAATAGCATTTGTAAGTGTATGGGTCTGTCCTATTGTAAATAGTACTCCTCTGTTTGTCCCACCCCTACCTGTATATTCTCTCTAACCTATAACTATATAAACTGGCTCACCTTCCCTTGTTGAGTTTTGGTTTCATCTGGCTGATCTTCCATGTTGTTTGTAATGGCGTTTATCAATGCACTTTTGGCTTCCGTCAAACAAAGGCATCAGGTCCATCACACCATCCTCTTAAATACAGCTCTTTCGGATAGAAAGGGTCTTACCAATACATTATTTTCTATAATTATTGTGAATCTACATAAGTTAAAAATGCTGTGGCATTAGGGATGGTTGCGTTCCACACGTTTTCCGCATCGTCTGCACGCAATTTTCTTGTGAAAATACCCTTTATATTTACATTACAGTAACATAAAAAGACTAGTGATTCACAGAACGTAAATGTGGTCATTAAATGGCGCATACCTGTATAGACACATAACAGGAAACCTAAAATCCAGTGGTATGTAGAGAAGTCTGTTATTTTAAGGTGAGGAATACATCCACCTGGAACCACCCTTCAAGATTAAAGGAAGACGAGCATCACGATTCTTCTCTGAACAGGCGTGCAGGTGATAAAATGAACCGAAGCTCACCATTCAGAACTTAAGCAAAGTCTGACATTGCACTTAGATTTGAATTCAAAAACACTCCTCTTTATTACCAAGTTTGTTGTTTTTACCTACATCAACTCCTAAGTGACTGGGGTTCTTGGACTGTAGGCTATTTGTGCTAGCATGAGGTAATGTCTACTAAGAAGAATACAAAGCACTTGTGTAAGACGCTCATGATAAGGCCGTCTGCTAAATGCTGTAAATGTAAATATTTTGAGCTAACAGCCGGAATGTGATTCTTGACTACTAACACTGAACATGTTATATCACCCATCAGAAACTTTTAAAAACAAGCAACTGGTATTGCTACTGATCGTCGTAACAGACAATTTGCAAATGGTACTGTGGTGGCCTAGTGGTTAAGGTGCAGGACTATGAACCAGAAGGTCCAGGGTTCAAATCCCACCTCAGCCAAGCTGTTGGGTCCTTGAGCAAGACCCTTAACCCACAATTGCTTGGATTGTAAGACTGTATCAATTGTAAGTCGCTCTGGATAAGGGCGTCTGCTAAATGCTGTAAATGTAAAATGTAAATGTACTGGCAGCAGAAACTCTAATTAGTCCATCTATTGTAAGCTCCATTTCACACCCAAGTAAATTAAACCTCGTCAAAGGTACAACCCAAGCAATTGTCTGTTAGGAGCCT
The DNA here is from genome assembly GCA_025084515.1 of Ancistrus triradiatus. Taxonomy (NCBI): domain Eukaryota; kingdom Metazoa; phylum Chordata; class Actinopteri; order Siluriformes; family Loricariidae; genus Ancistrus; species Ancistrus triradiatus. The sequence continues at coordinate 639,843 of JAJAGP010000159.1, forward strand.
TGTTCAAGGGCCCAACAGTGCTAGCTTGTCAGTTTTGGGGCTTGATTAGCAGATCTTCAGTACCTTAACCAACACACCACAGAATTATCAATCATATCAATTAAAATATGCTACATCACACTGATGAGAAAATTATAACTAAGGATGCAAGATCAGAATCAACTAATTTTTTGCTCCAAACACAGTTGGGCATCAGCCGATTTGGTTTTTGCTGTTCTACATTGAGTTTTATGTAAATACTTCACACCAGGTAAATCCGCTGGCGCTACATTTTATTTCATTTGGATCTGCAATACACACTGCCAAGCTACATTCTCTGATGTAGCACAACCCGAATGGACAAAGTGTCATCGCATATTCATAATCTACTTGACTCCAACGTCACAGCAGTCAGATTTAATTGTATCTGAAGCTCTGATGTGAGCCCAGTGAGTTGATGATCAACTTAAATGCCTAGTGGACAGGTGCTGACAGTTATATAAAGTAGCCCTACACACTCAAAAGATCCACACAGGCGACCATGTTCATATGACTTTGGATAAAATGATAAAAAATACTGGAATACTCGGAAATGCAAAGCAATGTATCAAATATATCAAAAGCAATGCAGGTCTTCCTGGGTTTGTTCTGTACGACACACATGCTCCACCTGGTGGTAAACTATGAAGTGCTCTGACCGCACACGATTGGCAACATACGAAATCATATGCCAAGGGACTACAACTGTGTCTTAGAACTAACATTGTTCCTTCCTCACTTTTTAATTCATTAAAATTTCATATCATTAACCTCCGCTATGCCTTTGAGGATGGTACAGTCAATTAACTGGAACTATCCATTTTTAGACTTGCAAGCAGAAATATTCAACCCCCAATTTAAAAAAATATTTGTAACTAAACTTTTCAGCTAAAGCTTGCTTTAAGTATTTATCAGTTGACTGATACAGCAAATAAACAAAAATAAATTATGTAATATTTCAGAGCAGCAGTATATTTGATTAATACTGCCACATTTTTCAACCCACATACACTCATTGACAAAAAAATAACACCAAAAAGGAGTTGTTGGTATCACATGAAACTTTGTGTGTTAATGTAATGATGATATACGTAAGTGAATACAATATTAGAGCAAAAGAATAAGGTTATTGGAGGAATCTGTACAACTGAAAGGAGGCTCTAGTAGCTGGTTGGGCTGCCTCTAGCCTGGATACAGTTGGGCACCAGGGGCATACAGGTTCAGTATGGTATCCTGTGGCACATTTTCCCACAGATGTTGCAGCTGGGCCTGTAGATCCTCCACACTCGTAGGCTGCCGAAGCTGGTGTCCCAGCTGGTGCCATAAATGCTCGATTGGTGATAAATATGGTGACTGGGCAGGCCGAGAAATTGTTGCAATCTGACTGAGATGTTCCTGGAAAACTCTTGGGTGAGCATTATCCTGCTGAAAAAAATGCCAATTGGAAGCCCTGCTACGAGTGGCAACACGTGGCCGCAGGATGTCCTGCACATCTCGTTGATTTGCTAGTGTCCCTCATATCACTACTTGGAGTGACCGACTGTCATATGCGGTAGACTCCAGATCATCACACCAGCAGTTGGGGCAGTGTGTCTCTCCACAGCAAAGGTAGGACTGAAGAACTCCCCACAAAGCCTCCACGCTCAAACCGGACCATGATTGGATCCCAAACACAACCTGGAATCGTCACTAAAGACCATATGGTGCCAGTCCACAGTGGTGCTGGGCAGTATACCGGTTCAACCAGTGTTAATTTCCCGTACTGTATGCATTTTTCATATGCCTCCATACCAGTGCATAGCAGAAATACAGCTCTAACAAATAGGCAGCAAATGATATAATATTTTTCTCCACTATGAACGCTGCTGAGCTCTGAGTAGAACAGCATGCTGAGTAAAGCTCGCTAGCCAGGTAGCATAACCTACCCCACAGGCTAAAAATAGTCTGTTAGCTAGGAAAGGCTCTGTCAGATTAAAGAACACAGAAATGGATTATAAAGTGAGATCAGAGATGCAAAGGAAGAACCCCATTATGAAGGCAGTAACTCTCGAGACTGCTTCAGGTCAATTATTAAGCAACTGAATTCGGGGTATGTCTTACCCCCGAAAACACATCAGCCAAAAATAGGTACCTCTCTCTTTTAAACTAAAGACGTTACAGATTGAACAATAAAATCTGTTTACATGCATTCCGATTTGTGTAATTTTGTGGGGCGAAGTAAACCCTTTAGTAATCAAACCCATCATTATTTAAACATAACGGATTTGGCCGGTTTTAGTGTGATCGGCTTCATCTGTCTCACATAACCGATTCTGTGCCAGTTAGCACTTGAACAGCACAGTGCTTTTACTAACTTTAATTCATAATTCAAAGTTTCAGGCACTCGATGGTTTGTTTAAGAGACATGTTTAAGGGTTTGTTTGCTGACATGATGAGAAAAAAAGCGTTATATGTTTCAGCTGTGTTTTGAAAGCTACTTAGCTAGTCAACTAGATAGGCTCCCTAAATACTGCATTACTGACTGATGGACTAGGGACACTACTAAGATGTTAGATATCCATTTTGAACACAACCATGTCTCTGGCATGGAAACTTTTACAGCGCCTCCAAAACAACCAGAAAATAGATTTAATAAGATGTTTAAAACAGCATCTCCACACTGAATATGCAGAGTTTGACAACGCAAACAAAGTTAAAGAGGCAAAAGCTAACAACAGCGCAGAGCCAGGCCCAAGCCAGCAGCCCCTGCTATCTTTTTAACAGAGCATTCGGTGAATCTCTAATAAATAAACAAATATATACCTCCCAGCCCTAGTCCACAGCAGTCCAGGTTTCTCGTTCACGACACAAATGCAACAGCAACAAATGCAACAGGGGCTGGCTGTCAATGGCAGGATATGTAATGAGCACCTTAAAAACAAATCTCCTTCTGCTAAGCACCTGGAAATGGTCCGGGTAGAGTCAGAGGTGTGTAGTGAAGGTGCCACCTGTGTCTGGATGGTGGGCAATGAAACTGTGGGAGCTGCTCATGCTTGTTGGTGGCTCAAACAATCTTCTCTACTGGTGGTCTGTCTGGGCCATCCAGAGTGTGTTCAGTGTGTGCTGCCTTTACATAACCACTGCTCCCAACACCTCCTAATAGCTCAGAACTGCCTAGATGGTGGGCAAGTTGTCGAAACGACAACAATCTCTCACCAAGAGGTACACTACCCAGAATAGCCTCCGAGAGAGTTTTTATAGGGCAGCAGTGTAAGCACTTTTGCACCCTCTTGTGGCACAATCCATACCGCACCTGTAATCATTTACCTATCTGCCTGAGACATAACTGCATGCCAAGTTCTGTAGCAGTGTGGTTATGTTTTTTGTCAATGAGTCTACTTTTTAATACCTACTGCCAGTAGGTTTTAAACAGTACTAACATGACTAAGCCATTAGATATTCAAAAATCGCTTATATAACAAATATTATTGTTTTTGGTACATGTTCATTCAATTCTATACACAGGTACACACAGGACTTCAGGTTCTGGCTTCACCAATCTACCACTGTTGGGAGCTTAACCTTATCTGCACCAGGAGCCTCGTATCATTTCACAACTGTGTATTATCCTGTGTTCACATTACATACCAACAAGTCTCTGACACACTTAACATTTGTCTTTGGGGTGTAGTAAAGGGCCATGGCTGTTGCTTTTTGGCAGCTCTGTCCAGCTTTACCAAGAAACAGATGTGGCAAAAATTTAACTTCTACTGTATTATTATTTCATAACTGTTTATTTAGTTTAAGATGACCTTTGGTAAATTAATTAAACCTAGAAAAATATAAAACAGCAGTTCATTTTGTTTGTACTTCCAACACTGGGCTTCATCTCATATGGTATGCAGGGATTTATTTATCACAAGTATCACCACTTATTTTCTCACAGCATGTCTCTTCTAGCACTACGTTATAAAATAAATAACCATTACCTCATAATTAATGACAAAGTGGAGGGTCTGAGTAGAGGTAAGAAGTCATTCAGAACATCACCTACCACTATTTTATTGATCATCAGTTGTTATACTGAATTAGGGTGTTAAAATATCTCACACATTATAACAGACATCTGGGTAGCAGGTAAGGTTATTCCCTATGAGGAACACCAGGAGATCCTCCTGTCAAACCCTTGCTCAGGTACAGCCAGAACACGAGCCCAGGTTACACAGGGGTAGGCACCCACAAGATCACTGCACCACTCCAGTGCTGCTTATAAAATAGTGGGGGGGAAAAAATGTGTAATACTGTTTAGGCTCTGTGATGTGGTGGCCTAGTGGTTAAGGTACTGGACTATGGACCAAGAGGTCCAGGGTTCAAATCCCACCTCTGCCAAGCTGCCACTGTTGGGTCCTTGAGCAAGACCCTTAACCCACAATTGCTTGGATTGGAAGATTGTATCAATTGTAAGTCACTCTGGATAAATGCTGTAAATGTAAATGCAAATGCAAATGATGTCAAAGAAATGTCTATATAGTGGCACGTTAGTCATGTGACCTCATTCATACTTCATTTACAGCAGGTAATATGGAGATTTAATACATATATCAATTAAGATAATCTAATTGGACCTTCTGAAAATAGCCCAGATGTAACAAGGTTACTTTACTGCTGTAGCTACGACGTAATATCCCGATTACGTCACATCAAACAAAACTATCAACGTCTTATTGTGTAGCTTGTATGACACTGTATAAATAAAGCATGAAATATAATACAGTGAACATATCCTCTAATAATATCGACTTAGTTTGCTACTAACACTACACTACACAAATAAGCATTCCCAGTTTGACTGACTTGTTGCACTGAGAGTTAGCACACCGGCTAATCCGGTTAACGCCTACTCACCGTACAGCTTTCATATGAAATACCAAACTTAAGACTTTTAGAAAGGATACTGAAGACTGTTCGTTCCCAAGGCTCCAACATGTAGAGCGCAGTAATGAGCAGATACTGGTAGTAAAACCATGAGAGTTGCTTCCAGGCATTTCCTAACGCCATGTTTATTTTATGTGTTCCTCTCAATCCCTCTGTTCCCTTCCGCTTCATTTAAGCTCGCCCTGATTGGCGGACATACCTAGTGACGTCACCATGGGCCGACTGATGACTGATGTATGACGAATTGTTTGATTTTGTTCCCAAGGCAGAGTTATTGGGACATTTAGTACTCAGATATGAGAGAAATTGAACAGTTTATTTTTATTAAAATACGGTTCAATTGTTTTAACTGAGGTAAATAAAAAGCCCTCATTACATTTGTCAGGACAACAGGACTGAGTCTTAGTGAAGATAAACAGAATATGAATAGCTAGCTATTTGAGACACTCCTCAGAATCTCTCCATGGTCCTAAGTACTCTTGTGGTATATTTTTAAGATGATTGATACCTGAATATTGTATAACCATGGGGTATTTCACAAAGCAGGATTTCTCAGTTAGATAAGCCCAACGATGAGGACTGGATAATAGGAACGTCCCTCAGATCTTCCTTGGACAGGCTTGAGTTATTATTATATAAATTATCTGGCTAAACTGAGATAAGTCCTGTTTTGTGAAATACCCCCACATGTTTAGCCATGTGATTTGATGAATAATGTAAAATACATATGGAGAAAAAACAGGGCACAACATGGGAGATTTTAAAGTTGATTATTTAGATGAATAATTGTGATTGATTATGTGATTGATTAGGGATTTAGTGAAGTCAGCATAACCAATGGTGTGGTCATAGATTTAGCCTTGAAAACTTTTAAGATACAGGAAACTAATTAAACAAGAGAGCCTGAAGGGAGGTTAGGGGCTTACCAACTGATCTCACTGATCTCATTCTGGAAGGAGGTAGGTACCTCCCAGAATGATAAGGCACCTGACCGGAAGTTTGAGTCAGTGATGTCATTTTTTAAAAAGAGATGCTTGGGTCTGAATTGGAGAATATGGTAAAGGATAAAAACAGGACAAGGCACCAGCCCATCTCAGATTGTTGGCTTGGCTGTTTTTGTGGACTTGCCAATACATATTTTTATTCTTGCTGCTACTCTAGAATTCAAATTTATTTATGATTGTTGGTTTTTTTGTAAGTATTTTGAACAAAATTAAGAGATTGAACAATCTCTTGTGAACTTTACAACTCCCACCACCCAAGTTTACAATTCAGTTTAAATCAAGAGATAGTAGTTGCCAAAAGCTTATGTGGTCATTGACCCACTTTCTTTTAGTTTGGACACATGCTTTCGTTCACTGCATTTCTGAAAGGTGCAGCTGCAACCCAGTTTTAGGTTCCTGGCAAAAGCCAAGCACAGTTTCAAATAAAATCTCCTGCTACTTCAAGTCCAGTCAAATTAATTTGTATAAACTTGTAAAAAATATAGTAGTCTCAAATCAGATTAACAAAACAATCAGCAGCCAATCATGTACACATGTTGTGGTCACTGTCAGCCTTTAGGTCTGAGATATTTTGTATTCATCAGGTCTTGAGCATTGATCTAGACCCTTTTCCCAACCCAAATCAAACGTCTTCCATTACTGCTAATTTCTGTAAACTTTGCAATATGTTGTATTGTGTGCTCTTTCAAACTGAATTAAAAAGATGTGGTAGACAGAATCAACCGTACAAATATACCGGTCCTTCTCAAAAATTAGCATATTGTGATAAAGTTAATTCTTTTCCGTAATGTAATGATAAAAATTAAACTTTCATATATTTTAGACTCATTGCACACCAACTGAAATATTTCAAGTCTTTTATTGTTTTAATACTGATGATTTTGGCATACAGCTCATGAAAAATCTCACAAAATTAGCATATTTCATCCGACCAATAAAAGAAAAAAAAGTGTTTTTAATACAACAAAAGTCAACCTTCAGATTATTATGTTCAGTTATGCACTCAAGACTACTTGGGTCAGGAATCCTTTTGCAGAAATGACTGCTTCAATGGCGGCGTGGCATGGAGGCAATCAGCCTGTGGCCACTGCTGAGGTGTTATGGAGGCCCAGGATGCTTCGATAGCGGCCTTAAGCTCATCCAGAGTGTTGGGTCTTGCGTCTCTCAACTTTCTCTTCACAGTATCCACAAGATTCTCTATCGGGTTCAGGTCAAGGAGAGTTGGCAGGCCAATTGCAGCACAGTAATACCATGGTCAGTAAACCATTTACCAGTGGTTTTGGCACTGTTGAGCAGGTGCCAGCTCGTGCTGAAAAATGAACTCTTCGTCTCCATAAAGCTCTTCAGCAGATGGAAAGCATGAAGTGCTCCAAAATTCTAAGATTATTGACCCTTGCCCTTGATAAAACACAGTGGACCAACACCAGCAGCTGACATGGCAACCCCAGACCATCACTGACTGTGGGATACTTGACACTGGACTTCAGACATTTTGGGCATTTCCTTCTCCCCAGTCTCCTCCCCAGACTCTGGCACCTTGATTTCCGAAAAACAAAATGACATGCAAATTTGCTTTCATCTGAAAAAAGTACTTTGGACCACTGAGCAACAGTCCAGTGCTGCTTCTCTGTAGCCCAGGTCAGGCGCTTCTGCCGCCGTTTCTGGTTCAAAAGTGGCTTTGACCTGGGGAATGCGGCACCTGTAGCCCATTCGGCTCCTGCACACGCCTGTGCACGTGGCTCTGGGAATCGGCCCTTCTCCACAATCCTCCTCAGGGTCCCGGTCACCTCTTCTCATTGTGCAGCGTTTTCTGCCACACTTTTTTTCCTTCCCACAGACTTCCCACTGAGGTGCCTTGATACAGCACTCTGGGAACAGCCTATTCGTTCAGAAATTTCTTTCTGTGTCTTACCCTCTTGCTTGAGGGTGTCAATGATGGCCTTCTGGACAGCACTCAGGTCGGCAGTCTTACCCATGATTGCGGTTTTGAGTAATGAACCAGGCTGGGAGTTTTCAAAAGCCTCAGGAATCTTTTGCAGGTGTTTAGAGTTAATTAGTTGATTCAGATGATTAGGTTAATAGCTCGTTTAGAGAACCTTTTCATGATATGCTAATTTTGTGAGGTTTTTGTGAATTTTGGGTTTTCATGAGCTGTATGCCAAAATCATCAGTATTAAAACAATAAAAGACTTGAAATATTTCAGTTGGTGTGCAATGAATCTAAAATATATAAAAGTTTAATTTTTACCATTACATTACGGAAAATAATTAACTTTATCACAATATGCTAATTTTTTGAGAAGGACCAGTATAGGCCCACCAACTCAGTCAGCAAACCTAGGACAGAAAATGAACAACCTAAGTGGAAATAACTCCTTAAAGGTGTTGAAGAAAATGTGATGCTACTTCATGGAGACCATGTCCCACAACATAACCGAGCACCCACCATTCTAACAGTGGGGATGTTTATTTTCTGTATACTGCATTTTTGTATGTTGAAAAAAAGGCAGTAAGTTCTTATAAACTCTAAGCACATGCATTTGCGATAGATCTGGTGACTAAACCTTCTGTATATGGAAAAATACACTCATGTCAACCTCTTGAGAGGTTCATTAAAGCTCTGATTGTTTTAACATTCTCTATTATTACCCCAAAAATGGATATGGGCATTTTTAGGCACATTGGCATGTTTTTATAACCACTGATACATGACGATCAAAACACTTTGGTCTCATTCCATTTGTTAGCTTCTTCGTTTTTCCAATCTTGATGAACATCTAATTGCATTCGGCTTCTGTTAAGTCATACTTATACCTCAGTGAAACAGGAAGTCATGAATGACTGCTTAAGAGTTTCTTTTAATTATTATTTTTAAGGGTGACAATGGCCTGAGATAGATTGGCGTCCTGTCTAGGGTTGTTCCTTCCTTGCACCCAATGCTGCTGGCTAGGCACCAGCTCACCCTCCAGGATGTCAGTCTCTTCACAATGCCATTCAAATCCACTGTAACGCAGCCGGTTCAGGCTCACTCTGATTCCGCATATTTGATTACAGGTAGTTATTTTGGAAGCAAACATGTTAAATACCAAGATGATCTTAATAACGCTATATTTTCTCAGTTACGGTTAAACTAAAAAAAAAAATCTCAGATGCCTCTGCTCAAGTGAACCAACAAAATCATCGAAACAGGTTTGACAAAACAATTATCAATACTGTGCTCAAGTTAAACAAGAGCTACAAAAAGATAAATGAATGGACATGTTTTACCCTTGCTGCCATTATATCATTTTAAAACACTAAAGTGACAAAATATTTATTCAAACAATGCAACAAAAAACATGCTTGAACTGTTTGTGAAGTAGTAATTCCATCTTACGTATTATGTTCAATCAGTTTAAAAAAAAATTCTGAAAGCAAGCACATTTTAAAATTTTACACTATATTACATTACTGTGCAAAGACAGATTCATTTCAGTATCAGGAACAAAAGCTGCTTGGATTCATCAGCCAGTGACTAAAGTCTGTTGCATGTCCTCAGCAGTGGCTTGCTAATATGTTAAAGAAGTGGTAGACCTCATCTTTGTCAAATACAGCCACTTCTGTTGAACACTCTGTACACTTGACTGGGTGATACATCTCTTCCTCATCCATCCCACCTAGTCTGGAGTCAGTCAGGCCTGCCTCTGTTTCTGCCTTAGTATCAGGTTCTGTTGATACCAAGGAACCCTGGCGACTTTTCTTCCTGCGTCGGTTCTTCGGTTTCGCTTTATACCTCAGCACTTCCTCCTTATTTACTGTACAGTTCATCACAAACATGGCTCGATACTGCGTCCTGTACTTTTCATGCCTGTGAGTTAAAAGGGGAAGTCAATCAAGGCATGTTGGTTCAAAGAACTTGAAAAACCAAAGTGATGGGGTTGGCAGAATTATATTATTATTATTATAGTTAATGAAGACTAAAAGCAAAACTACAATAGTGGTAATTAATTAGCAATATAATAATGTCAAAATCTACAGCTTCAGTTGTATGACAATCATGTGTTGTAGCAGTCTAATACACTAGCCCTCCATCACTGTGACCAAGGTCTGGGTAGCGGAGGGAGTGAGGATTGTGACCCTGTCTATGGACACCGTTACAGCTGCACCTCGTATTCTTCTGGTCATGAACTTGACCAGTAAAAATATATACTATCTATAATTATTTTTAAATTTACATTTACTCATTTAGCAGACAAACCAGGCAATTGTAGGTTAAGGGCATATAATCATACCTTGCTTAAGGGCCCAACAGTGAAAACTTGGGACTTGAACCCTGGCCCATCTGGATCATAGTCTAGTACATTATCTGCTGCGCCAAATATATAGTTATCTGATCCACCTCATCTGGCAGGACGGATTTCCTTCCACACACTTTACCTCGAAAAGCCGCCAAACTCGCCTCTTGAGAATCTTAAAATGTGATATATGTGCTGTAAGCAATGAAATTCTACCCCGCTAAGCTGCCAAGTTTCAGACTGTCAGTAAGTGGCACTTTAACCCTACTTTAAACTTGCAACACCGAACAATGTAGAGCCCCTGTCTATTATCAGAGACGTCATATCAGGAGGAGACTGGTCACTGGTTGGATATGAATGGGACTGTAGTACAGAAGCCCTGCTCCATCATTAGAAAGAAGCAATCGGCATATTAGCGTAATGTGTCGGAGAGTGGGGCATCCAGTCTTGGCCCCTTTGTAGTGGCGGGATACGCATGCGCAGTAGCCAGAAAAATACATCATATTGTTCTGTGTTATGTGAACTCAACAACACAAGTAAGTTAAAAATATTGTTTGTTTGTTTAGTGTTTAACGCCACGAATTACCTTTCGGCCTTGCTCATAGCAGGAGGGTGGGTATGGTACTCGTATGTTTACAGTGTCACATTTGGGGTTTAATTCCTATTGCGTGCAAGAATTTCAGGGTTTTATGGCCGTTTCAGAGCTTAGCACACGGTTTACATCTTCAGATATTTTTAGTTTGTCTGGCCTCCTTGTAGCGCTTACATTCCGAGATAACATGTTTTATTGTTATTTCGGTGGAGCACTTCTCCCTTTAAGAGGTGACAGTGGGTCAATTTTGTATGTCCTATTCTGCATCTTGCCCAGGTTGTTATTGGTGTAGGTGTGCTATTACGTTGGTATTCATATTAGGGTTTATCTTTTGTAGTTTATTATTTTTCTGGCTTTCCCACTATCGTTGCCATAGGCTTTTAAATATATTTTGTCGGATTACACCCGCAATTCTAAATATGCATTAAACGCTAATTACTCTTTCAGTTTCACATATATAGGTCTTTCCCCATTCAAAGAGATAGGAATCTGGTGTTGTATTGCTGGAAATAACGGTGTTAGCATGAGTGAACGGACTTATAATGATTTTGCTGACTGCTGACTTTCTCAAATTTGCATAAATGAATAGAAACTGTACATAATGCAAAACACATTATGTCAGCATCATTTTTACTCATCTGTACCAGGGGGCGCTAATAATTGTGATGGGCACTGCACCTAAACCTCACCTCTGGCAGTCCAGGCATAGTGTGGTCATACATGCAGGACAATTGAGGACCGCATCACTGCTGGGAACAGGCTGACGTTTGGTCCTTTTCTGTGCAGACGATGTTAGCATTCTTCGGCTCCGGTACCTATAGCCACCCAAGATGTGTGCAAAAACCATAAAGTAGTTGTTTCAGTTTCCTCTGAATATTTCAATGTTTAAATGTGATTGCAAGGTTTAGGTGGCCTGTGGTATGTGACTCACTCGTTTCTCTTGGCATCAACCCAAGCCTGATCGCGATCATCTTCATCAGGGTCATATAATAAGTCATCATTAGAAGGAATGATACGCTGCTTCCTCCTCTGGATATTTGAGATACCTAAACAAGAACAAAGTCAAAACAAATCAGCAATCAAGTCTAGTTTATGTATCTAAGCGAGAGCACTGCTGCATTTGTCGTCTTGGCAGTCCTTACCAGCTTCATTGTCTTCATCAGAATCTGAGTCAAAGTATATGTTGTCATACTGCCGAGAATGCTGTGTGTTTGCTGAGCTCTGTGTGCTTCCACTGGTCTGAGATGTTTCACCTAAGAGTGCAGACAACACGTATATTACACCGTAAAATCGCAATTCTAAAACAGTTGTTGTAAATGTTGTAATAGTAACCTTGAGAGGCTGGAACGCTCCAGCTACACTCCATGGTTTTAATGGTGCTGCTTAATTCAGCCTCCATCTCCTTTTCAAACTCATCCCCACTGGATGACTCGCTTTCCCCAGTCAGGTACTCTCGGATGAGCTTCTTCTTTTGTTCTGCAGTTCCATGAAGAAGAACATCCAGCTCATCCTCAGAACTGAAGGATAAAGTGTCCAAAACATGTCAGTTATAAGTCCTTAAGGTAAGGAAGGACAGTACTAGAGCTCATCGATACAATGTCACCTCATCTACATTCAATATTATTAAGAAATTATCCAATTTAAAGTTCAGTTATAACTGCTATGAACTATGTATAAACGTTAACCATACAGCTGTGTAATTTCCAAATCTGTAACAGAAAAATGTTAAGAAGTGTACAGAGTCTAGCAGATACAATATACAATATACTTATTGTTGGCAGGGGTAGCTGTTGATCCATCTGGGAATGATCCCCCAACTGGCCTCCCCTCTCTCTGACACAGTCAATTTTTGCACATCTTCCTCTTAGTCACCCTTGTAACTGTGCATCAGGGGAACACTTGTACCCTCTTCCAAACAGCTTCATTACAGCTCTAAATGACTTGCATATATTGCACTAACACATAGCAATACAAGTGCTGGCATTTTGGGAATGTAGTCATTTGAAATACCCATCTTGATATATGTAGGTCAACACACATTTCATTGCGTTTTCTTCAACCTTCCCCATGTTGATAAATGGCTAAGGGAACTTAAAAAACCCCTCTCCAAGTCCCAAGCCTGGATAAATGAGGTGGGTTGCGCCAGGAAGGGCATCCAGCGTAAAATCTGTGCCGAATCTATTATGCAATAATCTGCTGTGAGGACCCATAACTTAATTTATAATAGGTTTATAAGAACAGTTAATGGTCGCTCAGTTGGTACAGTGGTATATAATACCGTGGTGTCATCAAACCCACTTTACTGGGGCACCCCACTAAATCACAGCGGTAAAAAGTCAATTTTATCCTGGATCGCTGAGCAGAACTACAGGACAGACCACGTAAATTCAGGCACTACATTTCCCATAATGCACATCTTTCCAAAAGCTTGAGCGGCTAACGCTTTCAGAGGCAGTTTCTTTCAATTTTCTCTCATGGAATAATGGACGTCCGAAAATCTTTAAAGAAATTCAGCCATGCTGCAGACAAAGTAACTAAAGCTAATAGCTACATGTTTAGGTAATGCAATTGCTAAATATTATTTCATTTTAATTTGTTCTTCATTTCTCATCCATGGCAGAGCAACACCAACTTTAGTGTTAAATCACTTAATCTGCATATTTATTGTTTAACAGGCTTATTTTTATGCACAGTTGTGGCCCTTCGACTGACCGTCAAGCAGATGGCTACAGCTGCACCCCTGTAAATTCTGTATGCGCCCCAGTATGACCCTGGTGTCATGCCCTGGCTCAAGACCAAAATGAGCTAGTACAGTAGGTACGTATAGAGGATCGAGACTGGAGCCACAAGACCCTCACCAGGAAAACAATAAAAAGTGTAAAGGAAAAAAATAATCTGGGAATTTAATGTAAATTTCTAGCCCACCATTGTGGGGAATGACTTCCAACCAGGTCCATTTCAGGGGTGGGGGTTGGGTGGGTATGAGGGTCGTTGCAAAAGTGACCCCTGCCGAACAATGATCCTGCAACACGTTCAAGCGCAACACGTTCAAGCGCTCTGGGCAGAACCCATGACCAGGATAAGTGGAATTAAAAGAGGAAAAAGAATAGGTAATTGGGCTGCCAATACCCATGACATATGGTTTTGTCAAAAACATTTATAAAAGATTTTATTTTGATTATAAAAAAAACTGTAACCGGAGATCTTGGGACTGTGGTAACCTAGCGGGTAAGGTACTGGACAATGGACCAAAAGGTCCAGGGTTCAAATCCCACCTCTGCCAAGCTGCCACTGTTGGGTCCTTGAGCAAGACCCTTAACCCACAATTGCTTGGATTGTAAGACTGTATCAATTGTACGTCGCTCTGGATAAGGGCGTCTGCTAAATGCTGTAAATGTAAATCTTACATTTTTGTGTGAGATTTTTAGACCTTTTTACCAAACGTGCCAGTAACTGGCACGTGTTACTATTAAACTATTGTTTGCAGGTTAGACACTTGGCCGGGTAACAGTAAAACAATCCAGACTGTCCCTGAAAAAACACTTTTTAAACGGTTCTGTAATTTTACTCAAATGTTTGCTGATCTTAGTTGAGGTCCAAACGCTCTGTAAGCTACAATGTGTATATTGTGTAGTTAACTGCTCTGTTTACCTGCTGCTCGCTCGCTCCTCATCACTAGGTTCCTCAATCTCGTAGGAATCATATTCTTCTTTTCGGTTCATTCTGTCTTTGAGCCAGAAAATGTTTTTATTACAAAATCTTCTGCACTATGAACGCTGGAAACACACAGGAAGTCGTAACCGGATCGTTGCGTTCCAGGTCTTTTAACGTTACCCTTCATAATAAAAGTCAGTGGACGATGCATATTGAGAATGTATGTGTGTACGGTCGGAAGTTTGTGCATCTCTGGTCATTAACACAGTCACAGTCTTCTGAGAAAAGTGAAGTTTGTTATAGCAGCAAAGGGAGACAAACCTCAAACAAATTTTGGGGTATTCACAATCTTTAGGATGTGTGTGTGTGTGTATATATATATATATACGTATATATATACACACACACTCAGGATGGGGTCAATTTAGTATAATCAGTTAACCTAATGCATGTCTAAGGACCGTGGGAGGAAACCGGCACACCCAGGACATGCAAACTCCACACAGATAGGAGCAAGGGCGCTCCTCCTGGGATCAAACCCAGAACCTTCATGCTGTGAAGGTTGCTACCCACCGACCCACTTCATACCTCCTTGACATAGTTTAGACTAGAGTAGCCAATCAATGTACTGCATGTTTTAGAAGGTAGAGCAAAACCAAAGCCCCAACAGCAATCCAGGAATACAGGGAGAACACACCAAACTTTTCACAGATTGTAAATGGGACCCAGGAGCTGTAACACAGAAACACTACATCACATCCTAGATAAGGTGTCATAATTCTCATTATTTGTATTTTAGTTTACAAAAAATGCCATCGGGGGCAGCACGGTGGTGCAGTGGTTAGTACTGTTGACTCAGACCTCCAGTGTCCCCGGTTTGACCCCAACCTCAGACACTACCTGTGTGGAGCTTGCATGTTCTCCCCATGTCCTTACTCGGGTTTCCTCCCACGTTCCAAGGACATGCATGTTAGGGTTTCTCAATTGCTTTATTGTGTGTGTCTGATTGACTGGTGCCCTGTCTAGGCTTGTTCCTGCCTTGCACCTTGTGCAGCCATCTAGGCACCGGCCTTCAGGCAGATCTGACCAAAGATTAAGCGGATGAATGAATGAATGAATAATGAAAATGCACTCTCTGTAACTCCAACAGTCCTGCTCTCAGTAAACCTGTTCATTATCTGACTGACTGTGACAGCTGAAATTCTGGGCCTTACACTGTTCATGTTTGAATTTGCAGCAGGGTCTCAATTTTTGTATCATATAAGTTTTATTATAAATGGAGAGTACAATTCAGAATACATCCAACTTCACTTTTTCTTCCAGAGCTTTTTTTCAGTCACATGAAATCAATTCTATCATATAATGGTAAACAGTATTATTTATTCTTGTTATGTCCATCATTTTATCAGCATTATTACTGTTCATGTCAGCATTCCTCCATCTGAATAAATGGAAGCTTTGGTCACATACTGTGAAAAATACACATTCATATACAGTGCACTTAAAAAGCCTGGGGGGAAACAACTGTTATTCGTTTCAGATTTGTTTTTACAATATCAGATTAGTGTACATATTAAGGCAAAAATAACGATCAGAAATACAAAATGACAGATGTATTAATTTTGCTAAAGAGTAATACAAAAATCTATTAGTCAGATTAAGATGATCAATACAATGCAATACACTGGAAACTGATACAACATGTACAAGGCTTTGAGTGACCACACAGTTTAATCATACAATTAGCTCAACTCGAACATCATCCTTCAAAAGGATGAACCAAACTAAAGATTATGAGCCAAAACAAACAAGAAGCAGAAAAACAATTAGACAGAAATGACAGGAAGGTATAAATGCTGATGAAGCGACTCCCATGAAGACGGCGTTTGACGAGCCGAAATTACAAGACGTCATTAAATGGTGGTGTAGGTTCTTGTGCTGTGTGGATTTGGGAAATCTTCCACAGTGGGCCGCGTCACGTTTAAGGGGTAGAGGAGGGAGCATGACGTTTGACGTAGTGATACAAACAGTGATACATACTGTTCCTCGTTAAACAGACTCCAGGTTTCCCCTCGCTCCTCCATCCTCCAAATAAGACGGGACCAAAGCACGGAAAGCCCTAGTGAACTTAATCTAGGGCTTAAGTGTCCCCTTTTAAAACAGCCAGGCAGCTTTGCAACAACTGGAGATTACCCTTCAAAAGAGGCGAGACAACAGCAAAATGAAATACATGCATATTTGAACATCGCAAACATTCTCACAGAATAAAATTACCTTGGCGTGTTTGAGTTCGAGCTCCGCCAGCTCCACCAGGTTCTTTCTGAATGCTGCTACTCTTCTTGTTTTGAAGTCTATCAGTTCTGTAATGGTATGAAGTGTTTAAAGAAAATCTCATCTTCATAGTAAACAGTACTTTTGTACAATGAGAGAATAACCTCTGCAAAGCACAGTGATGTTTACATGCAAACACAAAATAATTACAATGACACTGTACAGTGAAGGACAATAAAAGGATGAACATCACAAACCTTGTTTAGCTGATTCAGAGATCTTCTCAAACTTCTGACAGCACACCTGCTGGGTAGTTTCTGCTAAAAGGACGTCTTTGTTTTTAGCCCTGGCTTTGTCTAGAGCTTTGTTGGCGTTCTCATAGTCAACTAACGACCTTCCTCTTCTGTACAGGAGATCCTGAAGGTCAGACAGTGCAATTCTCAGAACTAACACACGCAACAGTCATGATCAAACACTAATCTCTGCAGAGTGTTACTGGAAATACTGACATACAGTGAGGATGGAAAAGCAACATTTATGAAAGTAAATGTTTTAAGAAAAAGGATAACAAAGCCATGTGTCAATTACTGGAAGCTCTTCACATTGTACTTTATGCAACCTCCCTTTCCAACATAACAGCACTGAGTCATCTCCTGTAATGTTTGATGAAAGCATGGAAAACAGAGCAAGGAATGTGAGACTCTCCTTGATATCCTCTCTTGTGGATGCTTCTCTTTAACTCACCCCACACGTATTCAGATTTGATGTTTACTGAACTATTTTGTGGAGATTTGGATGTATGTTTATCATAGTCCGTGTATAATACAGCCATGACCCAGTCATGGTTTCTTGGAATAGGCATTCATTTAAAATCTTTGGTAGTTTATGAAATGTTTATTGAGAAAAAAAAAAAAGGTTAAAAGACAGGTTGAGTCAGAAGAGAGAGACAAAAACAAACAGGAAAAAAAAAAAATGAGCAGCTTAAGAGGTGTACCTAACAAAGTGTCTAGTGAGTGTATGTTAAACTCTGTTCATATTAAACACTGTTACACCTGTTCAAATGCTCTTTAACACAGATGTCTAATCAGCCAATCACATGGCAGCAACTCAATGCACTTAGGCTTGTACACAAGGTGAAGACGACCTGCTGAAGTTCAAACCGAGCATCAGAATGAGGAAGAAAGCTGATTTAATGACCAAACATGCTATGGTTGTTGATGCTAGATGGGCTGGTCTGAGTATTTCAGAAATTGCTGATCTACAGGGGTTTTCACAGACAACCATCTCTAAGAATGATCTGAAAAAGAAAAAAGTATCCAGTGGGCGGCAGTTCTCTGGGAGAAAATGCCTCATTGATGCCAGAAGTCAGAGGAGAATAATCAAGACTGGTTCAAGCAGATAGAAAGGCACCAGACAAATAACCACTTGTTACAAGAGCACCTCAAACACATTGAACCTTAAAGTAGATGGGCTACAACAGCAGAGGTTCACACACTGGGTGCCACTCCTGTCTGCGAAGCACAGGCAACTGAGGTTACAATTCAAATTGGACATTAAAAGATTGGAGAAATGTTGCCTGGTCTGATGAGTCTCAATTTTGGCTGTGACGTTCAGATGGTAGGGTCAGAATTTGGCATGAACAACATGAAACCTTGTATCAACGGTTCTGGCTGGTGGTGGAGTAATGGTGTGGGGGATATTTTCTTGGCACTTTCTGGGCACCTCGATACCAAATGAGCATCGTTTAAACACCACAGCCTGTTGCTGGCCATGTCCATCCCTTTATGACCACAGTGTAACCATCTTCTGATGGCTACACAAAGCTCAAATCACCTCAAACTGGTTTCTTGAACATGACAATGAGTTCACTCTACTCAAATGGCCTCCAGTCACCAGATCTCAGTCCAATAGAGCACCTTTCGTGATTAACGTTTCCAGTACCTTTCTGAATTTATGCCACGAAGAATAAAGGAAGTCAAAAGGGGGTCCAAACTGGTACTAGCCAGTGAGTGTATATGTGGATTTTGTAGTTCTACAATTAGACTGTAGTCCATATGTATTTCTGCATACTGTGGTGGTCCTATGGAGGTCCTGACCATTACAGAACAGGGTGAATCAGCTAACAAAGCTTGCAGAAAAAGACTGTAGAACTACAAAGTGCACCTATATGGTAAGGTTGATGAACGACTAAAGGAGTTTGACCACTGTGTCAACTCATATCTATACCCAAGTGAAATATATGGATGACTACTTAGGAGTTACTCCACAGGTGAACTATAACAACAAGAACATTTGTGAGTTATATTTTGTTTACAAGAATTTCTAAAGGTGCCAAAACACTGTGACACTTACTTTTGTGATACTTTTTTTCTTACAATGAATTTACTTTAATTCGCAGTAAGATTTTTCCTCCTAACTGTCAGTGAATGATTAAGCTAATTAATTACAAATCCTAACACTTCCGTGAGGTGTGATACGAGTGTGTAGGACTCAAGCAGCATACCTTGGCAGCTTGTGACTCTCGGAGGTAATACTTCAACAAGTCAGCAAGTTTTAAGTCCTCATCAGCGGCAACTCGTGCCTCGATTTTCTACACAGGAAACAGACAGACAATGTGAGATGGATAGTGAGGAAATGAGCAGGTGACCTCAAGTTCCCTGTCATTTTGTGTCAGTGTAAATCTGCTGACTTTTAGTTCAAGCTGATTTCACATGACATTTTGCACTGCAAGGCTGGGTGCAGATACTGTCTCCAGGTACTGAGAATCAATTATTCCACGATGGATACATTCACACTGCAGGTAAAAGTGGCCTGATATTTCTGATAGGTTTTTCGCTTTTTCTTTTACTGTAGCTTGTATCTAACACTAGTCTGAACAGGCTGTGTTTGATCTCTCCTGCCATTAGGGTCCAGTCTAGAGTTGTGCTATTTAAAAATTAATAAATAAATGATACACCAATATATTGCAATATTTAAAAAAACATTTTAAATGGGATGTAAACTATGATTTCCACTACCGCAGATGTCGCAGTACAATGTTTTGACACAGCTGAATTGTGCACCGAATTATCAAAGTGATGTGTCGTATCAAGGCGACTCAGACTGTACACCATAACTTGTATTTTTAGCTGTTTCTATATTTTCAGTGAACTATGAGGAATATCGCAAAATATTGCCATATGCATCATATCGCAGTGTATATAATGGTATCATAATCCATGATACTACGATAAAGAATCCAATGATGCAAACCAAAGAAACAGCAGTGCAGGAATAACATGTCCTTTTTATCATGACCATTAAAAGAAGTGCCTCTTACTGCTGACTCCATTTTGACTCTTGATTGTTTACCTTTTGTGTGTGTCAGTTTCGGAGGGTGAACTGTTCAGACAAATGTCTGACATAAGTCACATTAAAAAGATAGTAAGAGCGGGCTAAAAACAAAATCAGAAAAGGCCCACTTATGCCTGGTGTCATTTAAAATGTGTAACAAAATAGTCACTTGATTGTCTACGAATTTGACACGACGAGCTCCAGGGACTTCTGAAAGCAGTGGGGATTCAAAACACGAGCAAGGTCTAGGCAACAGTACAAAATAATATGCTTCAAACCAAGTACAAACAAAGTAATGGTGAAAACGACAAGCGTTCATCATCGTGACTGGACCATGACCTCATAAATCGTAATCCATTTTGTTGCCGCCATGGTAACACAGCTAACTGGCTCTTAGCCCTACTCCACGCAGACCCACCTACGTCATCAGAACAGCAACCCCATTTGATGCCATTTGCAGTGTGTATGCTCAGTCTATAGATCAGATTTGAGAATGAAATCAGGGTTTCCCTGCAGCCTGAACGTACTCGAAGTCTGTGCAAAGAGAGTCCCTTATGACTGCATTATATACATCCGTTTGTCTCACTGACTGCAAATTTACAAGGTTTTTTTTGACTACTTGAGTGCTGGTAGTTCGCCAAGATAAAGCGGCGCAACTCTCTCCACAGAAAAGCAATGGTATTGCCAGTGCAAGATGGTTTTGCTGTTTATCATTTGAAAGCAGGCAAGAGCCGGGTTTATGGCACTTTGGGGAGCAACAATTAACCGTGCTGGCTCCAGCATGAGTGAAGATGGATACGATTAGTCTAGCATTACAGTTAGATGTAGAAATCCACCACTGGTTGTTAAAAAGAAGTGGGAGGAATCATCACGTCAGAACAGACCTCCTCCCAGGGTTGTGAGTGGGCCTAATCTGTAAAACCCTGGTTTATGCATCCTTAAGCAATCCTTAGGCATGTCAGACAGCCACCCATTCAAACTTCTAAAAGCCTACACACATGACTTATCAGAAGGGTAGCAGCCTTTTAGCTGTCCATCAACACTAAAGGCGGATGGCTAACATGGCAACAGTATGGCCGTAGGTCAAAGTGTACACAGAGAGGTGTTAATGCTTAATGTGGCTTTAATGTACTACAGCCAAGGAATAGGTTACAAAAATACTCAAACTCTGCACATTTTAACTACAGTCTTATTACCGGTACTCTCTTTCGGGTCATTTATGGAGGGGGAGCTGTAGATAAGGGTCCTATCCTGTAATTCAGTGGCCACAGGCAAAAGTCATCTCTGGATGGGATACCAGTCCATCGCACCACCTGAGTGTGACATTGAAAGCCCAGCCTGGGGTTTCAACCCATGGCCATTTCGCTAAATCGACTTAGACTTCACTACTGTATTGTACAACAGTCTCTTGGAAACCACTCTTTAAACAGACTGTGTCCCAAACCACATACTCTGTACTTAACAAATACATAAATCCTTAGAAGTCTGGGGCCATTTTGCTTTGTACCAAACAGAAAACGTACGCAAACAGGTTTTAAAGATACAAATGGTAGGAAATCACCTACCCGTGTCTTCTCAAAAAGTTCAGAACCTTTCAAGAAAAATCTAAAATGAAAGACAACATACAATTAGCTATAGTAATCACGCTTGAACGTCAACATGACAAAAACTATGTATACCCAAAGACATGAACCTAGCTATCAGAAATAAAGGAAAATGGCATACTTGCACATGTCTGTTGAGTCCTGGGTCCCTAAAGTGTATAATGTGGAGGCAATTCTGTTGATGTCTTCTGCTGCATCTGTAAAAGAACTACTGTTACATCTCAGACAAAGCTCAAAAATTCAACCACAGACATACAGGGACTCAGTCCTCCTTTCACCAAGTTAAAAAATATAACACTGGTTATGAACTCTCCACTTTGATGAGTCATTCTGTACTGACTAGGAAAACAATTGACATGGGAAAAATGCAAAGAAGTGGCAGATATAAAATAGATTACATATTTGGGGAAGACTGAAGTGACTCAGTACTTATATAAAAAAAAAAAAAAGAAAAAAAAAGTAAGAAAAATACAATTGTATTTAGAACTCTGTAGAGAAACAATGTGTTCAAAATCAGAGAGCAGATGCACTCCACGTCACAGCAGCATGAAACCATAACACAGGCATAGCACGAAAAAGTGGTTATTTCACAGAAGCAGTCATTAAAACAACATCTATTAAAGAGCATATACTACTACAACGTATCCGAGGGCTCTGCAACCACAGTTTCAACCACGTAATATGTTTCACAATTACACAACATAATAATACATTTTATTTACGTAATTAGCATTAAACTATATTCATATTAAACCAATCAATATTGGCAGTCACTACAGAAATTCAGACCGTCTGCCATGTAGTATTTTATATTTACATTTACAGCATTTAGCAGACGCCCTTATCCAGAGCGACTTACAACTGATACAGTCTTACAATCCAAGCAATTGTGGGTTAAGGGTCTTGCTCAAGGACCCACCAGTGGCAGCTTGGCAGAGGTGGGATTTGAACCCTGGACCTTCTGGTCCAGAGTCCAGTACCTTAACCGCTAAGCTACCATAGTCCCTACCATAGTTATATTTTAGGAATGGTTTTCAAACGTAAAAACACAAAAGATTTTGGTATCGGTATCACATACAAGGTGTTAGATCTGTATCTGCATTGAAAGTTTTTAAAGGGTATCCAGTTTGAGCTAAAAATATGTAGACAGCCTTTCTGGTACATAAACTCAAGCATTTAAGCATGCACTCTCTTTGAACAACAGAACTGCTCACCACTGAGTTCCAAGTAACTCTGGAAGAAACATCAGCACACAACCCGTTTATCAAGAGTTTCATGGACTGGGTTTTCATGGCTAAGTACCAGCATGCATGATATCTCATTTCATTGACGTGCTTCATCATGAACATTCTGTTTCCTGTAATAAACTTTCTATGTATGGTAGTGAACTTTTAAGCTGCACAAGTACTAAAATTTTTGATACCACAAAACTGGAACATGTATGGCCAAAAGTATGATCTATTGGTCTAGATTCTGGATCTCGGTTAGATCAGCCACATCCACTGTAACAGTGGCAGTAGAACAGGTTGTACTCAACCCCCTAGTCACTATCAATAAGACACTTTCTTTGGTTTCCACATCACCAACAAGTCAATCTGGGAACGTTCCGCACTGCCATCCACAAGGAAATGTTTTCCCAAATTCGACCTGGAACTTTGCTAGCCAAAATCCCAGAACTCCATTAGACACCTCTGTGATGAACTGGAATGCAAAAGTAGGTTCTTTGTTCGCTTCTCCTTTTTATGATCTGCTGTTTCATTAACCAGCAAATAGTACAAATGCCTCAGAAAAGCGTTCTGTGGGAACTTTATAATAATCTGCATCCTGTAATGAAGATACAATGCCATTTTTGTTGTCATGTAGACCGTTTTAGGTCGCCGATGAGTCCTGGTTGGACCAGTTATTGTTTTATTGAACACAATACAAAACAGACTTTCAGATTGCAGACTCAGAATTGAGACAGTTCAGTATAAAGTCACTTACGCAACACCCGTGGGCAGTTACTTCCAGTAATAAAAGACATTACAGAGACAGACAATGACAAAACTGTTTCAACTATATAAGAAATCACTATTAAACTGATGAGAAGGTTTAAAGTTTGTGTTGATTAACTCAAATTTCAAACATAACATTAACATAGTTTCAGTTAATGAACATAAGCCATTTGAGGCACCATTGTCATGGAATGGTAGACCGAATCAAAAATAGCTCTACACTTTATAAGGTGCCCATGTACTACACTTTGTAGCCAATATTAAGTCATTTAAAGTTTGTTTTGTCTAATAAATTGCAATTTCAAGATCAGACATTAAACGGAAGCTAAAGTTTACACGCACTACTACAAATATTTCAGTCCTGGAATATACGTCAATACAGTGACTAAACAGAACAGCATATGTTCTGTTCGGGTACTGTTTCTGGATTACTATAAATACTTCAAAACGTCTTAAAAATCTGTCACGAGATGCAGTGACAAGCTAGGGATTAAAAAAAATAGCATTCATGCGACACTGCTCTCTCTAGATTCCACCTGCAATGTTCTGCACTCACGTATGCCTTTCTGTGCTCAAGATTGGACTGTCCTCAGGCTGTCCATTAAAGATACTATTTAAATGGGATACACTCTCAGAGTGCACAGAGGCCAAAAGTCTTTGATCCCCAAGTTCAGTACGTTCACCTATCAGCGTGTGACTCCACAGTGACTCCCAGTCTATACTCGAGTCAAAAATTCGGACCTCATTTCTCTTTCAGCTGCAAAAACCGAAGTGCCGTATTAGTAGCCAAATACCAGTGCATACGTGGTGTTGCATTAACAAAATATAATTCTGTGGTTGTACGGTTTAGAATGTCTGCTGTCAATAAATAGTACGTGAAGAGGGGGATAAGCAAACTTACTTTTGTGAGATCTGATCATTCGGTCAGCCTTCATGGAAGAATCTTTGACACGGTTATGATACTCCAAGAGAAATGTTTTCTCATGTTCAAAGAAGTCATCTACATCCTGTATTCAAACAGCAAGACATACACACGAAGATAAATCTCACACACCTCGCACTACCCGCTTAATCAGCTCACATTTTAGAGACACCAGTTCACTTCACATTTCAAAGACGCGATAAGGATGCCAGAATACAAGGAGAAAAGCCACACAGACACAAGGAGAACATGCAGTCTCCACATGCCAGGGCGGGACTCGAACCCGGAGCTGTGTGGGCAACAGTGCTAACCACTGCGGCACCCCGAAAACAAATTCATTAAGGAGGAGAGAAAAAAAAAAAATACATAAATAAATAAATAAATAAGCAGAATAATGCAATATTAAAATCCATCCAATGCAAGTCAGGCCTATTCAAGCCTACAACGTAATACATAAATATATTATGACCTTACAATATGAAAGAATACAACCGTTAGTAAATCATTTCCTACAGGCCACATGACAATCATGTTCCAGTCACACGTTACATGGAGTATGCAGTATAAGCTCACCTTCACTCCCGCCACTAAAACGCCATCTGCGGACTTCACCACGTTCTTAAAGAAGTCCTCCAGTTTCTCCTTCTTGTTTTTGCCTCGTACACTCAGCTGTCCAAAATAAACAACAGGGTAACCGTGATATTAAGAGATTTAAACTCAGTTTCAGTGTATTTCTAGAAGCCTCCTTACACCTCGCATAAACTTGTATTTTTGGTGGTCAGATCACGTTCAGATTTCACTTGACTGCATGAAGCGGCAAGTGTAAATGCACCCAAGATGCACTGTGATGGTTGGTTGGTGAGTTTTAATGCCACTTCAGTACATCGGCCATTTCGTGGCAGGAAGGGTAATGTTACTGTCGTATACTTAAATATGGGCTCTCAGATTTGTAAGAGTTAGGAATTTCAGTAGTTTGCTTGTTTTGTCTCGGTTGAATATTTCGGGTAACGTGTTTGACGTTTCTGGTAGATACCTAGGGCATTCGGTGAGTAAGTGTTTTTTGACAAGTTCTACATTGTGAGGGTTCTTCACCCTTCAGCAAAAAGGACTGTGTCAGTCTGGGATGTCCGATAAGACATCTAGTGCATGTAACTTGGTCCCATCGATTGTCCGGGTATGAATTGGGTCTGTTGCCTATCTTGGGGTTGAGCTCGTGCAGTTTGTTGTCGACTTGTGTATTCCATTCAGCTTGCCACTTTTCTTGTATATAACGGGACAGTAGATGCAGTTTGCCATCTCGACCTTTGTTGTTTTCCTTGCCATCCCGTCCGCTCTTTCATTTCCAGAGATGCCGCTCTGGCCTGGGATCCAGCAAAATTCTATGTCGAATTTCAGCCTTGTGAGACTACGCAGTTTTTCCAGGATGGTGCTGATGGTTGGTGATCAGTACTGAGGTTGTAAACAAGATTTGGAGTCGGAACATATAACAGATTTGAGTTGTTGGGTGGTGCTGATATGGTCGACTGCCATTAGGAGGGCATAAGCTTCAGCAGTGAAAACTGAAGATTAATGTTGTCCAGATACCACTGCTGCCGAGACTCTATTCTCAGATGCACTGTGATCAGATCAGTCAAACCACTTCCACAGGTGAGCAGAGAGGGATCTTGTCCATGTGTAATACGAGTGTAAATGGAATGTGTCGTCCTCATACACAGGTGATGTACAGTACTGTGCAGAAGTCTTTCTATTCTGCTTATTCTCTATTCAAGTTTTACTGGTCACTGCACTTTGTAGTTCTACAATTACAGTCTGTAGTCCATCTGTGTCTCTACATACTTTGTTAGTCCCCTTTACTCTATGCTCTAATGGTCAGGTCCCACATAGGACCAGCACAGATCAGGTACTATTTGGGTGGTGGAGCATTCTCTGCACTGCAGTGACACTGACGTGGTGGAGGTGTGTTGGTGTGTGTTGTGCTAGTAGGAGTGGATCAGTGCTGAGAATGATCCACCACCCAAATAGTACCTGATCTGTGCTGGTCCTGACCATTAGAGAGCAGAGTAAAAGGGAAACAGATGGACTACAGTCTGTAAATGTAGAACTACAATGTGCAGTGACCCTTAAAACTTAAAGTTCACGATCTCCCAGAGTCGGTGCACTTGTTGGCAATGTAATGTACTGGCACAGCAGTGCCTTCAATGGTTAACACACTTCAAAGATGGAGTACATGTGGATACAGTTGCCTTGCTGAGACCAAAAAGATGAGACAATGTGCTGTAGCCTGCAGAGATTGGTCTATTTTTCCTCGACATGGCCGTGTGGCCTGCACTTTCCAACAGATTAAGTTGAATGCAGTCGTACGGTCATAATGACAGACATTCTGTATCTGTGAAACCAGCCATGATTGTCCTCAACTAGTCCTGACTGTCTCATGTCTCTGGCCAAAAGTAGTACTGTCTACTGCAGAAATTACACCAGCTGTCAGCCAAAGCCTTCTCCTATGCCGAAACAGATGCTTCGTTGCCTGCTGTAGACAGTTCTTGCCCATATTTGAGAGTGTATAATACACTGGCAATAGCCCATGAGAAACCATGTTTACAGTAGCTTTTAGGAAGTAATGAGCTTTATATGTGGGAAAGTAAGACATACCGAAAAAAATATATCCAGATACCACCCGGATATGAAAAGCATATTAACGCAAGGTGTAAGCAGGCTATATATTGTCAAAGAATGACATTTCTAGTTACAAATCCTATGGATGTTAAGCTGAACAGAGAGGTTATACATACTGGGTTACTCAGTGACCAGGAAATAAGCCATCGAATGGCTGACTTACATCTTGGTTGTACTCTAAGAATACATGAAAGTTCAGGTCTTTGCGCAAGACAGGATGTGCAGCAACACGGCAGAGAAACACCTCATGCATTGCCACGGTCTTCTTAAAGATGGCCAAGTATTCACTGCAACAAAACATGTGTTACTCGTGCTGAAACATTTAAAAAAAAAAAAAAAAAAAAAATATTGAACAACTGTGTCCAGATCAGCAAAATGAAAGTGACTGACGCCTCAAGTTCCTGTTTCATTTTAGTGAACTCCTCCTTGGTCATGGAACCTTCACCCTCACCCAGCTTCTGCAACTTCTCTCGAGAAGCATCGAAGTCTGGTCTCGGTGGAGCAGGTGGGATCTGAAAAGCAATAATTTCTATGACCTTTCAAAACTTCCAAAATCCTTTTCTCTTTGACATTCAGAGAGTAATGTTAATGGAGCACTCCCACTAATGATCTCAGTTTTCACTGTGTCAGACTCTAAATGCAGAAAGCAATCATCCACGTTGCTGCAACTAATGTTAAAGGCTATGAATAATTCACGTGAGAGGTGATGGTTACACAAAATGTTTTGTTTCCAAAGTCCTGACAAATGTACAATAAAACAGACAGCAACAGTGACTAGAGTAGAGACGTAAACAAAAGAAAAGCAGCTAATTCATAATGTAAAACCTACTTCTTCAGAAATAGACATCAGTTCATTATTAATACAAATATCAAACGCCAACAATGTGCCATTTTGCATCTTCGCATCTACATGCACCTGTCATCTTTTTAAATAAATCCCAGACATACAGTATAAAGCAATACATTGAAAGTGACTTGACCGAGAAGCCGCATTCGGGTGGTGCGGTTGCCATTTGCTTTTCCACAACTGCAATGTATTACAAAGGATTCGATCTTTCTTCAAAGCCCCAAAGCGGTTTTTTGGCTGGGCAGCAAAACAAATGTGATACACATTATGAATCATGAACCATTTAATTTTTTTTTTAAATAAATAAATAAAAAGTTCATCGCTCACGAAACCATGCGAAGACAGTTACACAAATGGCGCATTGCATTTTTCCCCAATATACTGTAAAACATAATGCATTAAAAATCTGCAAGAGCAGTTGTGTTCACTTTTATTTATTTAGACAATCAACAAAACATGTCCTTTCACCAGGGCTGAGTCAATTTTTGCAGAAGACTTTACAGTATATCTAGTGACAGACCACCATCACCCTGTGTTCTACCCCAGTACAGATGCTGGGCCTCCCCACCGCCACCCTGACCAGAACAAGCAGGGATAACAGTTGGAAAAAAATGCCCTTCTTTTGGAACATTCAATTTGGACCTCATTCAGCTAACAATGGTGCATGGGCAGCATGTACTCACAATAAAACCAGCGTACTCCTCATTCTCCACGAAGGAGTCATGAAGCCAGATGAACTCTTCATGTTGTCTGACCACAGAGAACTCGTTCTGCTTAAAGTTTGGTAGAGTGCTCTGAAACAGTACGAGAACTGGCAATTAAAATGAACAAAATGCCCTCTGTTGGACACTAAAATCTACAGCAAAGCACATCCACAGAAAAAAAAATACAGATGAAAAAACAGACAAGAAAAACAAAAAAAACAGATTTCGACCCAGATTTTTTCCGCATTATCACTGAGCTTCATATCATTTTTATATGTTTATGTCATTTGTGTACCTTCGTATGGACGGTAAACTTCACTTTGTCTCTCTCACTCAGAGCATCCGAAATGTCCACTTGTAGTGTAGCATCAGTCTGAAGGTCCACGTTGACGGCTCTTGGCTGTAAACAATTTGAATTGGAATTGACCACACTCACAGCATGTGTTTCAAATACATAATGGATTTAAGAGCATTAAATTGAGTTCTTCATTTGAGTTAATACTCATTGTACATCCAACAGCTCCATCAGCGCTTACTTATAAGCAAAGACATCCAGTGGGAGAACAGAGTATTTTAAGTATCCAGGGCCCTACATGGAGGGAGCCATCAAAGGGCCTGCAATACAAGTCAGCATTTTTAAGAGACTGGAAGGAGGCCCACTGAGACCGAATTTGCACAGGAACATAAATTCATGATGTGCCACGCTTCCAATCTAAAACACAGTCTAGCCAGCCACGTCACGCTCTTGCAGGATCCAGAAACATTTCCCCTGCTGTGGCTCCTCTCGCCCTCTGTTACTGATACTGGTGCAAGGCCCCAACATACTTCCCCAGATGTGGTTTCTCCTGCTTCTTCATACTGTAGCAATTTGCACTTACCTTCCCGTTACAGTCAATAGACTTATCTCATCTCATCACACAGGGCCTGCTGCTGTAATTATATGCTGTTGCACACAATCTAACTGATTTAGGCTCATATCAAGACTTCTTCAACTTATTCCAATCTGTACAGCAACTTCTACAGTTTCCACAAAGCCATTTCTATTCCCCATTTCGCTAAATGATGGCTATATTGTAGCTCATTATAAGCCTAATAATAAAAACCCACTACCTGGTTTCACCCTACATGGCCTAGACACCATCCTTCCTCCACTCATAGAATGTTTTCATTGCCACTCTCGGTTTGGCATTCTCAGGAAAGTACTTGATTATGTTTCATATGAAATGTGTGTCAATTAAACCAATAAAAGTGCAACAACAGAATTGAATTGAATTAAATATTTATATTGTGAAACAGCTGTCCTGCAATTGTTTGCTCTATAAGGCCATCTGAAGCACCCCCTAACAGATACACTTACTTTAACCATGCAAGCATTAGCCATTTTTCAGGTACAGCTGCTGTATGGATAAGGTTACTGACTGTACAACATTTGATTACATGCACAGTCTGTCAGCTCCTCTCTACCCCATTCATTCATCCTTGGAATGAGACCGCAATATGACTTACATCGCCCTCTTTCCTAGCCTTTATCCAGCATCGGACCAGATATTATTTGGATGGTGAAACATTCTTAGCACCACAGTGACACTGGCATGGTAGTGGTAGAGACACTAATTCTGGCACTATTAAGAATGAGTGCAGGGTTCTCTAACACCATGACTAGGTTAAGAATAGTCTAGAAATATATCTAGCAGGCAGAATACTGTATTTGCAAACTAAGCACAAATAAAGGACTACACAAGGTTTAAGGCACAGTGCAGGGAAAAAACAGAAAAACAGACCAATACACCTCCAAGGTGTACCAATCATGGTTGGTGTTATTTGTAAAGTGTACCAACCACAGTAGACGTTTATAGAACTGTGTTCCAAAAAAGACATGGGTGACAACCACTGTAGGTGTTTATAATATGGTGCACCACCCAAGTTAGGAGTTAATAATACAGTGCTCCAATGAAGGCAGGTGTGTATAATAAAGTGCACTTATAATAGCTGTCTATAAAACATGTACCACCAAACAAGGTAGGTGTGCACAGAGTATACAACTTGTACAAACTAACAAATCAGTGTCAGTGTTGTTCTGTCAGTGGTCTATCCACAAATCACTGATAGTCCCTCTGACGGACCTGTAGATGGAGGCTGATATAGCAACAGATGACCCAGAGTCAGTAATTGGCTATATATGTATAATATACCTGTTAAAAGGGAAAGCGACTGTAGATGCAAGGAAAACCGCACCTACATAAGAAACTGATTGTATATTTAGCCAAAAGTTAAAACAGCGAAGTTTAACAAATTAAAGCTGACTGACTCTGGAAAGACTGGCAACTAAATTGTTTGGCTCTGCCAGGCTAAAGACCTTATCTGGTTATTCAAAGGTGTGTTTACGGGCCCAAGACGGCACAGATACACGGATTAGTGTGAAAACACTTCCCTACTGTTGACTAAACGTCCTGTCTGTGGTTACATGAGCTAATGACAGGTTTCTTTCACAAACCAGCTAACAACAGCCAGAAGGAAGTCAACTGACTCTCAGCACCTGGCTAATAGCCTGTAGCACTCGACACGACATTGACCGTGACGGGACGTGATCGACTCGATAATCTCATAACCGTGCACCGATCTCTCAACACCATCAAAATAGAAAGCTGCTGCACGGAATCTCCATCAACAACATAATAAATATCAATAAAAACTTACTCCTCTGTCCTCCTCGGACAGGAAATCGGGACCATCGTCCAACCCTTCTTGCTGTCAAAAAGAGAAGACAGAAAGCACAGAATGCATTGCTTAGCCTTTACATCTACAATGCTTCTCTGAAGCAAACCGACGCGGTGATTTATAGCAAAGAGCAGGTTAGATGAACACCACGGAAAACCCACCATCATGGCTGCTGCTGCTGCGGGTGGAGTACTGATCTGGCCGTTCAGCGTGACGTCACGTGAGAGCACGATACAGGGGGCGGTGCATGAAGGAATAACCTGCCTTACTCAGCTCCTACTGCACGAGCCAGCACTAGCATAACTAGCTGAAGTTTGTTTTTAAAATTTTAGTAACACTTTTAAAGTTTAGTATGTATTCATTCATCTCCAGTACGCCTCTTTTTACTGACCCTATATATATATAAAGCTTTGGGTGACCGTCTAATTTTCTAATTCCACCTAATTTTCTGACTGCTTGCCATTTTTAATACGAAACTTTTAATACGAAATACACATCTCTTTGACTAAAATGGGATAATGTATTCAATCTAAGAAATAACATTTTTCTCTATTATTACATTATTCTGGTTGTAAATAAAACAATACAATTGTTACAAGTAAATGTTTAAAATCACCACTTGCATATGCCACTTTATTCCTCACAGTATTTTCAAAGCTATGACTGAACTCCAATATCTAATACTTGAAGTTCTTTCAAACTTCATGTTCAGTCAAATTTGCATGAATAGGAACTTTTTTAGTTCTCTACACAGCAACTCCCTGGACAAAAGCAAATTATCGAATAATGAATGAATCATAAATGGATGAATCATAAACATAAATAGCTACAACCAGACTAATATAGCTTATATGCCACACGTCTGCAATAAAGCCAGCAAAATCAATTTCAAGATTTTATGCAACATATACCCCATAAATGATAGCAAGTAGTAACACAGCTGTGAGTGAAGATGGTGGGCCATTGCACCTCTGCGCGATATCTCCTAATAAATGCAAAACTGCAATGAAAATAGTTTGTTTAGGAATCTATAAAATTGAGGCCACTCTTTCTGTTATCAGATGGTGCCATTATACCAGAGTGTCACTCTGGGCGTGTGGAAAGACGTGGACAAAATCCAAATTAACTTACTTTCTGACTGGTGTGTCCGCTAAAATGTTTTTTATTTGTTTTTTAAAACCTCTGTCCCTGAGTATCAGTCAAAAAATCCGGATGTGTGTACTAAGTTTCATGAGTTTTCACCCATGGAAACCACACTGACAAAGCCTTTCATTCTGTCGTCAGAAGTTGACAGTAGATCAAAGTTTCACTCTGGTCATGTGGATATCATCACAGCCATCCCAATATCCTGTGAAGCTTGAGTTGCACACAGCAATATGTTGTGAAACTATTGACACTTTCCTGTTTGCGTGGCAAGACATATCAGTTCCTTCGCATCACCATTTCAACACTAAATATCAATATATGAAATATCCCATCAAAATCAGCAACATCTTCACATCATATATAGCAGATCTGATATAAATCACATTATCAATCTAAGTATGTAAAATGCTAAGCTAGACCAAACACACAAAATCCGAAATGTCTCCTTCAACTTCCTAACAACACCCTGTTGGGCATGGCTGATACAATTTATCGCACTTGAATTGGACTTGGAGAGACCTACATGTCTACCAAATTAGGTGTTATAGGCCAGTACTGTATATATAATATATGCCATGCACAACACCCAGTGATATATGGGGGCAGTATGGAGTTACATCTGGGGCTATGGCTCCGTTCATAAGTTGGGGTGCTGTGTGCCAAAGCATGAATGTGTGTGTCATATTCCATTACTTGTCACCCACGGGAACCACCAAAAAATGGCCAAGTCTGGCAAAAGAAAAGATGATGATGAAAAATATGAATCCTTGTTGAGACGATAGGTCCCTTGTACCTTTGGTGCTCGGGCCCTAATTAGCAGAAACAGTAATAGAAGAGGCCAGTAGAGTAAGACTCTTTTGATTGAACTATTCAGTGTTCAACGCAAATCCTGACAGATGCAGAACTCACCTGATATGTAATCCCACTGATGTATGACCGCATGTTCTGTTGTGGGTTGTGGGTGGATCCAGAGCCTATCCCTGTATCCCTGGAATAAGTCCAGAGTACATACAGAAAAGAGTGTCAGTTCATCAGAGGGAATGGCAGGGGTCGCTATTGCAGTGCCAGGGGATCATTTCCCTCGAATACAGAAAATCATATATGTGGCACATAACTTGACCAAAAGGCACTGCCAGGAGACATCTCGGTGGTGGACAATTGAATTGCTGCTGCATCACCTAATGCCTAAATTTTTTCCCCCATTTTATCTCTGTTTTTCCTGATTAGAGTCGCCAAGAGGATCTGGAGCATATTCCTAGAGAACTTGCAAACCAGGTTTGCAGGGGCACCAGTCCATCGCAGGGCAGGGGTCACTGTTGTAGCACTGGAGGATGATCCTCCGAACAATCCTCAGAAAGTGCATCTTGCATGTGTGTAAAGTACAGCTCAGCAGGGCTGAAGACTCAAATCTTGATCACCATTGTCGTTTGATAGTGTCTTATATAACCAAAATGAATAAAAATGGATTAACATGATTAGCGTTCATTTTATCACTCAATAAAGAGTGTTGTAAACAAGAGCTGCATCTGTATGGACAGATAATACATAGCAAGTTCATTCAACTTTCTAAGAGAGATCATGATGCACAGAGAGTAACAGAAGTGAGGGTTTGTAATAAGACACATTGAAGATCTGTGAGAAACCTGTGAAGTAGTCACTTCCTATTTAGTTCTCTTCCTGGATTTGGTTATTTTTGTTTTATTGTTGCATGTAGTAGCTGTTATTTTTGGCTGCACCATATAAAAAGTACACTGGTGATAAACTGAGTTTGTGAACTATGAATTGTGAGCATTAGAGTGTTGTTAGAAGGTGCCCAGCTTTTGGACATAATAATATTTCATATCTCTGACATATAATCCCTGCAGAGGTTAAGTACACTTCATTCATTACACCAGCAATGCCCAGTGTTTTGCATGAAACTGTATGTAATTTCTTACTAGTTTTTCAGGGGTTTTTTCTACTACATCTTACTTACATCTTACTTGTCTACTACATTTTTTTCTACAACAATATATTGAAACTGAAAGATTACTCACTTCTAATACACTATTAATATGTCAAATCACTTTGCTATCATGTTGTGCTGTATGGCCAATATTTAACAGTTATGGTCATGTAGTACTTTCTATTGAGCTTTGCCTTAATTTACCTTACAGTTCTCAAGAATGCATTATTTACCACGTCTTCTTAAGGATGTCTATTTATAGCATAGTACCAGGAAGGCTGGTGCGCTATTGATTTTTTTCCTTCACTGTG
Organism: Ancistrus triradiatus; assembly: GCA_025084515.1. Lineage (NCBI taxonomy): Eukaryota > Metazoa > Chordata > Actinopteri > Siluriformes > Loricariidae > Ancistrus > Ancistrus triradiatus. Next base: position 674,767 of record JAJAGP010000159.1, read on the forward strand.
TTTACAAGTTTTGCTTGTAGCAAAGCAGCACAGAGGTAGGGGATTTGCATGGCACTACACAGTGATGTTTTTGAACCACTAGGTGGCATGTCACGCATTAGGATTAGGTTTAGGAGCACGCACCTTCGTCATCATGGAGGACTATTGGCGAAAACAGTTTATATTACAAGTTTGTTATTTTTCAAAATCATTGAAAAGTGCAGTTCAGTGAGTTTTTTGTGTTCAGCACTGCTGCTGCTCGGCTCCTCACAGGGACACAAAAGGGAGCATATCACCTGTATTGACTTCTCTCCAGGGTCGTCATCAGACCCACATTACTTGGGCACGAGCCCCAATAAAATGTTGCTGTCATCTACGCCGCCCAAGGAGGTTGGGTCCCTTTTTGAGTCTTGGTCCTCCCAAGGTTTCTTCCTAGAACTAGGGAGTTTTTCCTTGCCACTGTCGCCCTAGGCTTGCTCAATTTGAGATTGGACGTAGTTATTAGGAGATAATCTAAACTTGTAAAGTTGCTTTGAGACACTGCTCCATTGTAAAAAGCGCTATATAAATAAATCTGACTTGACTTGACTGTGCCTTTTCACGGCGGTAAAAAGTCAGTTTTATCCTGGACTACTGAGCGGTTCACGCCACTCAAATTTACTGCAGGCACAAGATTTTCCATAATGCTCCAGCATCTTTCCAAAAGCTTCAGCTACTATGCTTTGTCAAAGCTGTTTCTTTCGGTTTTTCTCATGGATTAATACACATCCCCAGATGTTTAAAAGATAGGTAGCTAGGTTGCAAACAAAGTCATCATTAGCTCATAACTGTATGTTTTGTATAAAAGTACATATTAGACCACTGAAGCAAAGGCATCAGTTATGTACCCCTCTAAATTCTATTTGTGCCACAGTATAACAGTGTACAAATGCCCCTGCCTCTCTCCATTGGTTACCAGTAAAATGGCAAAGGATTTTCATTCATTAAGTTTCCATATTTCATGGACATGGCACAAGTGAATCGCACTATACAGTGGGGCAAAAAAGTATTTAGTCAGCCACTGATTGTGCAAGTTCTACTACTTAGAAAGATGAGAGAGGTCTGTAATTTTCATCATAGCTACACTTCAACTATGAGAGACAAAGTGAGGAAAAGAATCCAGGAAATCTCACTGTAGGGTTTTTAAATAATTTAATTGTAAATTTGGTGGAAAATAAGTATTTGGTCAATAACAAAAGTTCAACTCAATACTTTGTAACATAACCTTTGTTGGCAATGACAGAGGTCAAACGTTTCCTGTAAGTCTTCACCAGGTGGGCACACACTGTAGCTGGTATTTTGGACCATTCCTCCATGCAGATCTCCTCTAGAGCAGTGATGTTTTGGGGCAACACGGACTTTCAACTCCCTCCACGCATTTTCTATGGGGTTGAGGTCTGGAGACTGGCTAGGCCACTCCAGGACCTTGAAATGCTCTTTACGGAACCACACCTTTGTTGCCTGAGCGGTGTGTTTAGAATCATTGTCATGCTGGAAGTTAAAAAGTGACCAGGCTGATATGGAACAGTTTACCCTTTGTTATACTCCTTGACAAATATTTTAAAATAAAATACAGTATTAGGATTATATACATGGGGAAAGAAAAAGGGGAAATTTCTTTCCCCATGTATTGGGGTTTAGCTTGGTCATAAACATTTGTTTATGTCTCACTTTCTGTTTTTTGTAAACTATGTTGAGTTATTTAATATGTGGTATGTTTCCATAATTTGTTTTATCATTGTCATGGTTTCACTGACTGACACTTGGCGTCTTTAAAGGTGCTCTATAAATAAAAATAACTTGACTTGACTTCACCACTAGGAAGCAAAAGCACCTGTAGCAAAGACCGCTTTCATGTCCACAGTCATTAGTGAACCTGTAAAAGTTCATAAGTAGTCTCTGATGAGCAGTCATCTACAGTGGTGCTTGAGAGATCTTTCTATATTTCTGCATGAATATGACATAAAACATCATCAGATTTTCAATCCCTAAAGTAGATAAAGATAACTCAATTAAATAAAAAGAGACAAAATATTATACTTGGTAATGTATTTTGTGAGGAAAATGATCCATCTGTGAGTGACAAAACATGTGAACCTCTATGATTAGCAGTTAATTTGAAGTGGAAAATAGAGTCAGGTGTTTTACATAATTGGGATGACAGTCGGATGCGAGTGGACAAACTGTTCTGTCCACTGTTTTGTGTGCTGTATTTAAATAGCAGGGATCTATCAAAGTCTGATCTTCACAACACGTTTGTGAACGTGTATCATAGCATGGACACAAAAGAGCTTTCTGAGGACCTCAGAAAGTAGTTACTGATACAAATAGATTGCATTTATTATTTGCCCAACCAACAAAGATCAATCTAAGAGCAAGTCATGTAATAGTCTGCAAGGTCAAAAGGAACCCACAGTAACTTTTAAACAACCAAAGGCCTCTCTCACATTGGCTAACATTAATGTTCGTGAGTTCACATCAGGAGAACACTGAACAATAACAATGGTGTGTATGACAGGGTTGCAGAGTCAAGAAGAACATTGCTGCCTATGACATAGCACATGGACAATACAGAAGGCTAATGTACAAACATTTTGTTGACAAATGAGTCTCAAATATAAAATTTGGTTTAAAAGACAAGCATTCTAAATAAAGGAAGCCACAGTGTTCCAGCATAAGACCCTTATCCCATTTGTGAGACATGGTGGTAGTAGTATCATTTTTTTGGGTCTGCAGCATCTAGGCCAGGATGACTTGCCTTCATTGATGGAACAATGAGTCATGAATTATACCAGCAAATTGTATCTTAAGCCCACAAGTTACATAAAAAATAGTTAAAGCAGACTAATGTTTTTGTATGGTGAAGTCAAGGTGCTGACCTTAATCTCATGAAAATGTTGTGGAAGCAGTTCATTTGAGGAAACTCACCAAGATCCTAGAGTTGAAGCTGTTTTGTATGGGAGAATGGGCTAAAATTTCTCCAAGCTGATGTGCAGGACTGATCAGCTGTTACCGGAACATTTAGTTTAGTTTAGCTTTTGCTGAACAAGTTGGTCACACCAGATACTTAAAACAAACTTCTCATACTCACTTACTTTTGCCACTCACAGATCCGTCATATTGGATCAATTTCCTCAATAAATAAACAACCAAGTATAATGATTTGACTTGTTTGTTTGGATGGCACGGTGGCTCAGTGGGTAGCACCACCACCTCTAACCCTAACCCAGCGCTTCAATCCTGCCTTTGTTGCCTTTGTGTCCTGCCTTTGTTACACACTGTCCCAACTGCTGGTGTGATGATCAGGGGGGCCATCGCATACGACAGTCGGTTACCCCAAGTAGTGATATGAGAGACACTAACAACTCAGCGATACGTGCAGAACATCCTGCGGCTACGTGTGTCCCAGGAAGATCTCCACCAGATTGCAACACTTCCTTGGCCTTGGCCAGATTTATCACCAATCAAACATTTATGGGACCAGCTGGGATGCCAGGGTCGGCAACCTACGAGTGTGGAGGATCTATAGGCCCAGCTGCAACATCTGTGGGTAAATGTGCCACAGAATATCATACGGATCCTTATCTTGTATCAAGTCTACAGGTGGCCCAACAGGGTACTAGAGCATCCTTTCAATTATCCTATCAATTACATATATCATCATTACAATCATACATATGTGGTTTCATTTTATTCCAACAACTCTTTCTTGGTGAGTTTCTTTTGTCAGTGAGTGTATAATTATTTCCGTCTCTTTATTAGAACACAAACATAAAATACAGGAAATGTGTATGAAGTATTAAAAAAAAAACAGTTTCTATAGGCTATAGTGGCAAGTATTTAGCGTGCGCTCCCCTTACACTTGAGCAATAGCAGCATCTGGCAGATTCAACAGGATGCCAAGTTGACCCTTTTACAGTCCGAAGAAGCTTGATCAGGAATGTTCTTTTTGGAAGGGTAGCAGAAAAGGAAACCCCTTTTTCGGAAGGGGAACAGAGTGGAAAAGTGGAGTGACAAATCCAAGTTTGGAAAATTTTGGGTCCAATCGTCAACAATATGTAATATATTTTACCATTGCCTAAACAACAAGTCTAATGGTGGCCTAAGACAGTGGCACAGTACTGTATGTTTGTTAGAACTTATTTATTTACAGTGGGGCAAAAAAATATTTAGTCAGCCACTGATTGTGCAAGTTCTCCTACTTCGAAAGATGAGAGAGGTCTGTAATTTTCATCATAGGTACACTTCAACTATGAGAGACAAAATGAGAAAAAAAAGAATTTAATTGTAAATTATGGTGGAAAATAAGTATTCGGTCAATAAATTTGGTTCAACTCAATACTTTGTAACATAACCTTTGTTGGCAATGACAGAGGTCAAACGTTTCCTGTAAGTCTTCACCAGGTGGGCACACACTGTAGCTGGTATTTTGGCCCATTCCTCCATGCAGATCTCCTCTAGAGCGGTGATGTTTTGGGGCAACACGGACTTTCAACTCCCTCCACGCATTTTCTATGGGGTTGAGGTCTGGAGACTGGCTAGGCCACTCCAGGACCTTGAAATGCTTTTTATGGAGCCACTCCTTCATTACGCGAGAGGTGTTTTTGGGATCATTGTCATTCTGGAAGACCCAGCCACGTTCCACCTTCAGTGCTCTCACTGATGGTGGAGGTTTTGTCTTAAAATCTCACGATACATGGCCCCGTTCATTCTTCCCTTAACACGG
>JAJAGP010000160.1:0-250000 GCA_025084515.1 Ancistrus triradiatus
AGTCAAAGTCCTGACCTTAATCCAATCGAAATGTTGTGGAAGGACCTGAAGCGAGCAGTTAATGTGAGGAAACCCACCAACATCCCAGAGCTGAAGCTGTTCTGTACGGAGGAATGGGCTAAAATTCCTCCAAGCCGGTGTGCAGGACTGATCAACAGCTACAGGAAACATTTAATTGCAGTTATTGCTGCACAGGGGGGGTCACACCAGATACTGAAAGCAAAGGTTCACATACTTTTGCCACTCACTTATATATAATATTGGATCATTTTCCTCAATAAATAAATGACCAAGTATAATATTTTTGTCTCATTTGTTTAACTGGGTTCTTTTTATCTACTTTTAGGACTTGTGTGAAAATCAGATGATATTTTAGGTCATATGCAGAAATAGCAAATTCTAAAGGGTTCACAAACGTTCAAGCACCACTGTAGCTGAAAGTCATCCACACAAACACCAAGTAAGAGTAACTTGCGCAAAAAGCCACTAAATACTTCAACCAAGTTTGAACAGCCTGCAGTCCAAACATGAGCTACCAAGAAAGTGAACAGGCAACCAGTAAGGTAGTGAGCTTTCAGGTGAAAACCTTAACTCCCGCCTCTGCTCGTGGATCCACAGCGTTGATTGGTTGTTGAGGTGACCGGCTGTTTATGGCCACAACGTCCAACATTAAAAGACATGTTTATTTCCTATTATAACTTACTATATTTCAAAGTAAACCGACGTTGATCAGATGGACTTTTTAAAAAAGCAGTTCATGTACTGACTTGGACTACTGACAATTAGTTCACAATCAGCTTCGTATTAGTGCTTCATTCTCTGCTCGAGATTGGGTATGTTGCTGCTCATCCCGATGACTTATCTTGTTGATGACTGAGTTTGTAAATACACCCCCCCCCCCCCAAACTGTAAAGGTACAAATCTACCCCTGGGTGCTTTGACTATTGCTTTGTTTTGAGCCTTGTGTTTTCTCACGGATATCTTAACACAGTTTAAGAGTGTCAGCTCTCTTCATGTGTGCACTTTTCCAGCCGCATTATGGCAGTTATTTAACATTGTCAGCAGCAGCACGCCATTTTAATGCTCACTTTCATATTTAAACACTTAAGCTACTTGTCAAAGAGGAGCTGAAACAGCAGTCTCACACTGCACAAGCAGGCCCTTTCCATAGGGAGAATCTGTGCCCTTTCCATACAGAATAAATAGAGGCTGTTTTCTTTAAATCAGATGTATGCATGCTGTGGTACAAATCCTCTCCTGACCACTTTGGGGTGCATTATCATGTATTTACACTCAGTAATTGAAGTCAAATATGATAGCTCAGTCTGCATGGCCTGTTGACAGAGCAGATGAGATGGTGATTCATCCCGAGGAACTATTCGATTATCTCATGTGCCATGCATTTGGCGGCCTTCAGAAACGATATGATCTCGACAAGCGAGAGATTTGTCACAACCTCCTTATTTCCTGCAATGACTCCAACACCAATGAGCCTAATTAGCATAATTAGTATTCATTTATTTTCCAAGGGATGGGTTCCCATTAACTCTACATGCATTGAGAAGCCTGGGGAGGCATTTCAGTGACAATCTGCTCTACATTTAAATCTCAGTATTATATCTTTACATGCAAGCCTGTTAGACTCTACCTCAGTCTGAGACCTAAAATCACCCTCAACTTTTGTTACGGAGTTACGTGCAAAGGGGAAAGAGATCCTTGATATTCAATCATACCTTAGGAATGAAGTTGAGGCCATATGTTTTTGTCAGTGAGGGTGCTATCATTTGCAGATAACAGTTCTGATGTTACAAATCATGGTCGGCACAAGTAAACAAGCTGACATCTGACAGGTTTAACATCAGCCAGTCCACACAAAACTTGAACAGAGAGGAGCTTCCTATAATCATATAAAGTTTCATAACAACTGGCCAGAAAAATAAGCATGTCTCTTACATTTTCATGGTAGATGCATGAAATCGGGCTCAAGTCATGCATCCCACAACTAGACATGTACCTATAAACTGGTAAATCTGAACAGTTTTCTTTGGGACTGATTGAAACACACTGTTCAAACTACAGGTGTGTACCATTTAACGACCGCATTACATTCTGAGAAACAGGATATGGACCGAAAAACATCTCTAAACACATCAACAGAGTTAGAACAGCCTCTAGAACAAATATGAGCTGACCAAGCAATCGAGCACACGACCGGTAATGTAGTGAGCTTTTCAGTGAATGACTTCTGCTCTTAAATACCCCCACCTTTGCTCTTAGAAGATAGCTTTCCATTTCTTATTAGAATTTCTTATCATTATCAAACAGATGTTGATCTGAGGGATGTTAAACACCTTTATAGCTGTAGTTGTTGGATTTTCACTTGATCGTCTGAGCATTTGTCTTGCCTGAAACGAACAAAAATGTTGCCTTTTTAACAAAATATGGCTGTAATACCTCAGGTAAATGGTATGGGTGCGGGTTTTCCAGCCTAAATTAGCTAAAACTTCAAAAGTAGTAGTCTGATTGTGACCCCATTCAGAAAAACCTACTCCATCACCTTCTGAAGAAGGCTGCCAAATGTGGGAGGAATTGGCCACTGGAGGGTTGCTACAAATGTTAGGTCAAGCATAAATGCGTTTGAATTTAAACATCTCTGTCTGGTTTGAATACAGGAATGCAAATGCTGTTTCTTCAGTCTTCTGGACTTGGCTTAATGGTGAGTACTACAGTCTTTGCACTTAAGGCCTTGTTTACAAAACTGTTCTTGAGCCCAAGGGATTTGTATTTAAAATTGCTGATGTTCTTTCAGCATATACACACCACCTGAACTTCACATTGCAAGTCCCGCTGGGGATTTGAACCCAGGCCCTCAGCCACCACCATTTCCAGCAGCTGGCTCGACTCACTGTCCCACCAGGGTTTAAACATGCATATTTACAGTTCAACCATGTGTAAAGACTCGTGGGGTTTAGCATAACACTACAAATGTTAACAGAAAAGGAAGGAAGTATTCAGAGACCATTCAAAGCAGACCCCAGATTGGATTCCATTGTTAATGCACCAGTCCTTTTTATATCACAAAAGAACAGTCTGTAAAAAAGTAATCCGGAGAAGCTCAATGCCACTAAAGGTAGAAAAGAAACTGATATCACAAAGTCTGATGTAACAGTTCCTGCAGTACAGGTAATTCCAGATGAAATTCCCTTGCGATTTACAGCTGGGTGACTATTCGTTTGTCACACTGACCCATCAGCATTGGAGCAAACCAGAATGATGCAAGAGGCAAACATAAAAACCCCTTCTGCAATAATACACACCGTTGTGAAAGCACTATTGATAAAGATTAAAAGTGCTATCACACCTATTAGTTCAGTAATCAACACCACCAGGTGTTTACAACGAGCTTAGAACAACCAGGATCCTCAAAAATGCGTTACGTAGGTGAGAAAAGTGCTACAAACAATGGCCACTGCCATTTAAGGACGCTGCTTCTTTGACTGGATAACTCCACCTTACTGCCACCTTATGGGCAGGAAGCAAATGCAAACAACAGTGACAATCTTTGTGGGTATACTTGTAGATGCCACGTCCAAATCAGTGTAACTAAATCCTACAGGCCACACTGAGAGGCATATTAAAGAAGCGATGCAATATTTCAAAACTTTTTGCATAAGTATTTTTTTAATCAAGTAGTGTAGTGTTTACATGATGAATTGCTCGGAAAATGAAGTTGCAGTTTGTTCGAATTAAATGTAGTGACAGTGTTTCAAAGAGTTGATGATAAATACTGGTTGGGGTAAATAACATGATATACTGGATTACTAAATAGTTTGGTTCCTTGCGTCTGGAAATGATTTTATTCTGTTTTTGCTGTGGTTAGGTATAAATTATAGCACAAACAGTAGTAGTACAAATTATTATGTATCTATAATTATTATGCTATAATGTGTCATGGATATGTGGGGTGGCACCGCTGTCTCACAGCCAGACAGTCCTGGGTTCAATCCCAGGGTGGAGTCTGCATGTCCTCAGTGTATGCTTGGTCATTTATTTACTGAGGAAAAGGATCCAATATTACATATTAGTGAGTGGCAAAAGTATGTGAGCCTCTAGGATTAGCAGTTAATTTGAAGGTGAAATTAGAGTCAGGTGTTTTCAATCAATGGGTTGACAATCAGGTGTGAGTGAGCACCCTGTTTTATTTAAAGAACAGGGTCTAAGTCTGCTCTTCACAACATGTTTGTGGAAGTGTATCATGGCACAAACAAAGGAGATTTCTGAGGACCTCAGAAAAAGAGTTGTTGATGCTCATCAGGCTGGAAAAGGTTACAAAACCATCTCTAAAGAGTTTGGACTTCACCAATCCACAGTCAGACAGATTGTGTACAAATGGAGGAAATTCAAGACCATTGTCACCCTCCCCAGGAGTGGTCGACCAACAAAGATCACTCCAAGAGCAAGGTGTGTAATAGTTAGTGAGGTCACAAAGGACCCCAGGGTAACTTCTAAGCAACTGAAGGCCTCTCTCACATTGGCTAATGTTAATGATCATGAGTCCACCATCAGAAGAACAATGAACAACAACGGTGTGCATGCCAGGGTTCCAAGGAGAACATTGAACATTGCTGATCATCTGCAGTTTGCTAAAGACCATGTGGACGAGCCAGAAGGCTATTGGAAAAATATTTTGTGGACAAATGAGACCAAAACAGAACTTTTTGGTTTAAAAGAAGAGCGTTATGTTTATAGAAAGGACAACACTACATTCCAGCATAAGAACCTTAACCCATCTGTGAAACATGGTGGTGGTAGTATCATGGTTTGGGCCTGTTTTGCTGCATCTGGGCCAGGATGGCTTGCCATCATTGATGGAACAATGAATTCTGAATTATATTGAGCTGAAGCTGTTCTGTACGGAGGAATGGGCTAAAATTCCTCCAAGCCGGTGTGCAGGACTGATCAACAGTTACAGGAAACGTTTAGTTACAGTTATTGCTGCACAGGGGGGTCACACCAGATACTGAAAGCAAAGGTTCACATACTTTTGCCACTCACTAATATGTAATATTGGATCATTTTCCTCAATAAATAAATAATATTTTTGTATCATTTGTTTAACTGGTTTCTCTGTATCTACTTGTAGGACTTGTGTGAAAATCTGATGATGTTTTAGGTCATATTTATGCAGAAATAGAGAAAATTCACACATTTTCAAGCACCACTGTATATATTTGACTGGTCTTGATGTAACCTTGTGTGTGTTGCTGACATTTCCACTGATGCTGATAGCGACGTTACATAAACCAAATAAGCAAACTTCATGGCTGTGTACCTCTTGCCCTCAATAAAAGACATCATGTTTCAAAAACTGAGTTAGAAATGTACATTTAAGTAGCGTGTACTTTTATACGTTTACTTGAGTATTTTCAGTAATATACAGATTAGTACTACTTTTACTGTAGAACTTGTAGAACAAGTGTAGAACAAATAGGTCTCCATGAGAGAACACACTACCAACACTATCCCCATGTAACAGCAAGACAGGACGAAGGATGGAAGCACAGGTACGGAATGTACATTAAATAAAAACAACAAGTCAGCAGAAATGCCACACTATAGGCTTGTGAAGACAAAAGACAGGCATTCAATACCACAAGCCTGGTATAGTACCATGCCCAAATTTATACCAGTTACCACACCTGGCAATTAGGTGTAATAGTACGCAGGCATGATGGAGTATCTCACACTCACATACACACACAAACACACATACACATGCACACAAGCAAATATGCAGCCCTAGGAGGGGGGCTAACAGTGTAAACAGATGCACAAACCCAGCACGAGGTAACATGACATAGCCTCCCCACTGAAAGGCGCTTCCTTCTAGGGAGGTAACACAAACACACAACACACAGACACACACATGCTATTTTGAAAACAACCACCGGCCCCCAAAACGAACTAACATTTCTAAACCGATGAATGAAAACAACCTTTGCCTCAACTGATTAGTAACAGTAATAGCAGACAATCATTTATGACTCAAATGATCTCAGTTTGAAGCACAAATTCATATTTTGTGCCAAGAGGTCATGTAAAGTACGGAACATTTTCAGCTTGTTCTGTCTTTAGAAATGTATAAAATATACTGAAATACATATGTCCAGTGGTACCTCGGTTCTCGACCACCTTGGAAGTCGTCGAATTTGGTTCTTGACCCATTTTGACCAGAAAAATGAGTCACAGTTCTCAGCGTTTGCTCGGTACTTGGTGCACTTGCTTAAACTTGTATGAGTCGAGCCGTACGACTCATTTCAGCTGAAATTTGAGTCGTGAAATGATTCACGAGTCACGATTCAGTACACAGTGATTCACTAATTCAGATTCACAATGTCCCTCATAGAAGATCTCTGCTATTTTTATTGTGTTGTCCTTTATTTTTACATCTATGGTACTGTACTCTTAGTGCAAATAAGTCTCCATGGATCCTAAAAAGTGTACTAATGGAATGCTCCAGAACACAGGCTCCAGCGCCCAGAGTTCATCAGTAGAGTAAGTATTTTGCTTTTCTTTTCACTTTCAATCCATTACTCACTAAATTACATGAGATTTTTTTGTTATATATTTCAATAACATCTTCTTCTTCTTTCGGCTTCTCCCTTTATCAGGGGTCGCCACAGCGAGTTAAACGTTTCCACCTCACCCTGTCCTCCACGTCCTCTACCCTCACCCCAACTCCCTGCATATCTTCATTTACCACAATCATATAACTCCTCTTTGGTCTTCCTCTCCGTCTCTTGCCTGGCAGCTCCATCGCCAACATCCTCCTACCAATATATCCACTATCCCTCCTCTGCACATGTCCAAACCATCTCAGTCTTCCCTCTCGAATTTTGTCTCCTCATTTTCCAACCTATTTTTTGCTTCCCTCGTGATGAATCTCTTCGAATCCTGTCCACCCTAGACACTCCTAAAGAAGAGCTCAACATCTTAAGTTTCTGCCCTCCAGCTCTGCTTCCTGTCTCTTTGTCATGCCACTGTCCCTCTAACCCATACAACAAGCTGGTCCACACTCTCTTATAAATCTTTCCTTTCACTTTGCTGTGCCGCCTTTGTCCCACAGCACTCCTTACACCTCTCTCCACCCACTCCTCCTGCCTGTACTCTCTTCTTTTAACTCCTTTCCACACTCCCCATTTCCTTGGACAGTTGATCCCAGTACCTGACTCCTGGCCGTTTGTGCCACTGATCCCGTAGCCTGACTGTTCCACCTGCCTCCCTTTCATTTACACACATGTATTTTGTCTTACTACAGCTGACTTTCATTCCTCTCCTTTCCAGATTATACCTCCACCTCTCCAAGTTCTCTTCTACCTGTTCCCTGTTCTCACTACAGATCACAATATATTTATAGTTGTTATATATTTCAATAACAACTTTTTATAAAATAAGCTTTGTGTTAATGATTTTGGCTAACTGTAAGTTAATATAAGTGTTTTGAACATGAACTTACTCATCATTGCTTATCATAGTATTCTTTCCATATTTCCCTATATATATATATATACATACATACATACATACACACACAAACTGTAATTGATGTGTATATAAAAAGCCACAGCCTTGCGCATCATCAAAAACACACTCTGCTCCATCTAGATGGAGAAGTGACAGAGTTTGAAATAAAACCATGGAAAGCAATTAACAGAGTCATTATGCCATGGGTCCATGGGCCTATTACGCTAAAGGGAGCTGTTTTTCAGTCAATTATCAGTTGTTTCGTGAGGTGAACACGCTTTTCTCCACTGAAATGACTGGTCCTTGAGCCATCTGGTGCCACTATTTCCTTGGGCTAAATGTGCCAAGAGAGACTATCCAAGTGGAATGCTTACATGAAAAGTGCACTGGATTGAATACGAGGACATGTTTAGCTAAATGCTTATTACTTGTGGGGGACTCAGTACACGTGCATTCATTCTCCCACAGGAGTAATCCACGGCATCTGTTAGTGCCTATGTTGCATTCATCTTTTCTTGATGTTAGCATTTTTTTATTAATTCTCATACGGTATATTCATCTTTGGATGTCATAAGACACAAATAGTCGAAATCACCAAAAAAATCCTTTTCCAAGACATTATGAGCTTCATGAGTTGGAGGTCCTGATGTACTTAATTTATTTCTGCCCAGATCAGGCAAAATAATGTTTTCTCCCTCCACCTCAGCATAAATTACATGGAGAATTACAAATTGTTTTTCACCAAATTGGGAAATTTTACAGGCAGAGGTTGCCTTGCAGTGGAAGAAATAAGGTTTTTGACCGCTGCCACTCTCCAGATCGTCTAAGGCCTGAATCCAAATCAATCAGAGACACTCTCAATCGAAAATGCAAGCTTTAAAAGTTTCTGCTCTGTTTAATTGGACTGGATGTTCGGATAACCCTATTCTCTAATCACTCAGAGAGTGAGAAAGTAAAAAGGGGAACAATGTGACAATCCACATGCCACAGAGTGATTAAGTTGGCTATTTTTACAGCAGCTACATGTATGTAGCATTACCTTATAGTCAAATATGCATAAGGAAATGAATATACATTTAGTTTTCTAGAAATAATGGCCAGTTGTATCAGTTAGTTAAGTGTGATGCAATCTAGGTTTCTCATGCAAAAATCGGGGTAATTTTATGCAAGACCTTTATCACTAATAAAGTTGAGATTTGTAAAAAATCAATCACAGATGCCTCGCTGATCAACTAATACGAATAAGGCTAGAGTTAATGAAGTTACTGGAGAATAGGATTAAGTAGCTCACATTACAGTTTTGCAGCTAGGACTAACTGGTGAAGTTTCGTCTTTAAACCATCCCACCAATTTTTGAGGAAACCATCAGAGCCACACACACAACATAACTCTACAGACTTTCTGCTTTAAATGAGAGCCGAGTTCAGAGAGTCGGTGAGATATTGAATAATGTGAATTATTAATGCGATGTGAAGAAGACCTGCCTCACTGACCTGCTAGAGCCCTCGGGTGAATGCCAATGATTTAAACCAAGCCTGTGTCTCCCAGACATGGATAATGGGGTTGAATCCTCAATTTGGCAAATTGTATGTGCCATTAATTATCAGCCTAGCCATTGCCAGAAGAGAGGCAGGACACACTTCCTCTGGAAATTGAGCTATCATATATCATAAGTAGGACATTCAGATTTGAATATGATCCATAGTCCACAACTGAGGACTTAAAAGCTTGTCAGTGCACTTCCTCAGACCAAAAGATGAAGATGAACATAGAGAGTGTGAGAGCATCACATTACCGACTGTCATGCTGCTATTATATGCTCACTGGAAAAAAAATAGTTCCCTGTGGCTGAAACTTACCTAATAGCATGTAATACCTCTACATTCTGACAAGAATTTCCTGTAAACATGGATTTTTGCCACTGCTGGTGGACCTGTATGACCATACGCTTTGATACACCTGCAAATTCACCTGCTTCCTTCCCACTTTGGCCTTTGGCATGTCCAAATGCAATCGTTCCTATTTGGCATCATCAACATCTGCTTTGCAATCCATTTCCCACACAATGAACAAGACATTCACTGCACTGTACCACCTCTTCTCAATCTTTGAATCTCGTAACGCACCCCGCTGGTATTTATAGCCCGATCGTCCTTGTGCAACTCCATCTGTAAGAGCCTGAAGTTACTACCACCTATCCTCATGGTTGCTCTTTCTATAGGACTACAAGACAAAAGCTCATAACAAGTGGCACAAAACTTTAATAAAACCTTATGCCAATAGATGTCAGCTGTCATAAAGTCTACGTATTAGATGTTAAGCTGACAACTCCTGAACATTATGACAATAGTCCGCCAAATAGTACTTGGTTCTTCAGATTTGCAATGAACAGCAATTTCAATCTGAAAACAAAGTTAGGTGATTTTGTTTTCCTACCTATCTGTAAGGAACTTTATTAAAAAAAAAGTTACATACCTAAATGAATCTGATACGCAGAAGTAAACCAAACTACAAAAAGTTAATGAGCCTTTCTGAGCTCAGAAAATGTACTAACACATCCATTTATGAAAAAAGCGGGCAACCAAAAGTCTGAGACCACTTGTGAAGATGCTTGTATTTTACACTTTAATACAATGTTTGTCATTACAGACCACATAATCAACATAGCAACTCCACCGAATAGCTTAAACCAGTGGTTCTCAAACTGCGGTACGTGTACCACTGGTGGTACGTGAAGAAGCATGAGGTGGTACGCCAGATGACCTCAGAAAATGTACTTAGAAATCTAAAATTCCTTTGTAAATTACATGAAAATTACTTTTCATAATTTTGTTTTAATAAAATTCATTTGTGTTTTGATGAATTTGAGATGGGTGTTGACCATGGCGGCCATTTTGAAGTCGGCCATTTTGGATCCAACTTTATTATTTCCAATGGGAAGAGGGTCGTGTAACACATCAAACTTATTGAGAATTTCACAAGAAAAACGATGGTGTGCTTGGTTTTAACGGAACTTTATTCTTTCATGAGTTATTTACTCTTGACACACTGATAGCAACACCGCAGAAGAAACGCTCTCCCGATCTGACCCCCTTAGACTTTTGTCTTTGGGGTCTTCTGAAGGCAATTGTCTATGCTGTGAAGATATGAGATGTGCAGCATCTGAAACAACGGATACTGGAAGCCTGTGCTAGCATTTCTTCTGCGGTGTTGCTATCAGTGTGTCAAGAGTGGGAGAAGAGGGTTGCATTGACAATCCAACACAATGGGCAGCACTTTGAACCCATTTTATACGTGGTCATAAACTTGTAAATAACTCATGAAAGAACCGTTAAACCAAGCACACCATTGTTTTTCTTGTGAAATTCTCAATACGTTTGATGTGTTACATGACCCTCTTCCCATTGGAAATAATAAAGTTGGATCCAAGATGGCCGACTTCAAAATGGCCACCATGGTCAACACCCATCTTGAAAAGTTTTCCCCCTCCCATATCCTAATGTGCCACAAACAGGAAGTTGATATCACCAACCATTCCCATTTTATTTAGGTGTATCCATATAAATGGCCCACTCTGTAGTCTTTGTGAGCTCTTAACCTTTTCACACAGCTCCCCTTGTGGTTGTATTTTGCTACTACCCTTCCAAAATGACCATTCCTGATCAAGCTTCTTCAGATTGTAGAAGGGTCAACTTGGCATCCCGATAAAGCTGCCAGATCTTACTCAAGTGTAAGGAAAGGTCAGACTTTACCCTGTAGCCTATAGAAGCTGTTTTTCTTTCAGTTTTTTAGTATTGCATACAATTTCCTGTATTTTCTGATAAATAAAGAGACTGAGACAATTATATATAGTCATTATACCGCCGCTAAAACAATCGTTTTTCTAATTGTGGCCTAAGACTTTTGCACGGTACTCTAAATAGGTTAATATAAGTTGTCAGAAAGGAATTCTGTAGATCTGGCACAGCTCTATGACCGTCTCTGTAAAAAAGTGTCTTTCTTTTGTACAAAGTCTGTCACTCCTACACATGTTCTGGTATACAAACAGTAACTTAAAGGGAGTTTCAACGCCAAGTTAATTGTACAGTTGCAGTTAATTGTACTATTATACTCTATTGAACATTTTATTTAAATGATTGATTGGACTTACTCCTGCTTAACTGACTAGTATGTGGAAAGGACATGTTTCATTCTTCCACAGCTTTCTACTGTTACTGTAGAACATTCAATGCAAACATTCAGAAATTTCTCACAATCCGACCACCGATTCTTTGACCTCAGACACCAAAGCCTGAAGGAACAGCAGAAAAACAGATACCTCATTATCACCACGCTTCAGTTTTCATTAGAATGATTTCTTAGGGTAATACAAACACTCCATTTGACAACACACAATACTAGTGATCCATGATATTTATCCAGGGAAGTGGCTCGCTTTAAACCTCCAAATTACGCTTCTTCCAGACAACTTAATGAAATACCTTTAATAAGAATGAGACATGCAGATCCTGTCATTATGCCCTGTTCCCATGATTCTGGTGGAGAGTTCCCCAAGGAGAACAGTAGACATTAATCAAGTGAAGGTGGGGTGAGAGGAAGTCCGCGTCCTCTGTTTCAACCCGGGGCAAATACATTTCGCACTTAGAGTATTTGTTTCTTTCATTTAAGCATAGTCTCAACAGGACTGCCGGCTGCAGCCACTCCGCTGGCAGATAGAATTATTTCATCTAATTGCCATGGATTCCTCAAATAGCAACATGTACTAAGCAGCGTGGGGATCTATGTTAATTACATGGAGTGAAAATAATCAGAAACAAGAGACCCACATACTCTGGCAACAAATACGACGGCTTGGCATAGCCCACGTGCCTGCACTAGCATAAGTAGCTGGAATGACGGATTCAATTTGCTTACATCTAGTTTTCCAATAACATGTCATATAATACTGTTTAATTGAATTGGGCGAAAGAGATTTGAGGGATGGTGTTGGACTCGTAGGGCTCAACAAAGGCATTTAATACACGGTAAATACAGCTTCAGATGTGCGAGCTATCTGACTTGCAATGAGATGATTAATCCATCCCTGCCTATCCCATCTGTCCATTTGATTTATATAGTCACTTCAGCCTTGATCTGATCTAATTAACTACAACCTCATCACTCACCTCCCACCAAAGGCATCATCTCTGCATGCCGTCTTTGCAAATGCCGTGTCATTAGAGCCAGTAAAGCCGTTCAACGTGATGAACCTGAGTGTAACAACTATGAGGGCGACTAATTGCAATAACATTAAGCACATCGACTGCCACCCAGTGTACGGACAGTCGATCCAGTGATTGCATTAGGTCCAATCTGAAGGCTGATTGATTGCTAAGAATCGACAGTAGAGCAGTACTGGTCTTGACTACTAAAAGTGCTGGGGTCCAGTTTATTGGGAGAAATAACAATAATAATAATAATAATAATAATAACACAGGACTGAAGTGCTACCAACGTGCCATTGGGCAGCATTAGAAACAAGAGGCAGAAGCTCATTTCCTTAATCAAACTACAAAATAAATCAGCTTTGTGCTGTAGTGAACAAAATACTACTTTCACTTGGCTTTGTACTGATTAGACACTGGGTCTTGCCACAAGAGGGTGTAAAAGTGCTTCCCCTGCTGTTCTAGACTAGGTTACTTTTGGGTAGTGTACCTCTTGGTGAGAGATCACTGACTGCTAGACATGCCTCAATGATACATTGGCCCACAGCTGGGCCTGTAGACTTTCCTCATAGTTTGGGTTCCTTTTATAGCTTTTTTCCCTTTTTACCTGAGCATTTACCTAAAAACGTAATAAAGTTTATTAAATATCAATTTTTTTATTATATACAGATTTTATTTAAAATGTGCAAATTGTATTTTGACAAACTCAGGGCACCTCAGAGCAGACAAAGCCTCACGCAACCCCTGTGATGCCCTCCTGAGCAGTGCATGGACCCCAGGATGGGAACCATGGATATAGAGGACAATTACCATTATTATTTGGGCTTCAAAGTAGCCACAGTGAGAACTGCCAGTATTTGGCTTTCTTAAACAACCTGTAGAGCAGCTGCTGCTTATTTGCACTGACTGGCAATGAGTGCATTTCGGGGAATGTGCAGTGGGGCAAAAAAGTATTTAGTCAGCCATTGATTGTGCAAGTTCTTCTACGTAGCAGTTCTACAATTTTCTTCCTGGTGTTCTTCGACAGCTCTTTGGTCTTGGCCATGGTTCAGTTTGGAGTCTGACTGTTTGAGGCTGTGGACAGGTGACTTTTATACAGAGAACGAGGTCAAACAGGTTCCATTAATACAGGTAACAGTGGAGGACAGAAGAGCTTCTTAAAGAAGGTCTGTGAGAGCCAGAAATCCTGCTTGTTTGTGGGTGACCAAATACTTATTTTCCACCATGATTTACAATTAAATTCTTTAAAGATCCTGGATTGTTTTTCTCATTTTGTCTCTCATAGTTGAAGTGTAGCTATGATGAAAATACAGACCTCTCTCATCTTTAAATATTAGAACCTGCACAATCAGTGGCTGACTAAATACTTTTTTGCCCCACTGTAGTTCTCAGGCCAGCTGGAGCTGCATGCCTCTGACGGCGAAAGAGGGACGTTTAGAACCAATCTCTGCAATTGGAATTTGTGGACTAGCAACAAAAACTACAGTAGTGTTTAATTTACACATAAGGAACTACAAGGACAAAAATCACCCCTCACTTGTGGTGTTCCTGATAGAAGAAATGCTTTTATACTGTTCCACTGTGTTAGTGAAATTCCTCTGAAGATATCAAGGTGTTCAGAGCTGCGGCCTTCACCGTCTACAAACTGTAGATTGTGTGTTGCACTGTGTGTATGGCCATACTTCACATTCCCAGTCTAGTTTATCACAGTTCTTTCTAATTCTAGTGCTTTGAATAGTACACTTACTTTTAGATGGTTTAGATGCCGATTTTATGTACAGCTTAAAAGGTTAATAACAATCTAAAGTAAATGTTAAGTGTATTCAAATTAAATGCAAACATAACAAAACGTTATGCATATTTAGTGGTCATGATCAGTGTATCATCCAACTGCACACAAATTACAATAAGCATTTTCCCAAACATGTAGCACGTCTTACAATGAATTAGTACGTGTGGAACCATACGCAAAGTTATGCACATGGGCAGTATTATTCCGCCAAGGATGTATCCTTCTTTCCATTCTGCCCTCCCTCAAGCACACCATGTGTGCAACACCTAGTCTGGCAGGAAGTCACCGCTGGGACATGAACCTGGGTCACTGTGGCGGTGACCTGGCATATTAGATCGCTATGTCACCCGAGTGCCTCGGAGCATACTTATTCTCTACAAATAGGAGGTGAAAACAAATAATACTTAGGGCCATACAGCCTTGCACATAGTGTTTTAGTTTAAACAATAATATGAAATAAAACACAATATAAAAACATTTAGTACTGTACTGTACAATACAGTCATTCTTTGTGCATCTTTTTATCTTTTAGAAAACTTGAAACTCTTACCGAAAACAAAAGCGAGTAGAACCATGCTTTCTTGTATTTCAAGACTGCGACTCTTTCCGTCATCAGATGCCACAAAGGTTCACTTAGCACCCCGTTGAAACCAGTTGCTACCGCTAGCTCCTGTTAGCTTCTCCTAGTCTCCATTGTACCTGGCTATTGTTGCTAGCCGCGTTAGCGCCCCGTTGAATCCAGTTTGCTACCGCTAGCTCCTGTTAGCCTTCTCCTAGTCTCCATTGTACCTGGTTATTGTTACTAGCTGTGTTAGCACCCCCCGTTGAAAACCAGTTGCTACCGCTAGCTCCTGTTAGCTTCTCCTAGTCTCCATTGTACCTGGCTATTGTTGCTAGCCGCGTTAGCGCCCCGTTGAATCCGGTTGCTACCGCTAGCTCCTGTTAGCTTCTCCCAGTCTCCATTGTACCTAAGCTATTGTTGCTAGCTGCGTTAGCACCCTGTTGAATCCGGTTTTCTACCGCTAGCTCCTGTTAGCTTCTCCTAGTCTCAATTGTACTGGCTATTGTTGCTAGCCGTGTTAGTGCCCTGTTGAATCCGGTTGTTACCGCTAGCTCCTGTTAGCTTCTCCTAGTCTCCATTGTACCTGGCTACTGTTGCTAGCCGCGTTAGCACCCCGTTGAATCCGGTTGCTACCGCTAGCTCCTGTTAGCTTCTCCTAGTCTCCATTGTACCTGGCTATTGTTGCTAGCCGCATTAGCGCCCCGTTGAATCCAGTTGCTACCGCTAGCTCCTGTTAGCTTCTCCTAGTCTCCATTGTACCTGGCTATTGTTGCTAGCCGCGTTAGCGCCCTGTTGAATCCGGTTTCTACCGCTAGCTCCTGTTAGCTTCTCCTAGTCTCCATTGTACGTGGTTATTGTTGCTAGCCGCATTAGCGCCCCGTTGAATCCGGTTGCTACCGCTAGCTCCTGTTAGCTTCTCCTAGTCTCCATTGTACCTGGCTATTGTTGCTAGCTGCGTTAGCGCCCCGTTGAATCCGGTTGCTACCGCTAGGTCCTGTTAGCTTCTCCTAGTCTCCATTGTACCTGGCTATTGTTGCTAGCCATGTTAGCGCCCCGTTGAATCCAGTTGCTACCGCTAGCTCCTGTTAGCGCCTCCTAGTCTCCATTGTACCTGGTTATTGTTACTAGCTGCGTTAGCACCCCGTTGTATCCGGTTGCTACCACTAGCCCCCGTTAGCTTCTCCAAGTCGGCTATAGCTTCCCTTAGCCCTTCCCAGTCGGCTATAGCTTTCCATAGCTTCTCCAGGCCAACATTAGCTTCTGTTAGCTCTTCCAAGTTGGCTATAGCTGCCCTTAGCTTCTCCAGGCTGGCGTTAGTTTCCCCTGCTTTTCTGTTAGCTGTGTTTTCCTTGTATTGTAGTGGTTCGTGCATTATTTAGCTGTGTTTTCCTGGTTTCTTAGTGTTCGTTCATTCTGTTTATCTTTAGTGTGTCTTTCGGTACCTTTTGCTATAACATTATTATTATTATTGTTATCATTATTATTTTCATTGGCGTTGTTAGTAGTATTATTATTATTACTATCTTTCTAAGGCATTACTTGTACAGTTGGTACTCGTCCTTGGTTCTGCCATTATTATTTCACCGTTGCCTTTTAGTTTGAACTTTAACAATAAATGCTGTGTTGGACTGGGACCCTGCATTCGTCTGCTCCTCCTTGACCCGCATGTAACAATCATAAGTTGTATAATTGTACAATGGAAATAAAGGCCTCAGTCAATGAATCACTACCTGTGTGGAAAATTGTTCAATAGTTAATTCATCAGTTCTATGATAAGCATTTTTAATCACTTTTCTGTCTTAATGATGCTTAATTCCATCCATGCGTTTCAACTTCAATTCTGTTAACCAAATTACTCACTCAATTGCTCTGCCACGGTAAAGCTTCTTTGAGTTTGTACCTGCTATAGCACTCCTAGACCCAACACTCAAAACACTGTTCATGACTTGGCATGTGGCACATTTTAGAAACCATTTTTGTGTTGTTCAAAGCACACGTTATGTTTCCAGCCTACAGCTTTAAGCATATTTCTCTTTGGCTTTCAGCTCAGATTTGTACCTTGTTGTACTTCAAGGACAAACTTTTAGTCCCTCCTCACATCATGAGCACTTGATCTTAAGGAAGCAGTCAATATCTTCCAGAAAATATGTGTTATAAAGCATCAGTATCTCAGTATTTTGTCACTGCATCAACCGCAGCAATAAGCAAAGAGCAATTTTTAAAAACCTAAGCAGAGACTGATGGTGGTTTTAAAAGCACTCTACAGAGGTACATTTATATTACACTAGGAGGTGAAGCTGTTTATACCTCAATAACACTGCATGAAACATAAACAGACGAGGTCTTCGACATTCATAGGGTACATCTGAACTCTCAAGACTCTCATGCCGGATGAATCCATTTTTGAATTAGAAAGCTACACAACAATCTCCACATCTGAATCAACAGTGCTCATACAAGCTGAGCCGAGTGAATTCAGCCCTGAATTTGCTGCACTGCTTAGCGGCATTAGAACCGCACTGTACACGCTTGATTGTCGAGGGCAACTTAAAGCTGACTGCCTCATCAAGAATGCAATCAAGAATGCTAAATAAAACCCCACTATTTGTGTGAAAGAAAGAAGCATGTCTCTCGGAAAAATGTAATCAGAATAGACACTTTAGTAATTACGCCGGTATTTAGAGCCATTCCCTCAAAATATTTATCACATTTATAGCTTCCATTTCGAACAGCAAAGCATCGTCTAATTGTTGGTCACGAAGCACTGTGGCAAGGCACAAGAAGAAAAGTTAATAAGGAATAGATGATATAGCAGGCATATAATCAAAATCTTCCTTTGTACAGATCTAGAAGAAAGCCCGAGGTGCTCCTCCTCTCCGTCACTGACAGAACACAAAGTCAAACTCAGAGATGGCTTTTTCATTTAAGATTCTAGCCTGCGCTGCTATATAAACAACTCCGCAGAGAGAACAGGTCATTATGAGTCATTATATTATGCAATAAGCACCAAAAATAAAATAATAACTTTCAAATTTCACCCATATATATGGTTTTAAATACGGGAGAGATGCTAGATTGATGATAAGGCATATATCATCCAGTGTTCTTTTTTTTTTTTTTTTTTTCACCTGCAGCTTCAGCAATAACCTTATTGGGACATAGCAAAGCAAAGAAAAAAAAGAATTGCTTGGTAAAATTAATTACTTAATAAAGTATCTTATATAAACAAAACTATTTAAGATACATAATGTTACTTGTACAACCCCAAATCAGAAAAAAATGGGACTGTATGGAAAATGCAAATAATAAATATATGCAGTGTTCCTTACATTTCTTTTGACTTTTATTCCATTGCAGACAGTAAGAACCGAAGATATTTCTGGTCAACTTCATTTCATTTGTCAATAAACATCCATTACTGCATTTAAGGCCTGCAACACATTCCAAAACAAGTTGGGGCAGGGGCCATTTAGGTCTGGTAATGAGGTAAAAAAAAAAACTAAATAATGATGTTATTTACATTTACAGCATTTAGCAGACGCCCTTATCCAGAGCGACTTACAGTTGATACAGTCTTACAATCCAAGCAATTGTGGGTTAAGGACCTTGCTCAAGGACCCAACAGTGGCAGCTTAGCAGAAGTGAGATTTGAACCCTGGAACTTCTGGTCCATAGTCCAGTACCTTAACCGCTAGGCTACCACAGTCCCATTATTTCAAACAAGTAATGTCAACATGTGATTGTAATCATGATTTGGTACAAAAACAGTATCCAGATTGAGTCTTTGAGGAGTAATGATGGGCAGAGGATCTCCAGTTTATCAAAAATGTGTAAGAAAATTACTGAACTGTTTTAAAACAATATTCCTCAAATAAGGGATTTACATTTTTCAGTCCTAACCTTTTCAGATTTGACTTGATTTGTATTGTTGAAAAATGCAGCCTATCGAATTGTATTTACTCCTGTAATCATTGTTCATTCAAGAATACACTTGATTCGTTTCAGATGTTTTCGTGACTCAGCTCACCTGTAGTCATTAAACAAGCCCCCTAAAAACACATCAGCCTCAGGTTTGGGAGAAGAACTTAGTGGCATCAAAATACTCTGAGCACTTGTTGAAAACCCAGAGCTAACATCATCCCATCACAATAATGAAGAACAACAGTGGTTATTCAGTAGGGGCATCCAAAACAAAAGCCTTCAAACGATTAATCATAGTCTAGATTAATTTGCTGAATTAGAATCTCCCTCTAAGGATTTTCGGAAATAATTAGGCCTGCTCATGCCAACAGATCACAGAAAAGTGGATGACGAAATAACATCAATCCAGAGAAGCATTCATGAGGTCAGAGACGAGAGGGCCTGGCTCGAAACCTCCATTCTAGTTCATCCCAAAGCTGTTTGATGGGGTTGAGGTCAGGACTCTGTGCAGGCCAGTTAAGTTCTTCTGCACCAAACTCCCCAAACCATGCCTTTATGGACCTTGCTTTATGCATTGGGGCGCAGTCAAGGGCCTTCCCCAAACTGTTCCCACAAAGTTGGAAGCATTAAAAAACATAGCAGAATTGAATAACAGTATGAACTGACCCTCATATTGCAAGTCCAGAGTGGTGTTTGAACCCAGGACCTCAAACTACTGCTTCCAGCAACGGACATTCATGCATGACCCACAGAAGCTGCAGAGATAGGCAATTACAGAATTTGATGATGCTTCAAGCCTCTCAGGATTTTGTGCTTAAATTTAATAGCCAGGAGTTCTGAGAATCTATCTAAAAACAAATAATTGATTCAAACAAAAGCAGGAGAAATACAGAAAAGGATTTTCCAAATAATTCTGGTTTGCAATTTCCACTGTTTGAAATGTCATTAAGAAATGGAAGTTAAGGAGAATGAATGAAGTCAAGAGAAGATCTAAAAGAGCAAGAAAATTGCTCAAGTATGACGAGTCATAAACCTGCAGGAAAGTATGACTGATACAAGTGGCTTTTATATCAAGGGTCAACAACTCAGAAGCGTCAGTAAGGCCATGTCTTAACAAATATGTCTCCATTTACACTTGGTCTTTTCATGTGTCTTGTAGCTCGACTGTATTCTGATGAGATTTTATCCACATGTTCATTCATTTTCAATACCTGCTTAATCCAATTCAGAGCCACTGGGAAGCCAGAGCCTAATGGGCAGCACAGAACACAGGGACACTTTGTTCACCTAACATGTCTTATGGGAAATGTGGGAGGAAACTAGAGTACCCACCAGACACATGCAAACTCAACACAGAACGAGTTCAGACCAGGAATCAAACCAGGGATCTCTGAAACGTTGAGGTGACAGTGCTAACCACTGCACCACCATGCTGACTCCCAGTCTCATACAGTTCTATGCAAAAGTCTTAGGCCAGCATTAGATTTGTTTTGGCAATGGTATAAAGACCAGGTTCAGGTTGGCATCTCAGTGAAGCTGCCAGATGCTGCTATTGCTCAAGGTAGGTCAGCTAGCTGTTTTTTCTGATTTTGTTGAAGATTTTTTAATTCTGCATACAAATTGTACTATAATAACTTTCAGTCAGGATTTTTTTGGAATCTATAATGATTAAAGAATTAAAAAGAGACCTAATATTGGGAGATTGTGTGAATGTTTCCTTCTGTCACTGATGTTACAGCGCTGTCGGATAATTCATCCTGATGGATAACTAAGCACTGGGGATTACACATGATGAGATGCTTGCGTCTCCTACAATTCCCTAGAGTCTGAAATTCATATTTATTACATGTTACATGGATATTAACATGTTTCCCTGCAGTGTCCCAACCGTTAAGCAGGAGAATGACAAATGTCTCTGAACAACAAAGCCATCACGAGACAATTACACCATAAATATTAAACTGAAAAACACAAGTTGACCCTTTCTAGAATTAAATGGAAGCTGTTTTTTTACTCAAGCTTAGAGGTTTTATCATTTGTTTTAACTGTCATTTTACATTCTATTTTTTACAGCTACAGTGGGGCAAAAAAGTATTTGGTCAGCCACCGATTGTGCAAGTTCTCCTACTTAGAAAGATGAGAGAGGTCTGTAATTTACATTATAGGTACACTTCAACTATGAGAGACAAATTTAGAAAAAAAAAATCCAGGAAATCACATTGTAGGATTTTTAAAGGATTTAATTGTAAATTATGGTGAAAAATAAGTATTTGGTCAATAACAAAAGTTCAACTCAATACTTTGTAACATAACCTTTGTTGGCAATGACAGAGGTCAAACATTTCCTGTAAGTCTTCACCAGGTTTGCACACACTGTAGCTGGTATTTTGGCCTTGCAGGTCTACAATTTTCTTCCTGGTGTCCTTCGACAGCTCTTTGGTCTTGGCCATGGTTGCGTTTGGAGTCTGACAGTTTGAGGCTGTGGACAGGTTTTTATTATACAGATAACGAGGTCAAACAGGTGCCATTAATACAGGTAATGAGTGGAGGACAGAAGAGCTTCTTAAAGAAGAAGTTACAG
Organism: Ancistrus triradiatus; assembly: GCA_025084515.1. Lineage (NCBI taxonomy): Eukaryota > Metazoa > Chordata > Actinopteri > Siluriformes > Loricariidae > Ancistrus > Ancistrus triradiatus. The sequence continues at coordinate 21,585 of JAJAGP010000160.1, forward strand.
GTCTGTGAGAGCCAGAAAGCTTGCTTGTTTGTGGGTGACCAAATACTTATTATCCACCATGATTTACAATTGAATTCTTAAAAATGTGATTTCCTGGATTTTTTTGTCTCTCATAGTTGAAGTGTAGCTATGATGAAAATTACAGACCTCTCTCATCTTTCTAAGTAGGAGAACTTGCACAATCAGTGGCTGACTAAATACTTTTTTAGCCCCACTGTACAAGCCCAACCTTTTTTTTACATGTTTTTACATGAAACTTATGTTATTTATAACTAACTTTAACCAAAAATTGTAACTGCTGTATTTGAAGCTTATTCATTCATTGTCATCATTTCCTTTTATTGTAAAAAGCACTTTGAACTGCTATATGTATGAAAGGTACTATATGAATTAAGCCTATTATTATTATTATTGTTATTATTACTCACCATGCTCAGTTATCGTGCACCAGTGTGTTGATTACTGTCCAAAGATTGCTAGCAGAGCCAGTGTATGAGTTACGCAAGGCACCATGTGGTATTCATATTTAAAGTGACTCAGACACTTGACAGAAACCCTGTACATAATCATAACCAGTAATTTGAGATGGCTGGCATTAACAGAAAATCGACTACAGCACAAATCAGGAGGAATTATTCGCTTAGGGCAGGATGTTAAAATAATTGTCTTCACCATAAAAAAAACTCTCGATAACTATGAATTCAGGCAGTACTAGTGAGTTCCCAGCTGATTTCATTTCCTACAAACCTGAATGTTTGGATCTCTTCTGGGACCTCATTTATAAAACTCTGCGTGGATTCTGGAGTGAAAGTGTGAGTACGCACAAAACCAGGAAATGGCGTGCGCACAAAAAAATTGAGATCAATAAAACCTTGCGGACGCACACCTGTACGCCTTTTCCTCTTTATAAATTACAATCTTCTTCAAAATGTGCGCAGGGGAACGAGCCTCTTGTTCCACCTCCTTACCGCCCACAATTATCCGTATATGGATATGCAAATTACCTCATGAATATTTAAATAGAGCATGCCAAATTCATTTCTGATTGAGATTGTAGTGACAGTGGAGGAACAAAAGGCAAAAAATAAAAAATTTGAAGAATGCGAGGTGGAAGTTCTTGTTTAGGAGATCGAAGCAAGAAAAAATGTGTTGTTGGTGGCCTCGGTAGTGGCAATACCAACAAACGCAAGTTTGTTGAGTAGCAACATGTAGTGTTAATTCTAGAAACCGCACTGTTACAGAATAACAAAGTGGTCAGACCTAAAATTCGATGTAAAGAAATGAATTGCTTCACAGGCAAAGTCTAAATGTAACTGGTGGAGTAAAGCCCATTCCTTCACCGTCACTTCCTACGAGAATGGCTTCAGTAGAACTCCTCTTAAGTGGCGAAAAAGAGGGATATACATATATACAGTGGTGCTTGAAAGTTTGTGAACCCTTTAGAATTGTCTATATTGCTGCATAAATATGACCTAAAACATCATCAGATTTTCACAAAACTCCTAAAAGTAGATAAAGAGAACCCAGTTAAACAAATGAGACAAAAATATTATACTTGCTCATTTTTTTATTGAGGGAAATGATCCAATATTACATATTAGTGAGTGGCAAAAGTATGTGAGCCTCTAGGATTAGCAGTTAATTTGAAGGTGAAATTAGAGGCAGGTGTTTTCAATCAATGGGATGCCAATCAGGTGTGAGTGGGCACCATGTTTTATTTAAAGAACAGAGATCTATCAAAGCCTGCACTTCACAACACGTTTGTGGAAGTGTATCATGGCACGAACAAAGGAGATTACTGAGGACCTTAGAAAAAGTTGTAGATGCCCATCAGGCTGGAAAAGGTTACAAAACCATCTCTAAAGAGTTTGGACTCCACCAATCCACAGTCAGACAGATTGTGTACAAATGGAGGAAATTCAAGACCATTGTTACCCTCCCCAGGAGTGGTCGACCAACAAAGATCACTCCAAGAGCAAGGCGTGTAATAGTTGGCGAGGTCACAAAGGACCCCAGGGTAACTTCTAAGCAACTGAAGGCCTTCTCTCACATGGGCTAATGTTAATGTTCATGAGTCCACCATCAGAAGAACACGGAACAACAATGGTGTTGCATGGCAGGGTTATAAAGAGAAAGCCACTGCTCTCCCAAAAAGAACATTGCTGCTCGTCTGTAAAATATGTTTTTTGATTTAAAAGAAAAGTGTTATGTTTGGAGAAAGGAAAACACTGCATTCCAGCATAAGAAACCTTATTCCATCTGTGAAACATGGTGGTGGTAGTATCATGGTTTGGACCTGTTTTGCTGCTGCATCTGGGCCAGGACGGTTTGCCATCATTGATGGAACAATGAATTCTGAATGATATCAGAGAATTCTAAAGGAAAATGTCACGACATCTGTCCCATGAACTGAATCACGAGAGAAGGTGGGTCATGCAGCAAGACACGACCCTAAGCACCCAAGCCGTTCTACCAAAGCAATGGTTAAAGAAGAATAAAAGGTAATGTTTGAAATGTAGAAAATTTGATCATATCACTCCTGTTCTATCATCACTGCACTGGTTTTACTGTCAAATTCCGCATTGATTACAAAATACTTCTTATAACTTATAAAGCTCTACATGGCCTGGCCCCCACATTATCTGAGTGAACTCTTAGAGTTTTACAATCCAACTCGTCTACTTCGTTCGCAGGGTGCAGGACTTCTTTTAGTACCTAGAATTAAAAAAAGTCACAGCAGGGGGAAGGAGGAAAGGCTTTCTCATACATGGCCCCCCAACTATGGAATAAACTTCCCACTTTCGTTCGAGAATCAGACTCCCTCCAAAGTTTTAAGTCTAGGCTAAAGACATACTTATTTACGCAGGCTTTTGACTAGGATTTAGACCAGGTTGCATGGTTTGGGTTTGCTGAGGGCCGGAGTCTGAAGTCAATGTCTGGCCTGCCCTGCCCTTGTCCGCTTGCCGGGAGTGTCGGGTGGGCGGTCTGGCTGAACTAGGCTTGGGTCCTCGTGATCTTGACTCATGCAACCTTGCCTTAGAATAAGGGCAGAGCTGGGGGTTCATAGTCATAAAAGAGTCTTATGGTGATCCAGAGACGTTGGGTTTGCTGTCTTCTGCCGCCGTGGGGGTTGCCATGTCTCATGTGATCCCTCTTGGCTGTGTTTCTCCTTCCAGTTCTCCTCTTTCTAGCTTTCTAGCTATGCTGCTATAGCTAATGCTGCCGGGGTCTCATGCTACACTTGGCATCAGTGATTGACATGGCATCAGTGATTGTTTAATAGGCACTGTGCTTTTAATCAATAACTAATAATTACATTTTCTGTTTTCTCTCCGAGCTGTGTTCCGGCAGTTTCCGGCCCCCACACATGATGTTCATCTGATGGAGCTCCACTCCACTGTGCATAATTCACATTTTATTCGACCATGACTCCATGACTTTAGTTTCGCTCTTAGATTTATCATCATACCCGGGCCACTTAATGTCGATGTGCATACTTCACATTCTATTCGAACTTTGACTCCATGACTTTAGTTCGCTCTTAGATTTATCATCTACGCCGCCCAAGGAGGTTGGGTCCCTTTTTTGAGTCTTGGTCCTCCCAAGGTTTCTTCCTAGAACTAGGGAGTTTTTCCTTGCCACTGTCGCCCTAGGCTCGCTCAATTTGGGATTGGACGTAGTTATTAGGAGATAATCTAAACTTGTAAAGTTGCTTTGAGACAATGCTCCATTGTAAAAAGCGCTATATAAATAAATCTGACTTGACTTGACTTGACTTAATGTTTTCGAATGGCCAAGTCAAAGTCCTGACCTTTATCCAATGGAAATGTTGTGGAAGGACCTGAAGCAAGCAGCTAATGTGAGGAAACCCACCAACATGCCAGAGCTGAAGCTGTTCTGTACGGAGGAATGGGCTACAATTCCTGCAAGCCGGTGTGCAGGACTGATCAACAGCTACAGGAAACGTTTAAGTTTGCACAGGGGGGTCACACCACATACTGAAAGCAAAGGTTCACATACTTTTGCCACTCACTAATAAGTAATATTGGATCATTTTCCTCAATAAATAAATGACCAAGTATAATATTTTTGTCTCATTTGTTTAACTGGGTTCTCTTTATCTACTTTTAGGACTTGTGTGAAAATCTGATGATGTTTTAGGTCATATTTATGCCGAAATATAGAAAATTCTAAAGGGTTCACAAACTTTCAAGCACCACTGTAAGCTCATTTTTCAGCATTTCAAGTAGTCTATAAGTTTACGTTTGTAACCCACCATGTGAAAACACAACCTCCGCTGAAGGCACGTGGGAATATAGAACAGTGACATTTAAATCTATCAGTAAACAATCTCAGCCTACAGAGTCTATAGAGTTCTGCATCTTTGTTTCAATGCCTAAAATTATTTATTTTAGTAACAGATATTTTAAATAAATACGCAAAACTCTGACTGTATTAATGAAAGATTCAAATGACACTGTTGTATATTCATTCTATATGCATTCTCAGATGCTGGATTACAAACGCACATTAATACAATTACAGCAATTGAAATGCTGACAAATGAGCTAAAAGAAATAAAAGGGATAATGTCTGAAATTTCAACAACCTTAAATAAACTTAAAAATGTAAAAAAAATGGTCACAGATCGCTATTATATTTATTATTTATACAGCGTTGGTTTGTACAAGGAATTGGTTATGGAAAAGTACAACGTGAGCCTTTATCTCTGTAGGCTAGAACCCATTATAATATCATTTTAAAATGTAATAGTCTCACAGTGAAGAGCGCATGGAAACAATATAACCCATTCCAAATAGCCACAGGTCAAGATCAAGACAAGACCAAAATATACCAACTGAAACCAAGACTTTTAATGGCCACAACCCGCACAATCATGTGTATGACCATAATACAAAGTAATATTACATAATCTTTTCCTCTGTCCTCAAAATAACTTCATGTAAACTGGGTATAACCAACACTGAATATTATATTTCTATTTATGTAGAGTTTCAACCATTTTACTGTGTGATTAATTAAATAAGTGAAACACATGCATGTACTTTAACAACAGACGCCCTTATCTGGAGTCACTTACAACTGATACAGTTGACATAGAGGTACAAGTAGAACATAGAGGTACAGTGCCTCTTGAAAGTTTGTGAAACCTTTAGATTTTTCTATATTTCTTCATAAATCTGAGCTAAAACATCACATAAATAAGACAAACATTATACTGGGTCATTTATTTAGGAAGCAAGTCAATGACGCCAAGCATACAAGTTCTAAAAATGGTTCGAGAAGAATAAAGTTCATGTTCTGTAATGGCCAAGCTGAAGTCCTGACCTTCAACCAAAAGAAACGTTATGGAAAGACCTGAAGGTAGCAGTTCATGTGAGGAAACACACCAACATCCTAGAGTTGAGGCTGTTCTGTATGGAGGAATGGGCTATGTTTCCTCCAAGTAGATTCTGTGAGAAAGTCTGAAGTTGTTTTAGGTCACATTAATGGAGAACTATAGACAACTGTACAGGGTTCACAAAATTTCAAGCCCTACTGTACATCATTTACTGTTTGTTTTCTACTGAATGCACATAACCGCTACAAAACACTTGGGATACAAATAATCTTTGAGGCCGGGTCATGCCTTACCTCCAGTAAATATAAAACTATGCAGAAAAGAATACAGGGGCTTAAATATCCTTGAAAGAAAACCAGCCCAAGCATTGTGGGATAGCTTTAAGCCAAAACTAGCAGAGAAACACTGTGTGCTGTTTCTTTTACCAAAGAAGCATCTTCAGCATTTTTTCCCATTACAAATGTTACTGAAAATTTAAGACGCAGCACAATCTAACGTGAAAAAGCAAGCTTTGGGCAAATGCATTTTTACATAGCTGGGCTGCCAGTACTGGGATTAGAAACAAAAAAAGAAAAGAACTAGCCTTCAGTCAAAAGATCACTCATGGGTGAGAATATAAAGACATACAATGTCTGGTACACCAGAGCGAGTTGGAATTCCCACATTTTGGTGCCTGTCCTAGTCCAAGCAAGATAGGGAGAAAGGATTATAAGTCTTATTAATTATGGACGACAAAAGCCAGGTGTTGTAAGAGGCCTATATGCCCCCAAGTTGTAGCTACCATACTCATGAAGAATGACGTCATTATGCTTTTTTGAAGCCTAAATGCATATCCTACTAGAGGTAAACCGTGCTTGTACAAGTACTTGTTAACGCTCTGCAGTTGTTCACCTCGCAAAATGAGTTTGGAGACCTTAATGGGTAAAATACCAACTCTGCCTGCCGGCACTGTAATATTCCTAAACGCATTAATTAAGCGTGTTTCCAGTTGTGAGGGACAAATGGCAAACGTTCACAAACAGCTACACAGCCAAATTAGTCCTGTAGATATACCAGAGGCTGTGGGAGCTAAAAAGAGCTTCTAGGAAGAAAGACTGTAAGGCTGGAGCTATTTCGACAACTACATATCCTCATTAACTCGGTCTCTTGTTGGTTCTAAAGAGCATGCCGGAGCAAACATTCCTTTATCTGGAACAAAGGCGTCAGAAACACTCACAAACAAGGGAGGTGGTGGAACTGCAAGGTTTATGTGCTTTTTTTTCTCTTAAGCTATTAGGTAACATACACAAACCCTAGATTTTCTGTAGGGTCTTTTATTCTGCATTCCCACCCTGGAGCAGCCAGACTCATGTACTCCCACAGCCTGGGTGTCAAAAGAGGAAAAAATGCAAAGACAACTATAGTCTCCTCCAGATGCTGAGCCACTTAGCACCAGCTCCCAAGAATAGCCTCTATACCCCTTTAGCTATTATCAGTTTCCCTTGTAATGAACATTCATACAGCTCCTACTTCCAGCTCTCTCTCGCATCGAATTTAATCACGCTTTTTGACTTCTTCCTCATTGCTACATTTTATATTTCTTCCAACCTCATTTTCCTGAGTGATTATTAACCGGTACAGTTCAACTAACAGGATATCAAATTGTTACACAGAACATGTGAAGCCCTGTACATAAGTATAGCTTGTAAGTACTGTGTTTATACTTACTACTATTTATTAATTAACCTTTGTTCGTTCTCACCCAGAGAAGCATGGGTTCTCCATTTGAGCCAGGTTGCTCTGATGGTGTTTTTTAATAAATTTCAGGGTTTTTCTTGATCACGATACACTAAAATATCGTCATATCGCCCACCCCTATATACAAATAAGGTAACTGAATTGAATATGTGATACAAAACATCCATGCTAATTGGCAGGCGATTAAACAGCCAGTGTTGATAACCTAAACAGCACATTAGGACTCATTGGGACTCATAGGGCCTTTAAAGGTTCGGAAATAAAGTCTCATCCTTCAGAGGAACACTGTATGGGGTACACGGGTGTAATCTCTAAGCTTTGTGACAAGGCTAAATCATCCCTAATCTGACACCTTCCTTTCCCACAATCTTCACATTTCTACTCCTTATTCTTTCTGCAGCGTAATGGGGTACATCAATCAGACTCGCAGATGCTTTTGTCTTGACTTTCCTTGGGGCAACATAACTGGTCTACTGCATTTATTGTCATTGCGACTCAATGTATTCCAACCATCTGCTCCATTCTGTGCCCATAACTTTTTTGGTTGCATCACTCAAAATCACTGTGTGCCTTCTGACGTGTCAGCAGCAACTGAATGAAGCTTTTGAGAAAGTGAACTACTTATATAACTAGGGGCATGCGGTCTTAATTGTTGTTTTAACAAAGTGTGAGCTGACATTATCAAGCATGGTACTCACTTTGCACAAAGAGTCAAAAAAGACATCCTTCACATATTCACTGCATCATGGAGTCAGGTAGGATAGACCACTGCGTGTGCTAGCATCACAAATCAAACTACTGTTCTACCTAAAAGCGCCTGACTGAAGTTAAAAATGAGTGAACGAACTGCTAGGAGACAAAATACAGACACCACCAGCCTCACAGTCTACATCGTTTCAGGTGGTTTTGGTTTGAAAAGATGGATGTCGCTCAAAAGACGGCAAAATGTTAGACAGCTCGACAACTCACTTATTTCACCATCTGCGAACTAACCACTGAGCAAAATATGATTTAAACCAGACAAGGTACCAGCACAAAAACACACTAAGCAAACCTTAGCAGAATCATTCTGCAAAAAAAAAAAAAACTGCCTCACGACAAGAAAAGCAACATATGGCAAGACATAAATACTGTCAAATACTGGGTTCAAACAGTATCGTCTAATTATTGTTATCATTGAGAGATATCGCATACCCCTAAGTATGACTGTTCATTACATCAAATCAATGCCATTTTGTAAATGCAATGATCAGCATAAGGTATGTACTATTTATGACTAGGCATTTTATGTTTCAATGGGGTAAAAACGTAGACATGACTAATTAAAAAACGTTTTATCTTTTTCAGAACATCCTACTTCGGTCACTAACAGCATGTAAAAAACTTGAAAATAAAGAATGCAGATTATATAATTATTATTTAATAAACACAAACATGATTTGGATGCAAGGGTCATCAGAAAAACGTATCACAAAAGTAAATGTCTGAAATCGGACTGTGGTAGCCTAGCGGTTAAGGTACTGGACTATGGACCAAAAGATCCAGGGTTCAAATCCCACCTCTGCCAAGCTGCCACTGTTGGGTCCTTGAGCAAGACCCTTAACCCACAATGGCTTGGATTGTAAGATTGCATCATTTGTAAGTCGCTCTGGATAAGGGCGTCTGCTAAATGCTGTAAATGTAAATCAAATACAGGCACTGCTCATTTTACAAAGGTCTGACTTACGATATTTTGGAAATCTGATAATAAACAAATACACATTCAGCAGAAACCATACTCTGAATTTTGAATTTCCCAGCAAGCAATACATAGCAAAGGCAGTACTCTCTCACACTCATTTACAGCATTTAGCAGATGCCCTTATCCAGAGCGACTTACAATTAATACAATCCAAGGATTGCTCAAGGACCCAACAGAGGCAGCTTTTGGCTGAGGTGGGATTTGAACCCTGGACCTTCTGGTTCATAGTCCTGCACCTTAACCCCTAGACTACCACAGTCCCACGCACTCGGATGAGGAAGTCGGCAGTGCATGACATATGGATCCTGAGCACTAGTGAGGAAAAGCTATGGTCACCAAATAATTGTTTGTTTATCATTTTCAATGCATTATTTAACAAATTACATGAGATATTAAAGACTTCATTATAAACTAAGCTTTATGTTAATGACTTTGCCCATTAGAAGCGGTGGTCGTGTTCTAAACATGTTTAATGTACACTAAGCACTATAATACACTCGTGCACTAGCAAGCAAAAATGAAGTCTGGCTACAATATACCTATAGTAAGTTTGATTTGAAAAAATGAGAACCTTTTCAAGAAAATAAGCTATATAAGCTACATGCTGCTCTATCAGCCGGAGCAGAGGAAAAGCGGAAAGAAACTGTTCCTCTTGCTTACAGGCAGTTTTGGTGATTTTTTTTCTGTGGGAAGTAGCTATGGTTTGAACATAGATAGATTTGCTGGTACTCGATTTTTTGAAAATAACTCGCTACAGAAGTACGAGAAGTCGCTAAATCTCGTGACAAAAATCACTAAAATCACAAATGCAGCTGTCTGTGATTGGGGAGGGGCATCCAGCATGACCCTGGGCATGAAAAAGCAACTCTGCGTTCCATCTCTCCATGGTACACAAGCATAATCATCTAAAAATGACATTTAACAATAATGATAGTAATAACAGCCAGGAGAGAACGCGTTAGATTAAGAAAAAACAAAATCACAAGGATTCTTGGAGCAGGAATTATTGGGGGAGACAGTTTAGCCCCCGTCCCCCAAAACTACCCCTATGTACTAAATATCAACAAATCCTGGAATCTCACAGTCCTGAAAAGAATGAACCAAAAATGAACCTAGAACTTTAAAAAGTGAAACCTAAGGTTTTGGACACACTCCCCAGACTTGAATATTGTGGCATCAATATGGCTCAGTATGTGTTTTGCAAACCGAAGGCTGCCCTCGATGTGCTCTGGGGGATTATGGAAGTAAGGATCTTGTGACTTTGCAATGTTAGATTAAGGAAAGAAGGATCATTTCCCCTTCTGTGATTTTAGAACGTCTACAGATAACACTGGCTAGCATTTAGTTAGGTGACGGTCAGTTTTTGGTTGTCAATGAGATGTCAAAAGATTAGCTCTAGCTCTGCTACATATCCAGCTATAATTGCTATAAGCCAAGCCTAACAATTGCACTCTGCCAATCCCTGTTTGTTCTTGGTGTGCTTTTCTTTTTGTTAATGCTACAATATTATTGAAAGTGTGCCAGCAAATTTCCAACATGGTGTGCAAGATGTGTTTTTACATACCGCAAGCGTTCAGCGAAAGAGAAATACAAAACCCTTAAACAAGAATAGTGAGTGATTGTTAGCTGCTGCGTCAAACATTTGGATTCTGTGATTTCTGTGGCTTCAGATCCACATGTACCAATTCTGACCAACTGACTAGTCAATTTCTCATAACTACAATTATCCCTCATTGATCCTTGGAGAAAACACACAAACAACGCAAACAAACCCCAAAGCCGCATGGTAAATACGCTTTTCATAAAAATAATGCCTTGCAATTGACTCAATCTTAAGAATAAGTTCTTAATCGATAACATTGTTTGCCAGGGATCTTACATAGCTTCAGCTTTCATCACCATCTAATAAAAAGTCATTGTCCCCACTAGTCCCTACAGCAAGGTGCAACATAAATGGAGGTCTAGCTAAAAGGAAGAACAACCCGCTCTGCCCTTGTGGACCAATTGTCAAGGAGATTTGGTCCTATTCATCACTTGTGCATCTTCCCCCACGCCTAAAAAGATCACCGGGAAGGCACGTCTGACATCACTTAAGCAGAAGGAGTGAGCCACCTGCCATGTTCAGCAGAACAGTTCAAGGCAGCATTGGGCTTTAGTATGAGTCACACATGAATCAGACACAAAGCAGCAGGCAAAGCACATCGTCAGCATCTAATCAGAGTGGTTTCGACATTGCTCAACTACAATGCATTGCTGCATGCACTGTGAGTGCAACTGGGGTAAGAGTAATGGACATTTCTTGCACATTTGTGATGGTGTATCTACAAACACGGATTTTCTCTAATTAGCCAGTGGAATGACCCTGCTTAGTCTTTTCTTGAAAGCAATAAATCCATGATCTTGGTCCATGAGTGTAAGTGGTGTACATGATGATACTTCCGCCACTACGGGGATAACGGGCACACGTTCCTGTGCTGCTTCTCCAAAACTCAGAGTGCATCTCTAGCCAGCAAGGGTAGCAGAGATGGCAGTTGGAAACTACGATTCCCAGGATGCTCCGGGGCTAATCAGACCCAGACTGTTTGTACCGATGGACTACTCTATTTAAGCAATGGGACAATTGTTCCACTGGGACAATGTGTATCTCTCTGGGACTGTGGTAGCCTAGTGGTTAAGACACTGGACTACAGCCCAGAAGGTCCAGGGTTCAAATGCCAAGCTGCCACTGTTGGGTTCTTGACCCACAACTGCTTGAGTTGTAAGACTGTACCAATTGTAAGTCACTCTGGATAAGGGCGTCTGCTAAATGTTACCTTTTCAGTCTGCTCCCTTTTTTCAGCTTTCCTTCTCATTTTTCATTTCTGACTTTTAAAATTCAAAACACGCAAAGACAAACCATCACCAATTACGGGTGGTGCCTTGTTTAAAAATGATGCGCCCCACCGATTGGTGTGCTTAAATAGCACACATCAGCTAGAGAACCAGCACAACATGCATACCTTATGCCCCCTAGTGGGGACAGTGGTGCCACGCAGCCCCTCCTCCCACACACAGTGGAGAAACCTGGGTCTGATATGCATCATAAGAGAATTTTAAAACCATCTCCCCACAACATACACCCCTCCTCCTTCCATAACTCTCACCACTGCTATGACTACTGGCTTATAGGTCTTTTAAAATTCTCTTTCATTTGGTGCCTCCTTTCATGTGGCTTTCTCTGTCAATGTCTAGCTGAAAGCACCATTTTCATTCAACATTGCCCTCATTTTAGTATCATCTGTGCACAGGAAACTACATTACAGTTCTAATCACTTGCAGGCTTTACAGCGTTTAGCAGATGACTTTATCCAGAGTGACTTGGAACTGTGATGAGCAGTTCGATGTTGAAGGCCTTGCTCAAAGGCCCAGCTTGCTGAGGCTGGGATTGAAAGTCATAGTTAGTGCCACTCTGAGAACTGTGTTATCATTGTTGCACACCTAAAGTGTAGCAAGGAAGCAGGAAGCATGGCACAGTATTTTCTGGTGGCACAGTCATTGTGGCCACATTGGAACACAGCTGCCCAACAGAGATCTGCCACGGCTTGCTTTTTTACTCATCTGATGCTTTTCTTACCTCCTTGTACCTTGTAATAACAGCCCAGCACTTTATGACCCACTGTTTAGCCCTGGTGGAAGTCAGCTGTGCACCAGTAACCTGTAAACATTGTGTTGTCAGGTAAGATCAGTCAAAGAAATGATCTGCCCCAACTCTTAGCTGCTCAAATGACCTCAACAACCTGTCGGCAATTTGGAATCCAATACACTCCCAGCATTTAACAGCTGCAAAATGTCAAAATTTATCACTCCCTCGTTATTAAATCATTACACACTTTATTCCTTTCTGAGGCAGGCATGTAAATCACTGTAAAAAGAATACAAGCGTGCTTCAGAGCCATATCTGCAAACCCATCTGATGAGAGGCGAGACATGAGGATCACTTTCACAGGTTGCATTTATAGCAGTTAGTGTGAATCTTGTGACGTGCTTAATTCTGATGCAGAGTCGAATAAGGAAAATCACCAGACATGAAATTTCTTCCAGGTAAAGATTAGGCCAAGCATGAAACTGAAGTATGAATTAAGTGGATAGAATTTTTTTTTGAATGATTTCAAGAATAAAATCTCTGAATATCAGTATAGGTTCCAAATCAACTCCTATGTATAGAGCTCAAAATATGCACGTAAGATTCAGTAGGATTACCAACAAAAAGGGAATACATAAAACATACTGACCCTTTTGAGTCAGACATGACATGGGCTAAATATTTTCCTTTGTATAACTAAAACTACATCAATGATTTTACTATTCCACTTGCTTTATTTTCTGCATGTACTATAGTACCTGATCTATTTAAGCATGCTCTCATTCTTTGAATCACCATGTCTAACTTATTCCTGTTGCAGCCATCCAGAAATCCCAGGTTTGACTCCTGGCCACACTTCACCTGTGTGAAATTTGTATGTTCTCCCCATGTCTGCATAGGTTTCTTCCAGGTACTCTTTCTTCCTTCCACATTCTAAAGACTTTGGTAGCCTAGCGGTTAAGGTACAGGGCTGTGGACCAAAAGGTCGAGGGTTCAAACCCCGCCTCTGCCAAGCTGTTGAACAAGGCCCTTAACCCACAAGTGCTTGCATTTTAAGAATGTATCAATTGTAAGTCGCTTTGGATAAGAGCTTCTGCCAAATGACATAAATGTAAAGACATATATTAGATCAACCGGTGGCGCCAGTGTGAGTGTGCACATATACCCCACAATAATTGGTGGTTGGTTATAAATCTATAAACCTGAAAAAACAGAATGTGACAATGAGATATAAAGACATTTACAGCTGAAGAAGCCAAACTGAGTTTATCTTAAGAGAATTATTGGTCCACAAGCCCAGCTCGAGATTTGAAACAAGGACCTCAGGAACTTCTGTTTCTAGCAACTGGACTTATCCCTGAGCCTCTTGAGGTGCCTTAGTTTCAAGATCAATAAAATGTATTAGAAAAGTACTGTGGTAGCCTAGCGGGTAAGGTACTGGACTATGGACCAGAAGGTCCAGGGTTCAAAGCCCACCTCTGCCAAACTGCCACTGTTGGGTCCTTGAGCAAGACCCTTAACCCACAATTGCTTGGATTGTAAGACTGTATCAATTGTAAGTCGCTCTGGATAAGGGTGTCTGCTACATGCTGTAAATGTAAATGGTCCTCCAAAGGCTTCTTCCAAGCTTGGAGACGTATTAAATTGTTATAATCTTGGTTGAGTGATGATCAAAGGCATAAAAGACAACTACAGTAATGGCCATCTATTCAAAGAAGAAACTCCTGTTGAGTGCAGACGATGGCTCGGTGGGCAAGCAAGAAGGTCCTGGGTTCAATCACCAAGTGGAGTCATCTGGGTCCTTTCTGTGTCCATCTGCATGTCCTCCCATGTCCATGTGGGTTTACTCTGGGTACCCTGGTTTCCTCCCACAGTCCAAAGACATACTTTAGGTTAACTGGTTTCTCTAAAATGCCCTGTGTATGAGTGTGTGAGTGCATATGCCCTTCACGATGCAGCTGCCAGGTAGGCAGTGGCTCTTCTGCGATGCTGTCCAGGATCAAACTGGTAAGAAAATGAAAGAATGTTGAGTGCAGAGCCATAAAACATTGGTCTACCCCAACCATTATTTGAAACACTATAGTTATAAATGTACTTCACAAGAAACTGTTGGAGTTTGGAGTTCATTTTGAGTGCTCAGTTGTTTTTTCTCAACAGCAGACAAACGTGAGGATCAACAAGTTCTGAGCACGATGTGGTCTTTATTTAGCTCTCTGGTAAAGCTCAGGGGGAGACACTTGTGAGATTGCTGGAGTATTTTTGCCCAGGAGAAAAATCTGAGACACAAGACGTTTAAGTAAGTCTCATTTTATCTTTCCTGCACATGATACCCCAACTGACTGGAAGGCACTACAGGGACTTGAACCTGTGTACCTGCAGTGGTGGGATAAGTTATTAGACGACTACACCTGCACCCTTGGTTCAATATTTACAGGGCTTTCCGTTTGCAGGTCAAACCAACCACAGAGGTTGCTGTAGGAATATAATGCCCGTGGACACCCTTCACCGGTGTCAAATTCATGGGCTCATTAATTTTTCCTTTTGTAGTTTTGTTTACTGTGGTATTAATAAGCCCTCATACCCCAGGTTATTGAAATGTATGTAGTTTCTAAGGGGATTCTTATGGTATGTTGTGATCTATCTGACCTGTCTCGTGACTGATTCCTGACCAAAAAAGTATGCTGTGTTTTTGTATCAGTATAGAACCTGTTAATTGAAGCATGTGCTCCTGTATTACACTAAGTACTAACATTCAGAATGATATATACTCCTACTTAAATACCAATTATTGAGCCATGCCCTAAGGGACAATACAAATGATACTGCCAGGATGTCCCTCACCCTTATGAATGGTAATCTGCTGTTTTATGGCATCTTAGTTTAACCACAGTGAGGGGAATCCTGTATATCCTGTATTCACTGTAATACTTACTTAATAGGAAGCAATAAGTTAGTGATTTGTTTTAAGACTCTTCTGCACAGAGGATGATTCAGGCCTTCCATTATTCTGTGGACTTGCTTCTAGTTATTTGCGGTATTAAAAAGATTGTAATCAGAAGACTGGCGGTGCCCAAGTTACAAGATCTCTGCATATCTTAATTCGATCAAGCTGCAAGTAGGGACATAAGCACAGCCATTAATCATAGGCAAACAGCAGCTCAAGTGAAAACAGTTCATCTCAGGTAATCCGAATCAGTAGGGGACCAATTACGCATGAAACAAGGATCCATAAAGCACAACATTTGAAGAGTACAACAAATCTACACAAATGTTACATCCGAGATACAATCCACAAGCCTGTACGGATGATGACTCTGATTTAATTAAGCATGGCAGTCAGATACCCCACTGCCAATCTGATTCTCAGTGGTGTTTTTCCAGTCGAAAACAATTACCAGCTGTCTGTCACCACTTTAGTTCTCTTTTTGTAAATATGAGCTTTGCTCAGTACACCACGGGCAACAAGTTAGCATAGTTACCTGGGGCCTCATTTATAGAGGGCGTACGCCAAAAAAATGGGTCTGAAACGTTCGTACGCAACATCTCAGGCAGAAACCGAGATTATAAAGAAATTCTTCGGACGTACATTTAAGCCAGCTTTGACCCATGCGTATAGCCATAAGAACATTTGGAAGAGAGCAGAAATGTCTATCATGTTTCAAAATAGTTGTTTTTGAGTGCCTTTAATAGATAATCAGCCACTGTTCACTCAACTCTCTCCCTCACTGATACACATCTTGTGAATAAAATAAACCAGAAGAAACTCTGGTGACATCTTACACTCTCATTTTGTCTTATGTTCACCTAACATACTAAAAGCATTAATGCTACTGATGATCCTACAGAAAGAAACATCAATATCGTTCTAGAATTCTGTGCAGCTACTGCTGTTATAAATGACCCATCCGTGAGGGTGTGATTATTACACGCTATACGGTAGCAAGTAAACCTGCTTTAGACATCACACGCTATAATATGTTACCAATTGGTTCTACTGATACACATCTCCCAGTCCAACCTGGAATTCCCCTACACCAGTAAATTATTTATACAAAGTTTGAACCAATTCTACGGCTGAGTAATTCAGTTTAACTTACTACCGTGTAGCATGTAATACTTGTACACTCACAGCAGTAGCTGGGAAGTTCCCATCAAATGTAAAAATCTACTCAGCTCTTATGTCATCTGAGGCTGGGGGCTGATGTAGCGATTTGTGCTGGTCTGTGCAGCCAGCAACAGCAGATCCAATACTTAGTGATGCTTGAATGTTTGTGAACCCTTTAGAATTTTCTATATTTCTGCATAAATATGACCTAAAACATCATCAGATTGTCACACAAGTCCTAAAAGTAGATAAAGAGAACCCAGTTAAATAAATGAGACAAACATATTATACTTGGTCATTTAATTATTGAAGAAAATGATGCAATATTACATATTAGTGAGAGGCAAAAGTATGTGAACCTTTGATTTCAGTATCTGGTGTGACCCCCCTGTGCAGCAATAACTGCTGTTGATCAGTCCTGCACACCGGCTTGGAGGAATTTTAGCCCATTCCTCCGTACAGAACAGCTTCAGCTCTGGGATGTTGGTGGATTTCCTCACATTAGCTGCTCGCTTCAGGTCCTTCCACAACATTTCCATTGGATTAAGGTCAGGACTTTGCCTTGGCCATTCCAAAACATGAACTTTATTCTTCTGTAACCATTCTTTGGTAGAACGACTTGTGTGCTTAGGGTCGTTGTCTTGCTGCATGACCCACCTTCTCTTGAGATTCAGTTCATGGACAGATGTCCTGACACTTTCCTTTAGAATTCTCTGATATAATTTTCAGAATTCATTGTTCCATCAATGATGGCAAGCTGTCCTGGCCCAGATGCAGCAAAACAGGCCCAAAACCATGATACTACCCACCAAACCATGTTTCACAGATGGGATAATAAGGTTCTTATGCTGGAATGCAGTGTTTTTCCTTTCTCCAAACATAACACTTTTATTTTGAAACCAAAAAGTTTCTATTTTGGTCTCATCCGTACACAAAACATTCTTCCAATAACCTCTGGCTCCGTCCACGTGATCTTTTAGCAAAACTGCAGACGAGCAGCAATGTTCTTTTTGGAGAGCAGTGGCTTTCTCCTTGCAACCCTGCCATGCACACCATTGTTGTTCAGTGTTCTTCTGATGGTGGACTCATGAACATTAACATTAGCCAATGTGAGAGAGGCCTTCAGTTGCTTAGAAGTTACCCTGGGGTCCTTTGTGACCTCGCCAACTATTACACACCTTGCTCTTGGAGTGATCTTTGTTGGGCGACCACTCCTGGGGAGGGTAACAATGGTCCTGAATTTCCTCTGGTACACAATCTGTCTGACTGTGGATTGGTGGAGTCCAAACTCTTTAGAGATGGTTTTGTAACCTTTTCCAGCCTAATGAGCATAAACAATTCAGGTCCTCAGAAGTCTCTTTTGTTCGTGCCATGATACACTTCCACAAACGTGTGTTGTGAAGAGCAGACTTTGATAGATCCCTGTTCTTTAAATAAAACAGGGTGCCCCCTCACACCTGATTGTCACAAACTTTCAAGCACCCCTGTATTATTATGCTTATTACAGGTATGCACTGTTTAATGACCAAATAACATTCTGTGAAACAGGTCGTTGTCACATAGTCACATAGTCTTAAAGGGTATTTTTACAAGAAGACTGCATGCAAATAATACATAAATGCATCAGAGAATCCGCTGACAATACAAGTTACTGATGAGTGATTGAAACGACTGATTCTTGTCTTTGACGGAAGCCAAAATGCATTTATAGACAGTATTACAAACAACAAAGAAGATCAGCCATATCCTCCTAAGACCTGATAATTCATTTTTGTCCTCTGTAGGGGGCACGAGTTCACAACGAATATTTCAATAACCATATAATCTCCAGAGCTAAATGCTGATGCGCCATCTAGAGGACATCGTGGTCTTTACACTGATATATCATTTGTGGGGGTGTGTCATTTGCAACCCGAGATCTGCTTTTTCAAAATGGCTGCAATCTTAGCAACCAGTTTTATGGACGCAAAGTAAATTGTTGAATAATATGTATTAATGATTTTTCTAAAGCCTATAAAGTACGTTTTATGTAGAAAACAGTTTTACCTCATTTTCAAACCAGTTTTTTACTGATTTGCTCTTATGTTTAACCATTTAAAAGTGTACTTTTTAATGTCCCCTGTAGTGGACATTGGAACCTACTTCTTGATCTGATGCAGAAGGGAAACACAAAATACATAAAGAAAATGACTATACCATCTCCCACTGTCCCTTTTAAAGGACATTAAAGGACTTATTTTATTTCAAAATTGTTTCACTAACTAATTAATACTACACCCATCCCTAGCTCCAACCCTAACCTTAACCTCATTAACCAAAAGGCTTTTCTCGTTTTTAGTTTTTAGACTTAAAAATGTCGCCTTTTTAATAAAAATGTTTAGAAAAGTCAAGACCTGGACTGAGGTTTCACCAAAGTCGCCAAAGTTTATGGATTGGTAGACACTCCAGATACCTAAATGTATGTGCACAAGCATTCAAAAAGTGAATTTTACATAACATCTACAGCAACATTTAATAAAGGAAAAAGATAACCCATAATTAATAAGATGACCCTGCACGAACCAGTTTTGATTAATGAGGTTTCTAATGTATTTTCTACCTCTTTGAACAATTCTAAACTTTACAAAGTCAAATCTAAACAACTTCTCCACATCGCCGCTGGGTTTGTTTCCATCAGATACAATATAGCAGTGTTGTGTGAAGTAGGACTAATTAGTTCTCTAAACCTTCATTTCATTTCAAGAGTTTAACTTCAAAACCATTACCAGATTTCAAAAAGCCCCTTTAATGGTTCGCTTCAATTCATCACAAATTCAGAGAGCAGCAGTGGGAGCTGACACCCGCTTTCACATGAAAAAGACATTCATCCTTTCCCACCGACTCCTGGCATCCAGTGGCATCATAACAAATGTGCAGCAATCTTCTGACCAAACCCCGGCACGATTGTTTGTAACAGAGCAGCGTACGCTTTACGTGTTCATGCCATGGCAATTTGCAAGCAGCTGTGAGTTTAATTTAGAACCTGCCTGCGTTACGCCATCAGTTTCGCCCTGACGGCTCATTAGAATGCAGCAAATGTGCTGGTCTTGGTCTCCTAAGACGTCCTGAGGGAGTGCTGGGTACCAACATAATGGTGAAACTCCACTGTACGCAAATTCATTGTCCAACAAAGAGTGGCAAACGAATGCACAGGGGATTATGAGAATGAACATCACAAGATGAGCCGGCTACAATGTTATGCAAATTACACGCTGCAGTCACCTCCCACTAACGAATCAGCTAAAAGTTAAATGTGTGTGTCTTACCGCATTACTGATTAGATCGCTACCCAACTTGTCCCGCCTCTCCACATATGCTAAAGTTATGACTGGATTGTTTCCTAACTTGGTCCCACCTTCCACAAAACTACATCAGATCTGATTGGCTGTCATCTCTGCTAGACATTTGTCTTGTTTTTATTCGTTGACAAAAGTGTCCATTCATTTTGTCCTAGTTATTGTCATTTTTCATTCGTTTTAGCTTAGTCATCGTCTCGTTTTTGTTAGAAAATGGTCGTTGATGAAAACTATGACGAAGATCATACGTCAACGCAATTAACACTGGATGGAAGCCATAAATACACTGATAGACAGGATTATCAAACAACAGAGAAGGTTTCTTCAGATGAAACAGAGACTTAACAAGTGAACGTGAACCAGTTATTATAACTACAGTAAGTCCCCCTAGATACAAACCAGGTCCATTCCGAGAGTGGGTTCGCATGTCCAAATGTTTGTTTGTTTGTGGACTCTGTATGCCCAGATCTTAGTTTTGTTATTGCACTCAGTTCTCCAGTGTGTTTCACTTTCTTAAAACAGCTCTCCTTTGTACCGGCTTCTAATGTTCATCTCCCGCTTTCTGCCGAAGCATGATAGTCGGTAACACAACCACTTCTTGATAAAGCCCGAATACCACCGAGACTGAGTAAACAACAACGTTCTGCCCGGCTCCTTTAACAACCGAAGATGTGCAACTTAAAATTCCATCATAATTTTAAAGTTTGCATTTATTGTCGTTCACGGTTACATCTTTGAAAGTTCGGTGGTCGAAGTTTCACATCTAGGCGACTTAATGTATAGGGGAGTGAGAATATACAGGTAGTAGAAGGACAAAAATGGAGTACTACTTGCACTAGGACAGGCACAAAAACCTGTGAACGCCATTTACAGCTTGTTACAAATAAGTAGCAGAAAGTCATACATTCAAACACAAGTAACTTGCACAAAAAAGTCTCTAAACACATGAACCAAGTTAGAATAGTCTCTAAACCAAACGTAAGCAAAGGCGCAAGCAAGCTTAAACTGGTAAGGTAGTTACTTACACACATATACTTGAATCAGGTTTGCCAGAACCCACGAGAGAAACGAGTAACCCCTTGGAAACAAGCCCAAAAGAAGCGAATTGGCACCAAAAAAAGACCAAAACATGCAACCTGCTACAGTGATAGGGTGACCAGTTGATCAGTTAATAAAAAAAATAACATTAATGTATATTTGCTTTTAACTTTAGAGGTTGAACAAAACCAACTTGCAGGAATATTGGAGAGAGAGACAGGATCAGCAAGCAAGTCCAATTAAACATCTACACTTCAGAACCATGCTCCTAAAAACCCACATCCGGCAACCAACATTTGTAAGCATCTTTATAGAAAAATAAGCCCAAAGTCGCTTAGAATAAGTGGACCTGCCAACTGTGGCATGATGATAGACTTCCACTCTTAAACTTCCGTTTCTGCTTGAGATTTTGAACATTGATTGGCTGTTGAGGTGGCCAGCTGTTTATGGCTACAATGTCTGGAGTTAAAAGACATTTTTATTTCAGAAATGTAACTGTAATATTTCATGTATTATAATGGTTAAGACCTCATTAAAGTGCACGGATGTTGATCGGATGGACGGTAAACAGAGCTTGCCTCCATTTGAAACCCACAGCTTCATGACTGACGTGTCCTTCATGAGAAGTAAGTGGAGGAGATATTAGGGCCACGTGCAGTGGACATGTACCATAGGGGTCCCATGCTGCTCCTTTTCCATGTCCTGACATTGCAATCAGTCTGTGCCATCTTATAAAACAGCTTTGTCTTATTCCAACACAAACAGGAGAAAGGTTCTATGAACTTTTTAGCTTTTGATGCATATTGAGCTGGGTTGCTCTCCTCAGCACTTGCAAATATTTTTATTCCTAAGATTACTTTAGACTGCTGGATGAATAATAAGACATTCATTAAAATGGATGCAGAATCTGCCACAGTGCTTAGGGCTTTCTGATTCTGTTTTTCCTCTGACTTCAAATTGTTTTAGAAAGATATTTGTCGTCACCAAAAAGACCTCCTTCCCCATATACCCCCATCAGATTAACATAACATAAAATGTGTTACTTCTAGTGAAAGGGGTGTGTCTCTTCAATGCACTCAAACAAGTCAAGTTTGAGCAAACAGCAAAGGGTCATAAAATGAAAAATTGATGTTCTGGATCACATTTATAGAGCACCCAGCAATGATAAAATACTTGATTAACTGACTGACCCACAAAATAAAGCAGAACCAAATGTTCTTGTAGCCTTTGTTACAGAAATCGTTCCAATATCACGCCTGATGTCACTTCATACAGCGTGAATATGATAAGATCACTCCCAGAGTGACAAGGAAATAATGTTTCTCTAATAAATATCATGACAAGAATCGCATCCCACGCAAAAAATACAGATTGCAAATTTGAGGCAGAAGTTTCCTCGGTACTTCCTCCCTCCACTAAGTGTGCCGCATCAGTTGCTATGGAAACTGTACACTTCAAAAAACGCATACAGTACAAATTGCAGAAAGAATGAGGGAGTCGAGATCAAATGAGAAAAACAAGTTGTTGATCAAACACAGGGGCTCTCTTAAATACAATGGGAAAGCAGTGAACCATGCAGTAGCGTGGTGGGACTGCCCATTAGGCTAGGGGATCACAAAAAAAAGGATCCCAGGATTTCCTGGTACTCCATGAGCAACTGCCTGCCAGAGCAAAATTAGATTATTTCCTAAGCACATTGCATTACAGGGAATTCAGTGAATAAAGTAACTCACGTTAGAGGCTCAATTAAGGATGCCAGTATGGGATTAATTGTTCAAATATCAAGATCTTTTTTCTTCTGCACACAAGTCCATGCCAGTTGCAGAGCTGGCGGACAGACAGACACACACACACATCATGTCTCACTATCTTTGTGGGGACCGCCATTAACATAAAGACTACTGTAACTAGTTAATGCTACTGCTACACCTACCCCTTACCCTAACCTCAGTGACCTAAAGCATGTTCTGACTTTACTGGTTTTTCAAAAGAAAGTTGTAATTTCTGTAAAAAAAAAAGCAGTTACCCAAGTGGGGACCAGCAAAAGGTCACCACAATGTCAAAAATATGTCCTTGTTGGGACATTTGGTCCCTACAATGTAATATAAACCTGAGCACACAAACAAATTTGTCTTTATATCATTGTGGGAATCAATTTACAGAATATTACTGTACTAATTAATGTTACACCTATGCCTAATCAAAACTTTAACCTCAGTAACCTAAACAAAATCTTCAGACTTGTTGGGTTTTGCAAAAGAAAGTTGCAGTTGTTCTGTAAAAAAGCCATATTCCTTACAGGTATATTGAAAAATGTCAGAAAAAAATGTCTTTTTATCCTTATGGGAACATGTGGTCCTCACAATGATAAATAAGCTTCACATATACACACACACTAGGGATGCACCGATATTGAATTTCTTGGCCCGATACAATAACCGATGTTTATCACATTTTTGTGGCCGATACCGATATTAAAACCAGTCATTTAACCTTTCCACATTTAAAAGACCGTCACATTATAATCCAAAAATGAATTAAAAACTAGATCCCCAATTCATTTTAGCAATAAAATAATAATAAGCAATAAAACGGTTAAATCAGACATGCCAATTATTGTAAGTTGCAGTTCACTCAAAGGAGAAACTGTTTCAATACATTTTATTTTCTAACCTAAAAAAGGTAAGCACCTTTTTCATTCTTGAATTAATACAGGCAACAAGAACAGTTGCGTGTAGAAGAGCGCTTAAGATTGAGAAACCAAAAGAAATAGTGTAACATCAGATATTTAACGTAATGAGTAACAGCCAGAAGAAAAAACAAAGAAATATTCATATGTGAATATATCATAAATATTGCTTATAATATCGGCTAAAATTCTAATATCGTGACTGGTGGCCTAGCGGTTAAGGTACTGGACTCTGGACCAGAAGGTCCTGGGTTCAAATCCCACCTCTGCCAAGCTGCCACTGTTGGGTCCTTGAGCAAGACCATTAACCCACAATTGCTTGGTTTGTAAGACTGTATCAATGGTAAGTCGCTCTGGATAAGGGCGTCTGCTAAATGCTGTAAATGTAAATGTAAATATCGGACCGATGCCGATAACTGGAAAAAATCCATATATTGGCAAATAATATATCGGCCACCACTAACACACACACACTTGACTCACTATCATTGTGAGGACTTTCCATTGATATAATGATTACTCTATCTAATTAAAGCTATGCCTACACCTACCCTAACCTTAACTAATGGGCGATTAATGGCATTTTGAGATAATCAGCATCATCCAATGCCTGCATTCAAAAATAGCCCGATATTCAAAAATAGTGGAGAAAATGCAGAGAAACTTCCCTTCACTACAATTTTCAGCTCATAAATTTATGACAAGATAAACTTTCTAGCATTACAACGTACTGCTCTTAATCTACTTTATTCATAAAAAAGAGAGTACAAACAGAGACAGTACAAGTACAGCTTAAGGAAGTTCTGCTATTGTGTCTCATTTATCATTATTAGTTTTATAAGTTGCTAAAAAAAAATCATTTTGATATTGGCATTATACATCCTCCATCTGTCACCCTGCTCTCTAAATATCAGCATTGGCCATTAAATAACCCATTAACCATAACTTCAGTAACCTACAGCAAATTTTAGCAAAGCAAAAGAAGTGAGGGAAAGCAACCAGTGCTCACAAGTCAAAAAACCAGGTACACACACAGTCTCACTATCTTTGTGGGGACTGCCCATTGACTTAATTATTACCATAGCTAATTACTGCTAAACCTACCCCTAGTCTTAACCTCAGTAACCTAAAGCAAATGTTTTGAGCATTAGCTTTTCAAAAGTTGCAGTTTCTGTAAAATGTCAGATCTTTCTATCCTTGTCAATTTAGTCTAATTCTGGTATTTCCAGCAATTATAACAAGCTGCCATGCTACTGTCGCATGGGTAATTAAATAAGCATTAACTCTTGTATTGTTTGAAATGATCGGCTTCATTTTACATCATGGTCTGTGTGGTTTGCCATTCAATATGCTACTTGACAGGTAATCAAGCGTTATGTAGCAAAGTGTTGTATTTTGGCACACTTTACAAGTTTGTAGGAGCGCAGCACGCATGGAAAAAGTGCACCATTCAATTATCTCAGAGACCAGGCTTTGGTGGTGGCAGATTGGCAGAAAACATGTTTTCTTTAGACTTTTTTAATGAGTAGATATTCTTCCAAAAATTGCTGCTCGTTTCGTTGCACTAGCTACTTTACCACTGGTTATTTGATTTGAAAGCCTCTGAAAGCACTTGTTCCAGCAGTTACATGGCAGGCCATTGGTTCACACAATGTTCTACGTAAATAAGAGCCCCATTAACAGAACATAACAGCATCTAAAACCAGTACTTCCTCACAAACAATGTGCCAGTGGTAATACCCCACTGAGGTGAATAATGTTATGCTAATGATAACCACTCTTTCAACCTATTTCCATGGGTAATTCTCAAAAAAGTGAACACTCATTAGTGATAGTGTTTGTGAGTAAGATACTTATGACAAAACATACTGAATAGACCTTCAAAAGCATAATGGCCTGGGTAGATGGGTAGACATACATAGAATATGCTGGGTAAGAAGTGAAATAAAGGCAAATTAAATATGTTGCATGTGGTGAATGTCATAAAAGCACATGGTTTTGGCACATATGACTCCTAAACGTCGCCAAGAACAGTCAAGTTATGTACTGACTGCTTCACTACTGCTAAAGAGTCTAGCAACCCAGCCTTGGCAGCCAAACAGTAATTAAGCTATCAGGCTATTGTACTTCTGCGTAACACATAACTGATGGCAGGCTATCTTTAGTTATGTGACATTTAGTAATTTTCAAGCCTTGTTGAGCTAATGTTCTTCACAAAGTACAGAGCTGACCTGAATTTAATTACTTGACCCACACTAAAAACTTCCTCTAGGTGCTCTGGGCATACATAATTACTTTTGAGCAAAGTTAATACAATTAATATTAGAACAATGGAAGAAAACAATGCAACACAAACTCAATCAGCGATTTGAAACCTTTTCAAGACCTACATACATTGCACAAACCATGTCAACTCAATGAGAATATCTGGATCCGATCTAGTTCCACTCCGCCATCTAGTCAGGTTTACCTGGATGGAGTCGTGGGTTAATCTCTCTGAGGGATTTGAGCAAAGATCCATTTGAAACTACCTGTAACTCCCCTGTAATGGAAAAACCAATGCCACTTTGGCAATACATTGTGCAAGGCTTAGAATCAGAGCAGACTGTAAACTTCCCTTCAGAGCAAGTCACTTTTCTTCTTTTAAATTACTCGATCCAATCGATACTTCTGTAAAGAGGTTACCCTAAAGGTCCTCCCTAATGCACATTCTTTAAATAAAAGCCTCCCTCGCTGTCTATGCTGTATTTAGAGCTACACACTGGCTGGCTTTACTGAGGTAATTAGTAGTCATGAGCTAAAAATCTTAGTAATCACAAGCTTCACTTTATAAATCCCTACAACAGTGCAGCACTTGCAAATGAAGCCCTGCCTGAGCAACATCAGCGTAGGTTCAGTTATTGTCAAAGTCTAAGTCTAAGCATATACTGCAAGGAATCATGTCTTAGCATAAATAGACTAAGTCACAACTACAGGTTTAAACAAGAACTTGTTAATAGAGCTGAAGAATTTTTGTAATGTATGCAGCCTCAGGAAGAGTTGCTTTTTGAACGTTTTAGGCAGTCATGGAAATTTTGCAAGAGATCAATTCTATCCCTTATTTTAGGATATTTTGTTCCTCTGTGACTCACAACAGCGTGTCAATGGTTATTAAACTTCACTCAAAGGGTCCGTTAGGATGATGTACATATGCAGTATATTACTCTAATATAAACCTAATGCATACGTTGTTTAAAAAAAGTATCTACTATAAGTATGAAAACAAATACAGTGGTACCTCGGTTCTCGTCCAGAAGGCTTGTCGGGAACCAAAAACGAGTACAAGTTGATAGCAACAGCGCAGAAGAAATGCTCTCCCGATCTGACCCCCTTAGACTTTTATCTTTGGGGTCATCTGAAGGCAATTGTCTATGCTGTGAAGTTACGAGATGTGCAGCATCTGAAACAACGAATACTGGAAGCCTGTGCTAGCATTTCTTCTGCGGTGTTGCTATCAGTGTGTCAAGAGTGGGAGAAGAGGGTTGCATTGACAATCCAACACAATGGGCAGCACTTTGAACACATTTTATAAGTGCTCGTAAATTTGTAAATAACTCAGGAAAAAATTATGTTCCATTGAAACCATTGTTTTTCTTGCGAAATTCTCAATACGTTTGATGTGTTACATGATCCTCTTCCCATTAGAAATAATAAAGTTGGATCCAAAATGGCCGACTTCAAAATGGCCACCACGGTCAACACCCATCTTGAAAAGTTTTCCCCCTCCCATATAGTAATGTGCTACAAACAGGAAGTTGATATCACCAACCATTCCCATTTTATTCAGGTGTATCCATATAAATGGCCCACCCTGTATAATAAGTTATAAGTTAATGTTTAAAACTCTCACATTAGCCTACAGTTGGCCAAAATGATTAACACAAAG
Source organism: Ancistrus triradiatus (assembly GCA_025084515.1). Lineage (NCBI taxonomy): Eukaryota > Metazoa > Chordata > Actinopteri > Siluriformes > Loricariidae > Ancistrus > Ancistrus triradiatus. Next base: position 49,139 of record JAJAGP010000160.1, read on the forward strand.
CTTATTTTCGAATAAAGTGTTGAAAAATCTTATGTAATTTAGTGAGTAGTGGCTTGAAAGTGAAAAGTGAAAGCTTACTCTATTGATGAAATCCGAGTGCTAGCATAGCTGCTAATGCTAACTGTGTTTCTGGAGTATTAAGTTCCTGTTTCCCTTTCGGTTGGCAGTCAATCAAACCCTTTTTAGGACCCATGTAGACGTATTTGTACTAAAAATGCAGTACTGTAGATGTAAAAATAAAGAAAAATGCAATGTAAATAGCGGAGATCTTCACTGAGCAACCACTAATATGAATACCACTGAATCACTATGTAATGAATCATGAATCATGAATCGTGAATCGAGTTTTGGCTGAAACAAGTTGCACGGCTCGACTCCTACAAGTTGAAGCAAGTGCGCCGAGTACCGAGCAAACAACAAAAACCGAGACAATTTCTGGTCAAAATGTATCGAGAAACGAATTTGACAAGTTCCAAGGTGGTTCCAAGGTGTTAGAGAACCGAGGTACCACTGTATCTGTGTTTTATCTATCTTCAAATCAAAGTCTATGTTTGGACAAAACATATCGTGTTCATGTATTCTCATGTTTAGAACGCAAGACAGCTAAAACACAAGAACGTTTATCATAAATTGGAAGTCCTTAAAGCCATTTAAAGTGTAATTCATACTCCATAAACGCTGCAGGTTTGTTCAGTGTTTAAATATACGAGTTAGGGAAGGTAAATAACATCTATAGCAATCATGCTCGTAATTAATTACCGATCTATAATACAAGAAATTAATAATCTGGTCTATAATAACACAAATAAATGTGCAACAATCTCATTTTAGCTGAATATATTCAACTAAAAATAAAAAAAGACTGCTGTTATCAAAGCCAACATCAATGTCCTTGCATGTTTTGGTAACTGATTTATTCATTCATTCATGTATTCATATTTAGTAACCAGTTAATCATGATCAGGGTCACAGGCACACACAGATACACAAAGTCCTAGCCTGTGGAACAGCCTGAATTCTGGCTGTGATCAAACCGACAGAAAGGAGATTAAAGTGAATAAAAGCAGGTAAAGTACTAATCCTCATATTTAGTAGTAATACATTTAACTGCACACTGATCCAATTACACATTTATCTATGGACATACATTAAACTATTCTGTGATATGTACAGATTATATTCGGCTACTTTATTTGTGTGAACTGTAAATGGTAACTGGTAATTTTACTATTTTCTAATGTTTTTTTTCCTCAGGTACCACTGATTGTGCAATAGTACAATCATTTTGGCTTTTATAAAACGCCTTTACTTTTGACCCCAACAAAGATTTCACTGTGGATAGTGTACCCTTTAAAGGGTTAGGACACAGTCATGATGAATTTTAGGAGACAGTAAAAGGCATTTCAGAGATTCATGAAGCTGAAAACCTATAAAAAGCATTTCTCAGTACGTGGGCATTCATCAGCTGAAGAAACTGTGTACAAACGGAGTAAATCCACACTGCTTCTACTCTTCTTACAAACAGTTATCCTGCAAATATAACACAAAAACACACTGATTTAAAAAAAGCACCAATAGTACAGCTGAAAACTGGGTGTTATCGGTTTAGTTAGAATATGTTTGTCTATTAATGACTTGGAAGAAGCTCGGACACCTTTTACATAACTAATTCAGACATCATTGCAATTCCATAGGGTTTTAAATTATTAACTTTAAAAGTGCTTACTGCACAAAAACGTTTACTGAATGTGGAATCATGCAGCATTTGATGGACATGTAATTCAACTGCCAAATACCATAAACGTGAATGTCATTCAACATGAGAATTGGGGAGAATATGACAAGGTAAAATGAGACTCAATTACTAGAATTTCACTCACTTTTGCTGATGACGGCTGCAATGATGGAATGGATTGAAAAACTGCATAATCATGAAGATTCATAAATGCTTTTTTTGTTGTTGTTGAGGATGTTACAGTTTGCCATAAAAAAACAGGCAAACCATGAAATCAAAAGTAAAAGGAGTTTTAGGACTCAACTGCAGTTAGTTCCAGATGAATATGTTGAACCAAATATAAATAAATAAAAAGTAAGTAAATAAAAACGAAAACAAAACAAGGACAGTGGCTGGGGATCAAACCCTGGGCGCAGACATCGGTACTATCCGCGTTAACCGAACGTGCCACTCAGTCACTGCAAAAAAAAAGGGAAAACCAAAAGAAAAGCAAATGCTGTAAGCGATCAGTGCGCCTAAGCTGAGCTGCGCAAACGACGTAAACGGGTACGCGTATGTGCAGGGCAGCGGTACTCTAGTGGAGCGCCACGATGGTGTACCACGGTTCTCCCATGGCTTCAGGAGCGCCTCAGGGGCGGAGCTCAGCGTGAGTGGCTCAGGGACGCAGCTAAGCGTGAGCAGCTCAGGGACGGAGCTTGTCCAAGTCACCAGGTTGGGCGAAAAGGCACCAATGACCTTGGCGCAGAAATCGGCGCAAATGACCAGGTACAGGCTCAGGTACAGAACCAGACAGCGTGGCGAGCTCAGGTATGGAACTAGGTGGCATGGCAGGCACAGGTAGGGAGCTAAGCGGCGCAGTGGGCTCAGGTACGGAACCAGGATGCACAGCGGTCTTAGGTACGGAGCTAAATGGCATGGCGAGTTCGAACAACAACCCAGGTCTGGTGGTCGGCAAATCCCAGAAAGGCACGGAAATCTACTCGACTGGCTTAAAAATATTGAGCAGTTTATCCGGCCGGCCTGTGGGTACAACCTGAATTCACCAGAGGGCAAGAGAATCCCCCACGAGGTCCTAGCAGTTTGTTGATTCCCATGGTGGTAAAAACTCTCCATCTTGGGGGGGTTGGGACACATAGGAGGGTTAAAAGTTGGTTCCTCAGGGTTAGGGGGAAAGTGGAAGGAGACGCAGAAGGGGAAAGGACGAGGCTGATTCGGCAGCACAGCATCCTTTCCAAGCGCAATCGCGTGGGGAGTGCTAGTTCCCCCAATCGCAGAGAAGAGGGGTGCTTTAATAAGCCCAAACAGCTGCCGGTTAGTGAGAGAGAAGCCAGGGGGCTCGCATGTCGTTGCAGCGAGCGAGTCAAAGCCACCGAGGAGACGGTAGGGCCACAAGGGCGGCAAACGGGAGTGAATAGCGAGATCCTTACCCTATGCTATCACCTAACCCCTGGCGGTTACCTCGGGCCTCTAAGCAGTATTTTTGCTGGTGGTCTACGAGCCGCGAATGAACGCACGCGAGATGGGTGAGGTCTCAGGTATGTGTATGTATAGAAGACGACACCTGACTGACTAGAGCTTGCTCTTAAATACACGAGCCAGCAGGCGTTGCTGCAATCAACGCTAAATGAGCGCTGGCACATGCGTGATCGCGCCGAGCGTGCCCATGCCAAAATACGAGTTGACGCTGCCTTAAAGAATCACAAGACGGGGCCACCATGACTCCTAATAGAGGATAAGTGTACATATGTTCCAATGCCATTTTAGGGAAATGAAGATTGTACTGAGAAAATAAATCTAACAAATGAATCAATTATTTCAGTAGAATAAATAAATACAATTTTGTGTTAAATGTATGCAGTGTGCTTTTCAGGTTTTCAGTGAAACAGACCTCTGAACACTGCAACAGAAAGGCAACATCAATATCTATGTGTTTTGGCAAGCATTTGATTAATCACAGCATTTAATCCAAAATTGAAGCACCTATGACAACTATCTGGAACAAGTGTAATGGAAGGTGTCCAAAAACATCCTCAAAAGGTAAATGCCAAATCCTGTACAATTAGAGGCTCCCATTTTAGCTTATCCTGAGTATCCGCAGCCATCAGCATTGACCAGTTAGCAGCTGTGGCATAGGCTTTCAGCTTGGGGCACAGATACAAAAAATAAATGAATAAATAAACCCAATGCATGTACAGGTGCATAAAATTAGAACAGCAATTTGTCTCCAAGACAAAGGAGATCATTGTGGACTTCAGGAGAACAAAAAAGTCAGACCACCACCTCCCCCTCTACCTCTCTGCAAAAGAAGTGGAATGCGTGGAGAGTGTGAAGTTCCTTGGAGTCCACGAACACCTGACTTGGTCTCCTAACACCTCGTAACTGTGTATGAGGGCATAACAGAGACTATATTTCCTGAGGAAACTGAAACAAACTCAACTCCCTCAAAAACTCCTGGTAAACTTCTACCGCAGCACCATTGAGAGCATCCTTTCCCACTACATGATCGTGTGGTACTCTAGCTACACAGTCTCACAAAGGAAGGATCTGCATTGTGTGGTCAGAATGGCAGAACGAATCATTGGGACTGACCTCCCCAACCTGGACAGTATCTATGCCAGCCGATTACAGAAAAAGGCTGGCAGCATCAGCACAAACGCAACTCACTCTGGACACCAGTTGTTTGACCTGATACCATGAGGTACAGGACTATCCGCGGCCACACAAACACACTGAGAAACAGCTTCTTACATTACATTTACAGATGCCCTTATCCAGAGCGACTTACAAGTGATGCAATCTTACAATACAAGCAATTGTGGGTTAAGGGTAGCTTGGCAGAGGTAGGATTTGAACCCTGGACCTTTTGGTCCATAGTCCTAGGCTACCACAGTCCGGGACATTCCGCATATTTTGCACATATTAAGCTTGTATCAGCTGTAAGTTGCTCTAGATATCGGTATTTGCTAAATGACTAAATGTAAATGCAAAGCATGCATACATTTCATGTGGTTTCGCAACTAAATACCCCATGCATTCTGTGGTACAGGCAACAACCAATGGCAACCTTCATCCTGCGGTTGTTTACCCCAGTTCAGCCCCAGCACATAAGCACATCAGATTTCTTTGCAGGACTCTTCTGTGTAGGACCACACAGCTGTACAATGAGATCCTCCATGTCATTTTGCATGACTTCTTTGTTAAGAATGTATTCTTTGTTTGCAGAAATGTCCAAGAAGTGAAGAAAGACATGCCTGTTCCACTTCTCTATCCGAGTTGTGAAATACTGGATCAGCTGGTCTGACAAATCCTCACCTCCCAAGAGCTCATTATGTTCAATCACAGGTGAGGTGCATGGAAAGGACTCTGTGGTCCAGACACCCTGTCTAGCATTCATTCTTCTCTGTACTGCATCCCCAGTGTGAGCTATACAGAGACGACTTTTCAGTGCTTGTGCACATACATTTGGGGGTCTTGAGTGGCTACCAACCAGCTCATTAGAATTATAGCACCCCCAGTAACTCTAGCCACAGCTTGAGAACTCTTTGGGTCTGCTATCCGTGATTCACTGAGTGCGTTTACATGCATTTAATAGTCCAATAACTGCAGAAAATCAGATTTTGGCAGTAATCTGTTCAACGAGTATACATGCACTTGAGTAAACAGAAAATGGGAAACCTCTGGGTTTAAACGACTTTTAAATGGCAGTAATCTGATTTCTACTGTGCAACCAGCCAATAATCTCACAGAAATATGTGACATAAACCTCAATTTAATATTAAATGATCAAATTCTTTGCTTTCTCAAATACAAACTGTGTTTCAAAGTCTCCATGAAGTGTTAGACAGCCGTTTTGTAGCCTGTAATCCCGTGGCGCATTTAATTCCGGGGTTGCCAGATCCCACGAGAAAAAAGACGCTGTCAATGGAGAAAAAGGCCAAATAAAGCCAAGTCTTTAGAATAGGCGGACCTGGCAATCATGTCTGGTTAGGAAATTGGGTAACTGGTACACATGCTATGAGTAGTCCGACTACTGGGGTAAAATCCAGCTCTTTTTAATAGATTTCTTAATCTGATTTCTAGATCGGAGTACGCTGTATACATGACCACTTCAATAATCAGATAACTTCAGAAATCCGACTATGATCAAACATTACAAACTGCCAGTAATTTAACACGAATGTATAAATTACCTTAATTCAACAAATTAATTAAGTCCATGATATCATTTACAATTAAGGAAATGATTTCAGACACAGGTCACTAGGGTTGGGTATAGAAACTGGGCTCTGGTTCAGAACCGGTTCCAAAATTTCAAGAACAGGGTACACCATAAAAAAACAGATTTCAATTCCAGTTATTTCCCAGTAATGCATTTTATGCTTTAAATGATTACTTTTCCTTTGGACCACATGTTCTTCAATTCAGCAGTAGAGAGTACTTATGACCAGTAGTAACTGAGAGAAGTATGGTGTTCCTAGTTCACTGCTTTGCTACATTAAGCCACATTAAGCAGCTTTTTACTTATAATAGTTTTAAATGGGAAAAAAGATGAACAATTTTCTTTTGAAGTTGAAATATAAAAAAGAAAGATATTCTTTATACCTAAACATTTTGGCACATTTTTTCACCATTCTGGAATTGAAACTTGGAATGGATAAGCAGAATCGGAATCGATAATAATAAATAGTACCCAACTCTACAGCTCATGAAGCTCTGCATCCCCAGTGTAGGTTTTATAGAAGGTAAAGCTGACAGAACATGTGTCCATCCGTGATACATTCCTCACTTCTTTGTCAGTGAATTGGCAGCACTGCATAGACAGTCCCTCCAGGATTCACTGTATGTTCAGCAAATACCAAATAGAAATGATCCATGTACACATGGTACCCAAAGCACCAGTACCTTCCATTAATCCGTGATATGACAGAATCATAAGGCAGTGTCTACTCTATGGGGAAGTTGTTCTTTCCAGCATATGCAGAAAAGTCTACAGTGCATCACTTCTTCGCAAGGGACCATACGTTCATCAACAGCAAGATTCCTGTGGGGATGATGGAACGCCTGTGTACATGAGGTGACTGACCCGACACCGCAGTGGTGATAGAGCAGCATCACCATCACTTTATATGACAGTGGTTGCTGACTGGGCTGACACCACGCTTTTTTTCCTAGAGGGTGCAATGTTCTCCACAACATTTTCCACAACAATAAGTGTAAACAGTGAGCCCTTTCATTGTGTGTTCAACTATTAACCAATTAAACCATTTATGCATTACAGCAGCCATGAAACGCATTTACAGCCATTTCAATCACTTAAACGTGACATATGCATTGTTATAGCCTACCCTAATGAGACTGATCGTCATAATAAGGGCATCACAACTTGTGTGTCTCATTTTGTTCGCTCCAAAGAGTCACTAGGCATTATTATTTTGGATAAGTTTTAAGACAGAAGTTTTAACCAAAGATATATACAATGGCACATCAGAATATGAACTTAATTGGTTCCAGAAGGCCGTTCCGATTTATTCGTAGTCGGAATCAAATTTCTCCACAAGAATTCATCAAAATAGGAGGAATCCAGTCCCAAAATGATTTTTTTATGCCTATATTCATATGTAATTAGTGATTAGGAGCATGAATAAAGCAAAGGAATGTACTGCAACTCATAAAAGCAATAAAGTGACATGAAAATCACTCATGAAATAAGTGAAAATAAAATGAAACTTTATAGCCATTGAGGCGAACGCAATTTCGCCACGTCTGATCTCTGGAACAGCAGTGGCGAGACTGAGGGTGTGTCTGAAACTGCAATAATAGACTAATATAATATACCTACATCATACATAATATAATATATATAATATGCTTATGGTCGTACCCTAGGTTCTTCTTTTTTGGGGTTTTTGGCACTTGGCATACCATATTGTGGTAACCTAGCGTGGTATGGTACTGGACTATGGACCAGAAGGTCCAGGGTTCAAATCCCACCTCTACCAAGCTGCCACTGTTGGGTCCTTGAGCAAGGCCCTTAACCTACAATTGCGTGGATTGTAAGACTGTACCAATTCTAAGTCGCTCTGAATAAGAGCGTCTGCTAAATGCTGTAAATGTAAATGTAAATATTGGTGCATTATCGCCAACGAATGGTTAGAAGAAGAAAACTTGGCAGTGTCCGCAAATTTTCTTGCCTTGTGATGACCAATTGCCATTGCGTTACAAAAAGAATAGCTCTATTTGCACAAGGGTGTGTAATGAAGAGTTTTTTCCCCTCATATAGTTAAGTTCACTGTCTAAGTATATACATTTTAAAGTAGACCACTGGACGTTTCTGAGGACTTTAAGGCAGAAACTCGCTGAGTTTTCAATGCGGTTTTGCGGAATTTCTGCAAGAACACCGACTCTAAAGGGTTAATCACCATCAACTTATGTCATAATGACTGTGCATGACTCCCACACATGAGCTTAAACCTTAAAGAAGCCAGTCTTGTAAATAAACAAACAAAGAAAATGGCCAAAATACACAGCCCATCCTTCCATCGGCTGTTTTGAATTGATCAATAGCATCACTCTGTTGTGGTTCTGTTCGACTTCACCATTGAAGGCCTCAGCCATCACAAATATTATAATCCTGATAATTATTTTGACAATTAAACGGACATAAGGCTTTCTTGCAGCTCCTTGATGTCCTCACCAATCAAGAGTACTAGCATTGAAACATGCCTATCCTGGAAAGAAAACAAGATAATCTGATGTCTTGAATTTTAACATAAAAATCTCAGGCCTTCTCTGAAGACCCCCACCAGGTTGGCAGATAAAGAGAACAAAGCAAGCAAAATCACTTTTTCACTGCTTGTGAACTGTGAACCTGATGGTCAAAAGGTACAAATCCCACTTCTGCCAAGCACTGTTGGGTCCTTATGGAAGATTGTGCTTAGTCTGCTTGGATTGTAAGATTGTATCAGTCAGAAGGAATTCCATATAAGGGTGTCTGCTAAATTTAAATCCAATGTAAATATTAACACATCCTCAACCCATCCAACTGAAATGTCAACAGTTCATTCGTTTTTTTATTTAAATCTTTCAAAAATGCTCAGACTCCATTAATTGCACCCAAGTGTGGAAGAATAATTAAGATATTATTAATAAGAAGAAGTATTAGAGATAACCATGTAGTCCTTTGCAGCCACTGTGATTATAGCCTTCAGTCTGTTTGGATATGTCTCTACCAGTTCTGCACAAGTAAACAGGGGAATGTTTGCTCATTTGTCCATGCAGAATTGTTCGCGTTGAGACTAATTTCATGGTGAGCAGAAATGGACTGCTCTTTTCAGGTCAATTTACACATGTTCTATTGGATTTAAGTCAGAGCTCTAACGTGGTCATTCAAACACATTTAACTATGTCTACTCAAGCCCTTCAACCCATTTTCCTTTCAATTCTGACCAAGTGCCCAATCCCCACTGACGAAAAGCACCAAAACAACAGCACTGCATCAAGAACACATTCATCAATAGTTGATAGAACCACAAAGGCAAAGGGATTACTTTGGCAAACTTTTGTCAAGCACTACAATACAAAGTCACATTCACAAATGCCACTTAAAACATTACTGTGCACATAAAGAAATACAAAATAACACCCAAAACACTTGATATCCTCGATGCCAAAAAATCTTTTAAGTGTTGTTACCACCCCACCTTTTTTTGGAATGCTTTGCAGGCCTGAAATGCAGGAATTGATGTTTCTTAACAACAGACAAAACATGAAATACCTTGGCTTCATACTGGCTGCAATGAAATAAGCCTAACTAGCTGTAAGAAACACTGTGTTTTTAATTAGCATTTCCATTCTATCCCAACTATTTTTTCTGATTTAAGGTTGGACCTGCTCCAATCATCATAGAGGTTTTTCTTGCTGGTCTGCCTTCATGTTCCACTGCTAAACTACAGAGAATTCAGAAGGCTGTACCCATCTGCTTCACAACGTACCAAAGCATTCTCATATCACTCATTTACTGAGTTCACCCCACTAGCTTATTTTGCAGCCAGGAATGTGTTAGTCATCCTCCAGTCCTTTAGCAGTGATCGCAGGAAGCTGCCCACAAGAGCCGTTGCTTGGTGTTTATGGTTTGGACTATTTGCAGTCCAGTAGTGACATTAGGGTTTTTAAAAGTTCCAGCAGCACTGCTGTTTGAAATCTACTCGTACCAGTGTAACACACACTACCATGCCACCACCATGCCACTGCATGGAGTATGGTCCACCACCCAAATAAAACCTGCTCTATGGTCCTGAACATAGAAGAGCAGAAGGAAAAAGTGCACCTATAGGCAATGTAGAAACAAGGAGGTGGGTTTTATTATATGGCTATATCTGATGACTGATGGAAACACTTTAGGCTACATCCTTCACCAAGGAATTAGCTCTTGCCTAAACGCATGAATCCTGGTTATATCACCAGCTCTGTGCTTTGGTTTGGCTGAACGACTGCATGACAGTAGCTCAAAGGTTCAGATGTTTAGATTCTCTTGGTTACACATTTTGCTAAACGTATTTACTCTGCTCTTGCATACGTGTAACGATGTGCGTGCGCGGCTGCTAAATGGCGGCCGACCCACACTCGTGTACCCACGCCGAGCTTAATCTTCAGCAGAGGCACAGCCTGAGCTTACACAGCATTCAGCACAAATTACTGGGCTATTTAAACGCCCCGATTCTCAGCAAGAATCGCCAGATCTCTTTAGAGGGCTGGTGCTAAAATAATGAAGGCCTTGTTCATGATGAATGAACGTGGGGAACTCTTCAGTGAAGGGAATAGAGTTTAAATGAACCTGCTTTAAAAGCGAGAAAGTGTAGAGGCTGACACGGAAAAAGTGCCAGAGCAGAATGAAAGGGTGAGAAGTTGAAATCTAACCACTACTAATTACTTCCTTCAAAATGTAACGGTGAGTACTTTATTCATTATTTTTTGGAAACAATAACCCTATTACTCAGACCTATACTTCCAAGTTACTCTTTAAAACCCCTATTAGTCTGTACTAACTATAACGTTCAAGTATAATAGCCAATAATCCTTTAAAATCCTTTAATTCCATCATTTTTTCCATTCCTGTATATACCTCACAGCCCCCATCCATTAAGTGGTGCTTCAAAATAGAGGAATGTACTGTGCATTTAAGCCCTTAATCAAGGCCCATTACAGGTGACTGAACCAGTGGCAGTTTATACAAACGCAGCACACACACCTCTATATATGAAATGTTATTTATATTGAAATGTTCTAAGCTATAAGGGAGGTCGTAACTAACTTGGACCTCCCTTGGCTCCCGCCATTGGGTGCCCTGTTACAACGTGATAGCTCTAAAAGAAAAAAAAAAAAAAAGATTAAAAAATTTTTTGCTATGACTAATTCAAAGCATGCCAACCTCACTGCAATGCGACAACAGTTGTTTTTTTACCTTAAAAGGTAGAGAAAGTTGCTCCACAGGTGATTGCTGGAAGGCTACACAGGAAGCCTGGCTTCCCTTCAATTTCATTATTACACAGCAATGATGTTTACCAAAGTGTCTGTACTCTTAAGTAATCTTGGTGGAATTCAATATTTTAGCAAACCAAATGATCAAATATCTCACTGCAGTATCGTGCTGTTCGTGAACAGTGCAGTGCAGAGCGCAAAGCCTACTCTTTAAGCCTCAGGCACAGACCTAATAGAGGCTCATTGAAGCTCATGCATCTTTGGGGGTTTGCGGACCAAACATTCATTCATTCATTCCTTCATTCACTTTCTTATCCTCTTAATCTTGGACCGGGTCCAAGAGAGAGTCAGTGTCTAGCCGGCGGCATAGTGCGGCAGGCAGGAACAACCCCAGACAGGGCGCCAGTAGGGCACATACACATTCATAGAGAGCTGCAATTAACGATTCGATTAATCGGTCGATTATTTTTTCGATTAATCGATGAATCGGGTTTTTAAAAAAATAACTTTCCATGTCTTTATTCAGAAATATAACATTAAATAACAGAGCAAATAAGTGTTTACAATAAATGAATAATAATAAATTAAATTCATTAATAAATTAAAATAACAAATTAAATAATAAAGAAAAATAAGTGCATCTCTGATGCAAACACTACATACAAACTCATTCACTCCCTTTCTTTAGGAACTTTGGATTGCAATCCAAAAATGTTATCATGTCAACATGCTCCAGGCTAAAGCTGGCTCTCTTTTTAGAGAATATGGCCCTGTCCACACGAACACGGGTATTTTTAAAAACGTAGCTTTTTCTATGCGTTTTGACCTTTCGTCCACACGAAAACGGCGTTTTAGGTCACTGAAAACGGACTTTTTTTTTGCAAAACCTTCAACCTTCCAGGGTGAAGATTTTCAGAAACTCCGTTTTCAGCGTTGCCGTGTGGACTGGGAAAACGGAGTTTCTTCTGCTTGTAACGTCACTTTGTGCGGCCGTTATCTCCCTTTGTTTTACATGAGCCGATTTTGTGCAATAGCGGACGTAGTCCAAAATAGTGCTAGCTGGTAACACTGCTGACCGAACTTGTTTAGCAAATCTACAAATAAATTTACAATTATTACTTTTTTCATTACACTGAAGAACAGAGGCGTCAGAAATGCGCTACGGAGGTCCTACTATATCCATTCACCACCCATGAAGCAGTTCCCGACCCCAGCGTCTCTGTCGGTTTGGGACGAGGACCCGTCCGGACACCTCTCGTTGGTGAGGGACAGCTTTCAAAACGAAGTGGTTGTGAACGGGATGTTTTTTTTTATAAACAAATTTGAAAAACCCCTCCCCCGTTTTTAGAAAATATACTCGTGTACGTGTGGACATAGCCTTAATGCTAACTTATTTTGAAGATTCCACGTCCGCGCCGGCTCCGCCTCGCTCCGTTCAATCGCTCGTGTTTTTTTCCAGCGCTGACCGCAAGTGCCACAAGTAACGTAAGCGGATATGATAAGACGGGGGACACATAAATCATGGGACACAACGAATCGATAATGAAATTCGTTGCCGCCGCTTTTAATAATCGATTATTATCGATTTCATCGATTCGCTGTTGCAGCCCTAATTCATACACACACTAAGGGCATTTTAGAGACACCAATGACCCTAACAAGCATGTCTTCGGACTTTGGGAGGAAACCGGAGTACTCGGAGTAAACCCACAAGGACACGGGAAGGACATGCAGACTCCACACAGAAAGGACCAAGACCACCGCAGCTAGGGATTGAACTCAGGACCTTCTCGCTGTGGGCAACTTCTACCCAATGAGCCACTGGGGGCAGTCTTGCAATTTAACTTACCTTAAATAAAAAGATGTATTATTATTTACAAGGACTGTATTTCGCTACACAGCTAAGTGCAGCACCATTGGAGAGATCTAAGAATTTCTATGCCCTGGCTAGGCTATACTTAGCCACTAAAATGATCATAAGTGAACCTGTGTGCTTCTATTTGACAAACCACCAGCTGCCACTGAGTTGCACCTATTGACTCACTGACTATTGACAACTGCATTAGCAACACATAAATTGATAGAATGTAGAACTTGTAGTAGACTAACGTAGAAGATTAATTATGGAGCAGGTGTCTAATATGTTAGCCAACCACTAAAGTCTCAGTGATGCCACTGGGACAAAGAACTGGAGAGATATGGAAAGCAAATCGTGTTCTTCTACACAAATTGATATTTCCTTTAGAAGTCATATGCTGTGGTGAAAGAAAGAAGACATTGGAGGCCTTGTGTATAAGAAATGACACATTCTAGCTTGTGTCCCCCTCAGCCAGTGTGGGGCTCATGAATACAGTAGAGGCTTATGTGACTCGGGAATAAGAGTACGACTAAATTTGACAATTTGCAAATAGGAAGATCTGAGCCTGTTAAACTAGCAATTGGTTGCATTCGTATTTGTCAACCAACAGTAGGTTATTGCATTTTTAGAGCAAAAGCTCCTTAATGAATAGCATATGAAATGTGATTATAAATTACAACTTCAGTTAATCAGTTAATCAACTGCAATGCTCATTTAGCTCACATTAGCATGGGGGGTCCAGAGCCTATCCATTAAACACTGGACACAGGGGAGGGATTTCACCCAATCCACCTCAGGGCACAGGTTAATTAATTGGCTGATGCAATATTGCACAATATTTACTTTACTTTCTCAAGGACCAAACAGTGGCAGCGGTGGGATTTTAACTCTGGACCTTTTGGTCTACAGTTCAGTACCTTAACCGCTAGGCCACCACAATCCCGATATTGCTGATATACCCTATATGGAAAAATGTATTGGGACATATTAAACCTACAGGAGTTTAGACATCATATTCTAAATGCGTGGGCATTAATATGGAGTGGTCCCTCCCTTGCAGCTATAGCAGCTTCCACACTCCGGGGAGGGCTTTCTACAATATTTTGGAGTGTGTCTGTGGGACGTTTTGCCCCATTCATCCAGAAGAGCAGCTGTTTATTAAGGAGCAAGAGGGCTGGGCTCACAATCTTTATTCTAATTCATTCCAAAAGTGAGGTCAAGGCTCTGTGTGGGGCAGTCAAGTTCTTCCGCACCAAACTCACCACAACCATGCCTTTATGGACCTTGCTTTGTGCACTGGGGCACAGTCACTTCCCCAAACTCTGCATAAATATGACCTAAAACATCATCAGATTTTCACACAAGTGCTAGAAGTAGATAAAGAGAACCCAGTTAAACAAATGAGACAAAAATATTATACTTGGTCATTTATTTATTGAAGAAAATGATCCAATATTGTGTATTAGTGAGGGGCAAAAGTATGTGAACCTTTGCTTTCAGTATCTGCTGTGACTTCCCTGTGCAACAATAACTGCAGCTAAATGTTTCCTGTAGCTGTTGATCAGTCCTGCACACCGGCTTGGAGGAATTTTAGCCCATTCCTCCGTACAGAACAGCTTCAGCTCTGGGATGTTGGTGGGTTTCCTCACATTAGCTGCTCGCTTCAGGTCCTTCCACAGCATTTCCATTGGATTAAGGTCAGGACTTTGACTTCGCCATTCCTCACCATTAACTTTATTCTTCTGTAACCATTCTTTGGTAGAATGGCTTGTGTGCTTAGGGTCGTTGTCTTGCTGCATGACCCACCTTCCCTTGAGATTCAGTTCATGGACAGATGTTCTGACATTTTCCTTTAGAATTCTCTGATATAATTCAGAATTCATTGTTCCATCAATGATGGCACGCCGTCCCTGGCCCAGATGCAGCAAAAAATAGGCCCAACCATGATACTACCACCACCATGTTTTCACAGAGGGATAAGGTTCTATGGATGAATGCAGATGTTTTCCTTTTCCAAAAGTAACGCTTTTTCTTTTAAACCAGAAAGTTTATTTGGTCTCATCCGTCACAAAAACATTCTTCAATAGCATTCTGGGCTTGTTGTCAACGTGATCTTTAGCAACGCAGACGAGCAGGCAACATTCTTTTTGGAGAGAAGTGGCTTTCTCCTTGCTCTTGGAGTGATATTGTTGGCAACCACTCCTGGGGATAGGGAAACGATGGTCTGATTTCCTCATTTGTACACAATCGTCCTGACTGTGGATTGGTGAGTCCAAAACTCTTTAGAGATTGGTTGTAACCTTTTCCAGCCTTAATGCGCATTCAACAACTCTTTCTCTGAGGTCTCAGAAAGAAAGAAATTCCTTTGTTCGTGCCATGATACACTTCCACAAACATTTGTTGTGAAGAGCAGACTTTGACAGAACCCTGTTCTTTAAATAAAACAGGGTGCCCACTCACACCTGATTGGCATCCCATTGATTGAAAACACCTGACTCCAATTTCACCTAATCCTAGAGGTTCACATACTTTTGCCACTCACTAATATGTAATATCATGGTCAGTAAGTTTTCACAAATAATGACTTTCTGCATTTATTTCTGCAAGACTGCATTTGATGCAATCCACAATCCGCAGAGCTGCAACATTGACTATTCAGCATTGTGATTTTATTACGACAAAAATCAACAGAAGTCTTTCTTAGAGTTCAGAAACTAATAATGTTACACTGCCCACACATTTCAGCACTGAAGGGTGTTTCATCTGACCATGAAATCTATTCAGTTGTTTCCCACAGGCAAGTTTGTGTTTAAATGCTGAATGATGTAGCACTATGGAAATCGGGCCTGTCCTTCTTCCTCATTATAAAAACAAATTAGCAATTTATTGCAAATAAAACGAATAATTCTGACAGCATGTCATTTTCTTTTCCTTTTTAATCATTACTTCACTTTCTCACCTCTTCCTTTTATTTGTTGTTTGTCACTATTTTTTTTTATTATTTGTTGCTCTATTCCTTTTGTGGCACGATGTAGAGATCTGAAATGTACAGTATAACCCTCCGAACAAATTGTATGCTTTTTTGATTTTCTAAATTCAAAAGAAACTTAACTCTGCAGGGAACAAGTTTTAAATTTTACTGTAAATGTATTTGATGTATTATATTACATGATATGCAGGCATGTGTCACAACATCCACAATATGTTCTATACACATTATATAGCAAAGTTATATTGGGTACTGTAGTATAAAGCCATTGACTAAACAGCCAGATACTCTACACATACAGTACTGTTGTTAAGTCCCATCCTCAGCTGCACTTCACTGTGACATCCTGCAATCCACGCACAGTTACAGCACAGCAGACCACAGATTTAACCTGTGTCTCATCAACCAGCCGCTTATAAGGATGTCTGCCAAATGGCACAAGCCCATTTGGTGCCCTCTTGCCAACTCATCTGGCTGCATCCTGGCTCATCTCCCTCCACACTAATCATCCTGACCTGGCTTGCTCATTTCTCTACTTTGTGTTTAATAAAACTTTCTGCACCAGAGTCTGCTAATCTCTTAATCACCTTAATAAGAAGAATAATATCCTTATTGATCCAGCAATGTATATGCGAGTGGATGTTGGCCAAACGGACTTCATGCTGTGCATAGCTGTATAAGGATAATACAGTGGAACCTTGGAATTTGAACTTAATTGGTTCCAGAAGGGCATTCCGATTTGTTCAAAGTCAAAAACAAATTTCTACATAAGAAGTATTGCAAATAAGATTAATACATTCTCAACCCCCAAATGATCCGAATGTAATTAATGATTAAAAGCATGAACAAAGTAAAGGAATGTAATACAATGTATAATCAATAAATACATGAAATAAGTGAAATACAGTCTGGCAAAAAAGTATTTAGTCAGCCACTGATTGTGCAAGTTCTCCTACTTAGGAAGATGAGAGGTCTGTAATTTTCATCATAGGTACACTTCAACTACGAGAGACAAAATGAGAAAAAAAAATCCAGGAAATCACATTGGGGATTTTTAAAGAATTGAATGGTGGAAAATAATATTTGTTTCACCCACAAAACAAGCAAGATTTCACAGACTGTTAAACAAGCTCTTATGTCCTTCCATAATTACCTGTATGAATGGAACCTGTTTGACCTCGCTATCTGTATAATAGACACCCTGTCCACAGCCTCAAACAGTCAAACTCCAAACTCAACCATGGGCCAAGACCAAAGAGCTGTGAAGGAACCAGGAAGAAAATTGTAGACCTTGCACCAGGCTGGGGGACGAGTGAATCTACAATAGCGCAAGCAGGTTGGTGTGGAATAAATCAACTGTGGGAGCAAATTGTTAAAAAAAATGGAAGACACAACAAGGGAAACATTGATAATCTCCTTGATCTGGGGCCCCCCACGCAGATCTCATCCCATGGGAGTCAAAAGATCATGAGAAGGTGAGCAAAAAATCCCAGAAACTACACGAAGGGACTGATGAATGACCTGCAGAGAGCTGGGACCAACAGTAACACAAAGCTACCATCAGTAACACACTACGCCGAGAGGGACTCAGAGATCTGCAGGGGTAGGCGTGTCCCCTGCTTAAGCCAGTAAGTACATGTCCAGGGCACGTTGAAGTTGCCAGAGAGCATATGGATGATCCAGAAGAGGAATTGGGAGAATATTCATGTGGTCAGATGAACCAAAATAGATCTCTTTGGTAAAAAACTCAAAATTGCCGTGTTGGAGGAAGAGAATGCTGTGTTGCACCATACCTACTGTGAAGCATGGGGGTGGAAACATCAGCTTTGGGGGATGTTTTTCTGCAAAAGGGGGACAGGACGACTGATCCGTGTTTAAGGGAAGAATGAACGGGGCCATGTATTCGTGAGAGTTAAGCCAAAAAACTTCATTCCATCAGTGTGAGAGCATTGAAGGAGGAAAATGGTGGATTTCCAGCATGACAATGATTCCCAAAACACGCCGCTCGGGCAATGAAAGAGTGGCCCATAAAAAGCGTTTCAAGGTCCTGGCGTGGGCATAGCCATCTCCCAGACCTCAACCCCATAGAAAAATTTGTGGAGGGAGTTGGAAAGTTCGGTTGCCCCAAAACATTCACTGATCTAGAGGAGATCTGCATGAGGGAATGGGCAAAATACAGCTACAGTGTGTGCAAAACCTGGTGGGTGAAAGACCTACAGGGAATCGTTTTTTTTGACCTCTGTCATTGCCAACAAAGGCTATGTTTACAAAGATTGAGTCATTTGTTGTTTGACCAAATAATTATTTTCAACCATAATTACAATTAAATTCTTTAAAAAATCCCTACCAATGTGATTTCCTGGATTTTTTTATTCTCATTTTGTCTCTCCTAGTGAAGTGTAGCTATGATGAAAATTACAGACCTCTCTCATCTTTCTAAGTAGGAGCACAATCAGTGGCTGACTAAATACTTTTTTGTTTCTACGGTATAAAAGACATGAAAATGAAAAGAAGCGAAACCCACAGTTTTGGCACGTCTTATCACTGGGACAGCAGCACCGCGACTCAAGGGGTGTCTGTGAAAATCACACCCATAGGAATGATGCAATATACAAGTCCATAAATAATAATCCAAAAATAATTATTACTTACATTAATATGCCTATGATCGGCCCCTAGTTCTTCTTTTTCTTTTGGATTTTTACGGCGATTGCATACCGTATTGGGGCTTTAATGCCACCTACTGGTCTGGATTACGGCATCTCATCATTGAGTGGTTTATTTGGGGTTGCCCATGATCACAGTTGTAATTTGGTTTGGAATTGGGGGACAAATAATTTCAAACGGACAATTTCAATGTCGATTGCTCAAAGTTAAAGAGGGCCAAGTTGCTAAAACTGGGACCTATTTTTTAGTGACGCATTTGGCCTTGTATGGTACTTTAAATTTGCAGAAATGTACAGTCCATTTGTTATAAAGGGAGTAGCTTCAAAGTGTGAATACCAGATCAGTCCTTTTTGTTAAATATGAAACATTTATGGTTGGTCGAACAGAACCCATTATGGGCTGCTTCTTTGATTCATTTTGATAGCATCAAAATGGATGGGAAGAACAGGGAATATAAAATTTTTAAGGACTGTTCGGTCTTTAGATTGTAATGTCACTGTCATTGGATGACCAGTCTTCAATATGGTGCCTGCTTGGTTATTCTAAGAGTCCTTAAAAGGTTTTTACTTTTTCACAGATGACAAAATAATGTTTATTTTTTTGCCATTGCAATGGTAATGCGATCCAACAGGGTTAACAGTAGCTCTCATATGGGGAATGGTTTCCACCTCCATTAAGAGACATTGACCTGATGTATTAAACAAAAATCCACCCATTCCTTGCAATAAATACAAGCATTCGGCAAATGGGGTGCATCGACTGGTATTACTTTGGACACAACAATGTCAAATGACTGGACTCAAAAAAAAAAACAGATGTGGACAAGTAGTGCTCTGAGACTCTGATAACTTCCAGTGCATGCACTAGCCCCCACAGCCACCAGCTGTTCAGTAAATTGTTTTTTAGATTTGATAAACACATACATTACTGACATTATTTTAGACCTATTAACAATAAGTATTAAATTGTTACCGTGGTGCTTGAAAGTTTGGGAACCCTTAGAATTTTCTAGATTTCTGCATATGACCTAAAACATATCAGGTTTTCACACAAGCCTAAAAGTAAGATAACGAGAAACCCCAATAAACAAATGAGACAAAAATATTATAATGGTTCATTATGTATTGAGGAAAAAATGATCCAATATTAGATATCTAGTGAGTGGCAAAATAAATTGTAACTTCTAGGGTAGCAGTAAGTTGAGGTTGGGAATTAGTGTCAGGTTGTTTTCAATCAATGGGATGAACCCATCAGGTGTGTGGGCACCCGGTTTATTTAAAGAAGAGGGTCTACAAAGTCTGCTATCACAACAACATGTTTGTGGACGTGTATCATGGCACGAAAACGGAGATTTATGAGGACCTCAGAAAAAGAGTTGTTGATGCTCATCAGGCTGGAAAAGGATACAAAACCATCTGTAAAGAGTTTGGACTCCACCAATCCACAGTCAAACAGATGGTGTACAACTGGAGGAAATTCAGGACCACTGTTACCCTCCCCAGGAGTGGTCGACCAACAAAGATCACTCCAAGAGCAAGGCGTGTAATAGTTGGTGAGGTCACAAAGCACCCCAGGGTAACTTCTAAGCAACTGAAGGCCTCTCTCACATAAACCACCTTCTAAGGCATCCACCATTGGACTCTACTGTATATATTTGAGTAGAGGACCATGCTCAGTACAGCAGGGATACTATAAAGGCAGTGACATGTGTGGTTCTAGCACAAGTGCATCATGGTAGTGTGTATGGTGTTGGTGTGAATGGTATGAATCATGATAGTGATTATACTGCTGGTATGAGCTTGCCATGGTAATGTGTAATTTGCTGGAATGAGTTCATCTAGTTCCTATAGGATTCTTTTTAGCAGTCATTTCAAAGGAAAAACTGCAGTTATGCGCTTTCGTGACATTATATAATGTTCTGAAGCAGCAGTGGCAATAAGGTATGTAGCGGAAATACTAAATGTGCATGGTGCTAGCGTGAGTGTATTCTATTGTTTGCTGCTGGTATGTATGCCATTGGTATGTACAGTAGTGTGCAAACGTCTTAGACCACCATTAGATTAGATATACCATTGCTTAGTAATGGTATATGGGCCATATATAACGATTTCTCAGTCACTATTAGAATACAACCAGAAAATACTGGAAATGCGTATGTATCAGTATTAAAAAACTGAAAAAATCAGAAAAGAGCTACAGTGGCAGGTATTTAGTGTGATCTCCCCTTACACTTCACAGCATCTGGCAGCTTAAACAGGATGCCAAGTTGACCTTTCTACAGTCTGAAGAAGCTTGATCAGGAATGGTCTTTTTGGAAGGGTAGAACCCAGAACCACTTTGGCAGAAGGGGAACAGGGTGAAAAGGCGAAGATATGCTAAAGATATGTTTACTGTATGTTATATATGGTCAATATGATGTTGCTAAAACAACAAATCTAATGGTAGACTACAACATTTTACATACAGTACTACATGTATTACGGTAGTGTGTATGGTGTTATGAATGTATCATGGTATTGTGTATAGTCCTGGTATGAGTGTATCACTGCAGTTTGTGGTGCTACGTTGTTGTTGCAGCTTGGAGATGCACTGTTAGCGACAGCAGATCATCCTGCATGCAAGTTAGTCATCCACTACCCATCATCAGTGTCATACGTACAGACAGAGGACACTTTTGGCTAGGTATTTTTGGTTGGTAGGCTACTCTCAGCCTTGCAGCAACACTGAGGTCACCAGAGCTACAGAGATACACTTAATATAACTAGGACCACACACTATCATGCCAGTGTCACAGCTGTGCTGATAATACACTTTAATCCATAGTCTGAACCTGGAGGTCAATGAATTTGAAGGTATGCACTTGTGGTTCCACCTAATATACAATCCAAGAACAGCCATTGGGAATTGACAACATTTCTTCTAACTCTGAAGCTACAGGACGAGAATGTATGGCCGAATGCTTTTACACAATAGAACTATGTTCCGACTGAATAACAGTATTAAATGGGCCCTTAATTAGGTGACAAAAATGTCTGGTTCTAAATGACTTTAGCCACTTTTCTGTTTTATTTATCTTAAAAACCCGTACAATGTGTGTCTGTTATTGTGGTACATTTCCACCCAACTGTTTCATGAATGTTAAATGAATGGCTGAACATTAGCAGCAGAAAATGCATCCCATTGTCTGCTTCCATCAACCAATAATCAGAAACAAATGAGCGTAGTAATGAAAAGATGAGAGCAGACATTCACAATTATTATTTATTTGGATAATCTGTCTCCAATTCTACTTCATTGCATCTAACTCTTTATTGATAGGCCAATGTTTTCACCCAAAAGGACAAAAACACTCATTTAGTGGCATACCATCTTTGTCTGCTTTATGCTATTCTTCAGTTTTAGCTCCAACCTGTGGTCCTGAATTGTCAGCAGTAAAGCCACGGCAACATGTCTGAACCGGCCAGGCTGATTCACCAGAGGCATGACGCGTGGAGGAGTTACTGCCTCCTACAACGTTCTGTGTGCTGGCTGCTACAGCATGCAACAGTTTTGCCTTCCTACCTCTGCACTACAGTTGTTGTCAGGCCTGTCTCCCTTGTGACAGCAAATCAAATGTAAAATAGAAAATGTTGATGGAGGTTCTTCAAATTCAAGAAACAAGGGTGGTGCTTAAGAATTACTTTCAAATGTCCCTAATTTAGCCTTCAGAAATTGAACTGGGACTGAAGTCCAGACGTTAATAACTAAACCAATGTAGCATTGAAGAAGGACACCAAAAACTCATGGAGAAGCTTCACTGGAATTTGCCTGTATGCAAGGCAACGACCTCTGAGAAGTTCTAAGCAATGCCAGGTCTAACTTAAAGAGCTGGGGGGCGAGAGCTACACCAAACATAACTATATCGTAGGGGATTGCTATACACAGTTCAACCTGTGAAAACTAAACAAGAGGCATTGTAGAGAACTGAAGGCACATGCAACTAGAGGCAAGAACTTAATTAACTGCATTACCATAAACTAATGAAAATAAACCAGACATACCAGATCTGCAGCGCACGCAGGGAGTCTCTGAGGATGCCCTGAGATCCTTACACCTGCTGGGGAGACTGCTGACGCCACAATATCACGTCAATAACACAACCCAGAATGAGAATCCACCTACTGAATAACCATCTGCAAAATTCTGCTAGAAAATACAACCTTCTTGTTCCTTGCCACATGGAATCCACCAGTCTGTTTTGTTTCTTTGTCCATAAACTCACTTGTTTAATGGCTGGTCTTTAAGCCATCAAGCACGGAGTGTGTTTATATGCAATTAATAATCCAGTAACTGCAGAAAGTCAGATTTTGTCAGCAATCCAACCAGTGACCTTGCATGAATTTGGGTAATTATGTAATGGCAAAGCTCTGTGTTTATAAGACTTAGGCAATCATTTCGACTAAGTTCTACCTTGCAACCAGCCAATCTCACAGAACGATGACATCTAATAATTCAACAATGAAATCCTTTTTCCTCAAGCATATACACCAAGTCCCCTAGATGGAAACCAGTTCTGTTCCTAGAGTGGGTATGTCCAACATGCAGCTGGTGAGCCTCCAAAACCACTAAATTTAGTGTCTTGTAGAGCTCATCGCTACTTGTACGCTTAATACCAACCATTCTGGGTTCTAATAGCACAGTAATTCCACAAAAAAGCAGATACGTACTGTACACAGTCAAGGTCACTACCGCGGTCCTACCGGACTACACTACCCAGCATCCATCGCTCCTTCCAGGTCATCCCTGTGCACTGCGTCACCTTTGTTCACGTTCTAACTTCCTGATTTACTTCAGCTGTTCAGTTTCTGTCTAGTTAGTTTGGTTATTTAAAGCCTGCATTTCATTTGTTGAGCCCAAATTGAGTACATTTCACTTCTGTGTTTCCAGTTCCACTTCCCAGGGTTGCCAGATCCCACAAGAGAAACAAGAAACCATGTCTATGAAAACAATCCCAAAAGAAGCAGCCAACCTGGCAACATTATTCGAGTCCACTAACCACTTCTGGGCTATGTTTGTGTGCATACACAGACTGAGAAACCCATTTGAAATCAGAGTGAGGACATACATGCACTGAGAAATCTGATTACTGAGATAAATCAACGTCTCTTTATCTGATGTTTACATGACCACTTGAGTTATCAGATAACTACAGATATCTGACTAAGATCAAATTATTAAGAGTGTGTAAACACACTCAACTTTTTCAACTTTTTTTAACTTCTAATGGGTCAAGAACATGGGTGCTCAGATAACATCATTGAACCCTACCCTGCCCAGAGATGCTCTGATGCCGCTTTCAGGCTACATAATTACTTTCACCCTGTGAATTTGGTTCATGAATGATTTAGTCTCAGATATACTAGCTTAATGTCATCACTTGCCTTATCTGTGCCATAACAGCAGCAAAGGTGCATAAAAAAGTCCAATAACCTTGTTTAGAGTTGCTATTTCTGGGTCTAAAAGATTACCAACCTGAGGCCTAATTAAAATGTGTCTTTTTTGAATTGCAAGCAGTTCAGTCCTGTTCTGCTCCTGATCCCCACAACCTTTAAATCGCATTAATAGGTGAAAAAAGAAACACCATTTTTGCTGACTGGGACTGCTTTGAAATTCAAAAGCTTTAATGGCTTGTATATGTAAGCAAGGACTCCTGATACACATAATTTAAATGGGTCACCTCATCCAGAATCCAGACAGCTGACCACACAGAATTCAGTTCCAGAAAAATAAAATGCAACACAGGCAGGAGTTTTTGAGGTGGAAGAAGATCAGTCACCAACTTAAAACAAAAGGTTCCTCTGCCACACAGATGTCAGGTAAATAATTCAAATTCTGCAGCTCCTGATTTTGCATCAACCTTTGTTGATATACTCAAGAAAAATAAAATCATATACAAGGACTTTTATAGACACAAGCATTTTGTCTTTATGTCCTGGTCCTGTCGTTTGACCACGTTTTTGCCGTTGTATGTTACATATATATATATATACTGTATATATATATGTCATTATGTTCCATAGGAGAAACAAATGTATATTCCAGAACAAACAGGGGTGACAAAATTTGTCATCTTGATATATTGAACCCATCTCTCTCAACCACCTGAACTGGCACCGTGCTTCAGCTGTTGTAATAGTAATCGTGATGTAATCGTGTGTCAGTAAGGTCAGCTCACACATCATTAAAGCATCAGTTAATATATTGTCACTGAAGATACATATTGCATACCCCTAAAAACACTAGGGATGCACCAAATATTTGGCAACCAAAATTATTTGGCCGAAAATGGCTGAATAATAAGCTGAATAATTGAAAATACTGCATAGTTTATACCGAACAATGACGATTTTGATGATCATCAAATCACAAACAGCCTAGATCGAGGCGCTCTTTGTAAATGCAGCCAACAAGTCGGCTGTGTGTAAGCAGGGCTCTACAGTGCGAGCACTTAGTTCGCATTTGCACCTTCTTTTTAAATAAATGCGAATGGAATATTTATTTAAGAGCACCTGAACGAAATGAGATTTTGACCTGAATGCCCTAGCGCTTTACCGAGTCTTCATCAGGTCTGTCTCATTACCTAGTGAGTGCACTTGCTGCCAACTTCCTACGTGATACGTTCTCTTTAACTGTGTCCCAATTCAGGGGCTGCATCCTTCGAAGGACGAGCATAGTCGCGCCGCGATGATGCAATCGGTCTTCAAATGCAGCCTCCAAAGGATGCAGTCCCTGAAATGAGACACGGCTTATAAAGCTTCCTAACCAACAATGGAACCCTAAGACTAGTTAATGAGACAGTGCACTGTGCTACTGATTGTGTCACCAATTGATTACACCATCTGCATGAATGCTAGCAAAGTTTTACAGGTCTTTAATCTAGTCTTTGCCATTTAATGTAATTCATCTGTCCTTAAAGCTTCGTTTTGGAATAACAGGAACAGATAAAATGTAGTCAGAAGCTAATATTAGGACTAATATGGGGGAAATGTAAGCATTTCTGTATGAGATCTGTGGTTTAGCACATTTAGCTGGTAATTGATCATAAATTAATTGATTAAAACTAGCAAGAGTCAAACAATATGTGAAATATACAGGGGATAGACAAAGAAACTGAAACACATTTTAGTGTGGGAGGTTTCATGGCTAAATTGGACCAGTCTGGTGGCCAATCTTCATTAATTGCACATTGCACCAGTAAGAGCAGAGTGTGAAGGTTCAATTAGCAGGGTAAGAGCACAGTTTTGCTCAAAATATTGCAATGCACACAACATTATGCATGACATACCAGAGTTCAGATGGTTTGATGGACATGAAAGTGAAGTTGAACATCTCCCA
Source organism: Ancistrus triradiatus (assembly GCA_025084515.1). Classification (NCBI taxonomy): domain Eukaryota; kingdom Metazoa; phylum Chordata; class Actinopteri; order Siluriformes; family Loricariidae; genus Ancistrus; species Ancistrus triradiatus. The sequence continues at coordinate 75,239 of JAJAGP010000160.1, forward strand.
TGGCCTGCACAGTCACCAGTTTATTAGTAAATAGTAAATATTATTGAGCTACTTTGGGGTGTTTTGGAGAAGCGAGTCAGGAAATGTTTTCCTCCACCAGCATCACGTAGTGAGCAGGCCACAATCCTGCAAGAAGAATGGCTTAAAATCCCTCTGACCACTGTGCAGGACTTGTATATGTCATTTCCAAGACGAATTGACGCTGTATTGGTCGCAGAAGGAGGCCCTACAATTATTGTGGTCTAAAACCAGGTGTTTCAGTTTCATTGTCTAACCCCTGTATGTCAACAATTGGCATATACTCTTGTGGTTAGAGTACTCAGCCCAATCACCCTCCCTTCAATACTGCTTGAAAGGTTTTTAATTGGGGCAGATTTCTAACATCTTTCTTTTTTTTGCCATGTCATCTAATTGTCACTTGTGTTTCTGCCTTGCACCGCCAAGCTGGCATGTTCTAATAAAAGTAGCACTGATACACTGAACTACTTCCTCTGTATTGCAAGCATGCATGCTCTGTGTACCAAGATTAGCGCAAACACAATCACAGTGATATTTGATATAATGGTTGAAATCTGAGGTATTCCAAACGCTAGCAAGTCAAAATGGCTGTTGTGGAGCATTGCTAACACTGGCAGCTGAGATGTTTCCTCATCCATTGCGCCTCGCATCCGGTCTTGCTCCAGTATTGAAATGCGGAAATTAGCCTACAACCATTCCACCCGTTGAGACATGATCATTTCAGCCTTCTTTCAACCAGCGGCTCGAAATGCCTCCTGTACTCGTAACACAGTGTACTAAAACAGCTGCCAGTGCTTGATGCTCATTTATTAATGGCTGTCCTCTAAACTCCCTACATGCCTTTGAACAGGGAAGAGCAGCAGCCATTGTCATTAATGCTAATAGGGCAGCTGTGGCAAAACTAATGATTCTTTCACCAACCCTGGAAGCAGCTGAAATGTCCTGAAGCATCACTAATTCCTTTGAAAAGCACATCCTCTGAAATGATGAGCATAATGGGAACATGGACACTAATGCACATCGTGCACACACTAGTGTTGATTTTAAGGGTCAGTACGCTGTACTGATACACTATTCCATCATTTCTTAATCTGTGGTCCATGGACCCACTACAGTCCATAAACTAAGTTCCGTCCACCAGGTCTTATGCTTGTATGTACATTTGCTGTGGAGGGGTCTGTGGCTTCAGCACATTTAAGGGGTCCATCACCTTAAAAAGGTAAGAACTACTGTCCATTTCATGACTTCTTACAAAGACATCTGACAGTTACAGATCGGTTTCTCTACATACTTTATTATTCCCCTTCACTCTTTTCTCTAATGGTCAAGAGCCCCACAGATCCGCTACTATTTGGTGTATGGTGTGCTGGTATGAGTGGATCAGACACAGCAGTGCTGCTGGAGCTTTTAAACACTGTGGTCACTCACTGTGCACTCTATTAGGCATATCTACCACATTGCTCCACCTTGTAGACGTAAAGTTATAGACAGTTGGGTAGTTTGTTTTAGTCGTCCTCTAATCGTTCATCAGTGCCCACAGGACTGCCTACAGGGTGCTGGTGGCTGGACATTTTTGGTTGGCAGACTATTTTCAGTCCAGCAGTGACACTGAGGTGTTTAAAACCTCCAGCAGCACACACTTACCAGCATAACACACTGCGATGCTGCTTACATTTTTTAAAATCAGAACCTGTTCTAATTTCTGTATTGTTCGGATGTGTTGTCAGGCTGACCAATCAGAGCTCGGTTGTCAGGCAGAACAGCTCATCCTGCTAGTAGCAGAGCACAAGAGTCATTTTTAATTGACTCAGGTTCCATCCACAAGGATTTCCAATCACACATTTTACAATCTGATCCACCAATGTATCTTATATTGTGTTGTGAGGTTGGGTCCCTTTCTGAGTCTTGGTCCTCCCAAGGTTTCTTCCACATAACGCTTAGGGAGTTTTTCCTTTCCACTGTCGCCCTAGGCTTACTCAATTTGGGATTGGACGTAGATATTAGGAGATCATCTAAAATTGTAAAGTTGCTTTGAGACAATGCTCCATTGTAAAAAGTGCTATATACATAAATCCGACTTGACTTGATGCATGTGCCACGTCGTCCCACATTCCAAGGACATGACACAGGTTAACTGATTGCTCTAAATTGCCCCAGAGTGAATGTGCTGGACTAGTATCGTTATATCCTTACCCATGTCACAAACAGCCATCGATACTGATGTGACGTTGAATGAAACAAAAATATCAGGACAGTAAGTTCAGTTTGTTTGAGAATGTCAGAACTGGATCAGTACCAGTATTCGTCCCTGATTAAAATGAATGAATGGGATCCACACACCTATAATTAAATCACACATTTCCCTTGGGACGCAATACAGACGGATATTATATATCGTGAAACAAAACCTGGCCATCTTCCAAAGTAACACAATACATCTGATTTGCAATGAAAGAATTTTGCTTCTAAAGCAGACTTTTAATTGTGATTTATAAGGGTGATTCAAATATTGAGCCAAATGATCATGATTAACAATTTGGCCAATATTGTCCACATTTATTGGCCAGTACGTCTGAGGGCCAGGGACATGCCCAGGGCCAGATAAAGGGGGTTTAAAGTGCTCATTCACTGTGCTGCTTATTAGATATAACGACAATTTGAATAAAAACTACCAAAAGGCACAATAAGTAGAATGATACAACTGTAACTCCTCAAAACAATGACGAACCAAAACATGATTTAATTTATGCGAAGGAAATTACAAATGGAGCCATAATAAAAAATGCATGAGACCCTTCTGACTGACTTTCATTCCCTTATCGATGTTCGTTATAATGCTATTATCCAGATGTCTTATTTTGATTTCTACAGCCATAGACGATGCCGTACACATCGCACTTCAAGCGTCATTGAAGTCCCAGTTAACGATAAACACTTTAAACAACTAAAGGAATTAAAAGGGGTCGATGCATACGATTTTGCCATAGCCTGCATTGCCCGTTAAGGGTTTCAGGGGGCTGTCATGTTTTGACATGTCTCATTTCTGTGGAGATCAGCCTTCAGGTGGCCCCTCAATGCACAGGCCCCGCAGGCAACTGCCAGCCTGGCTGTTCTGTAACTACCTTTCTGGTAATGCACAGTGTGTGTTTACCTGGCTCTATAAAACGTTTCACCACAATGTTCTTTCCCCAGGACTAAAACAGGTATGGAAAAGAAATGTTTGCAAAAATAAATGGCCCAAGAAAACAACCACTAAAAATGAACAGAAATGAAAGAAAGTAATGGGAAATGTACTATAAACTCGGTAATATAATAATATGATATATAACAGATATAACCTAATGTTACGTCTTCTCAATCCAATCTGCAATACACTTCCAATCAAAATGATTCAACCCCCCTTCCAAATTAGGTTTGGCGCTATGTACAAACTTTCAGCTGTTTGCAATAAACCACTCAAACAAGAACAATTTAAGTAGCTCAACACAACTAATACAGCAGGTGCTTTCTCCAGATTCAGTCTCCGATTTATTCAGCCCCCTGAGTAAAATCCCTCCTAAGAGCACACACTTGCAAATCAGATGGTGTCTCAAAAGCACACCTGATGAAACTAATCAGCGGCTTCATTAGCTGCATCAGGTGTGCTTGAGATAAAACACATAAGATTCCTGGACTGGCTAGGGGTTTGCTGACTGCGATGTTTGATCACATGCTTGAAATGTGGCCAAGTCAGGACAGCTGATCAAAAAGTAAAGCAATGATTGCCTTCCAAACCAAGGAAAAGGATACAAAAAGATCGTAAGGGCACCGGATGTTTCTAGAGATAAAGTTGAAAGCATAGCTCGCAAGTTAAACAACACTGGCACACAAACCCAAGGCCACCCATTCTTAGGCCATTGCCTGAGAAGAATGGGTGAAGATCTCTCAGGAACGCTGCCAGAAGCTGGTGACTGCCTATGCGTCACATTTGAATGGATGCTCTACTGATAATTTATAATAAATAACAAAAAGGAAGTAAAAATCTGTCTTTATCTCCGGACTTTGTAGCTATAAGTACTTGGCCACCTCAACAACCAATCAATGCCTCAGAATCACAAGCAGAGGCCGGAGCGGAGTCCATCGTTCGTGTGTGTGCTTGCTTGCTCGTTAGCTTATACTTGGAATAACTCAGAGTTTAGAGACTTTTGTGCAAGCTACTCATGTTTGACTCCTCATTCTGACTGTAAATGTGTATGTGCCTGTCCTATTGCAAGTAGTACTCCTTTGTTTGCCCGCAACTACCTGTATATTCTCTCTCACCTATAACTATTGTTTATAATCTGGTTCACATCCAATCGGAGTCTCTGTGTCATCTGGTTGATCTTCTGTGTTGTTCGTAATACTGTGTATCGATGCATTTTTGTCTTCCTTCAAACAAAAGTATCAGGTCCATCATATTTACATTTACAGCATTTAGCAGACGCCCTTATCCAGAGCGACTTACAAGTTATACAGTCTTACAATCCAAGCAATTGTGGGTTAGGGTCTTGCTCAAGAACCCAACAGTGGCAGCCTGGCAGAGGTGGGATGTGAAGCCTGAACCTTCTGGTCCGTAGTCCAGTACCTTATCCACTAGGCTACCACAGTCCTCACTCAGAGGGTCGTGACAGGACATTTCTATTTTATATAATTATCTTGAATTTCCATCCATTAAAAATGCAGTGGCATGAGGGATGCTGTGTTGATGGTGGCGTTCCACTCATGTTTTCAGCAGGAACTATGATGCATGCAATCTTCTTGTGAAAACACCCTTTATAGTTACGTTACTGTAACACTTAAAGACTGACTGCGATAATGTCTGGTCAACATCCATTTCAGTCCATTTCAGTGAGCTGTTAAAATGTGACTACCTATACTAAAGGGGTTGGATAGCTCTGACCGTGCCCTAGGCTAATTATTAAAAGTGGCATTTTGTGTTGAATTCGGAGAAGCCATTTGAAAAGGTCGTGTTGAGCTATTTCAATTGTTTGACTGGTTTATTCCAGACAGCTATAGTTTGTAAATGTTGCTACACAACTGCACAGTGTATATTGGCGCACTTAAGTCCATTTTTATCTTTAGATGTGTTAAGATTTTGATGCAAAGGACTTTGCTTTTAAACAAACACATTGTCAGTCTGGTGAAGCGAATGCTGATGAGTAGCTTACTGGATCTTAAATAGCCCATTTGCGAGCGTCGCGTGCGCAAGACAAACTTGCACGGTCATTTTTGCGCTCCTCCGCTAAACACACTGACTCGGTGCGTGTGCTGTGTGCAGAATGGGGTTAGTGATCGTGTCGGATTTCCATCAGCTGTGTGAATGACATGCCTGTGGGAGCCGTCAGAGCTAAACGAGCGTGAAATCACATGAAGGCGCAACTGAGAGCAACGCCACTCTTCTGCGCTTCGCTTCTCAAACTGTTGCGTTTGGAGGTGGACATATGGGCAGTATAAAGTTAGTTTAAGGAGGCTTTGGGACTATTTTTTACATGGACCGTCCTTCCATCCTGACAAAGCATGCCTTGTGTTCCACTCAACCAGGGTTTGGTTGGTTGGCACAAAAGAGTGCATGTTCAACCAACTGGGTAACCAACAGCATGGCAGTAGCCTAGTCAATCACCACTAATCAGGGTTTGCTAATTGAAGGCCTACACGAGCTGCAACCTTTAGAAGCTTCTGCTTATCCGACCCACAAAAGTTTCTAACACTCCTACATCGGGTTACTATCTAAAAACCATCGTTCACCTTAGATATAAGACAATCTCGCTCTCAAACACACATACGCACATGCGCGCACACCAAACCACGCGCGCGCACACACCAAAACACGTCGTATTTCTTGCCAATATTACGGATTTGCCTTTCTTTTCAACCGACACACACCTCTACGCAGGCTAATTTCGCACTCGCCACACGTCCTCTAGTTCATGAGTCAGACAGACGGATGGAAGTTAGGAGATATGTGCGTATTAATAACGCAGCGCACCGGGCTATTTATAACCCATTTCATAACGCTCATCCATCTACAAGGCGCTCACGTGCAAGTCGTTGAGGACGATGCAAGTTTCTGAAGTGTCTCCACAAACGGAAGGCAAAACAGCCGCCTCGCACACACCTGCCAGTCACACATCAAAGGCAGATACGCAAAACGCCGCAGCAACAAAAAGAGAAACGGATTAGGACTTACCGCTGGCGGCGGTGATGATACCAGCGAAAATGAGCCAGACGTGCTCGAATTTGCCCATGATGGTCGGCCGTTAATTCCGCGTTAAAGTCGAGTTTCTCAAGCCGAACACGGCCAAGCATAGACATTGAGCTCGGGCAGGTGGAAGACGAGGCGCCGTGTTAGCGCTCATATCAGCATCTGGAGAGAAGCGGCGGTGCGGAGCGCGCAGACAGAGCCGAGAGCATGGCTAGGATCAGTCAGTCTGAACCGCCGAACCACTGAGAGTGTGAGCCGGTGAGACGCAGAGAGAGAGAGAGAGAGAGAGAGAGAGAGAGAGAGAGAGAGAGAGAGAGAGCTGCGTATCTATGCAGGACTCACCCATCACACAGCGCGCAGGGGGCCAGCACAGAACACTACTAACGACCGGACAAGTGTAAACGCATATTGGGCTCTTATAATTCATTCAGAGAGTGTGAAAAAAGATAAAATGCGATTCAAGTAAGTTAAAATGCGTGGGGGATTCCATTTTGGTGAGCAAATGAACATTACATTATAAAGTACTATTATATAACGTATGTAAACATATGCAATATTCACACCGTCATTAATCATTCAATTCCTTTGCAGATCATTGTGCCCATATGAAGTTGCCTTATATATTGAAAGGATTTGTGTACAAAAGGCTCCTCCTCCTATAGTTTATAGATAGTTTACACATCAAACTGTATGGAAATGTGTTTAGTAACACCAACGACCCTCCCTCTCTCTCTCTTTCCCTCTCTAATGTAATGGAGGACAAAAATGTATTTGTCCAATGGCGTGTACCCAAATGTATCAGTAGGGCCCCACAAGTGACTATAAAGACAAATATATATATAAAATGGGACTTTGCTGCCATCTGCTGAAATTTCCTCAGTCTACCGTGGCGTTTGACAGTTTGTGAACCGTCTAGATATATTTTTTTTCATATTCCTGCATAATATGACCAAGACCATCAGATTTTCACGTAAATCCTAAAAGTAGATGGACAGAACCCAATTAAACAAATGAGGCAAACTTATGCTACTCGGCCATTGATCATTGAGGAAAATTATTCAATATTTCATATCTCTTAATGGCAAAAATGTGATTATTTGCTAATCTCCAGTGTGACCTCCTTGTGCAGCGATATCTGCCACTAAACATGTCAGATAACTGTTGATCAGTCCTGCACATCTGGCTGGAGGAATTTTAGCACATTTCTCCATACAGAACAGGTTCACTCTGGGAAGTTGCTGGCTAGCCCCAACAGAACTGCTTCCACAACAATTCTATTGGATTAACTGGATTAAAGTCAGGACTTTGACTTGGCCATTCCAGTCTTCTGTAACCACTTTTTGGTAGAACAACCCGTGTGGGCATGGCTGCTGTCTCACTGCATTTGCTGGTATAATTCAGAATTCATTATTCCATCACTGATATCAAGCCGTCTTCAACGAGAAACAACAAAGCAGGCCCAAACCATGATACTACCACCACCATGTTTCATAGATGGTATAAGGTTCTTATGCTGGAATGTACACTTCTCCTTTAAACCAAAAGACTCCATTTTGGTCTCATCCATCCACAAAATGTGTTTCTAATAACCTGGATTGTCAATGATAATGCCTCCACACTACCTGCAAGTCCTGAATGCTTCTTTTCACCAACAGATGGCACAAGCATAAATATGCACAGAGAACAGACCCATCATCTTTGTAAACACCTTGATCTTGATCAGAGATGTTGCTGTTGTAGTTGAATCTGTGTCTGACCTTAGCACCCTCAGAGGGACTCATACCTGTATAACACCAACCAGGCCAGAAGCACTGCTGAGACTTGAACACCAATCTCTCTTAGTGGTGGGTTAGTGTCTTAGACTGTTTTGCCACCAAGCTCCTCCTCTTGTGATTATTAAGTTAATAATTTAACAAAAATGATTAACATGTAGTGCATATGTAAATATATTGGGGCGTAGGTGGCCTCCTCGGCCAGCACAGAGGTGGGTGTGGCATCTGCGGTGGCTTTCGGCATGCATTGCAGGTCTGGCATGGCAGGTTTATTTTCGTTATTTTATAAAGGGTTTTTATTGCATTTATGTCTATGGTAATATGTGTTTTTAGATTGCCTTTCATGTGCTGGTGGACTAGCCACTCACCATGAGTAAGATGCTTATTTCATTTAGCTTCCTCCACCTCCCCCCATTCAGCTGTGCACCTTAAGTCTCTCCACCGATTGTGGCTCTTTAGAGAGCTATTCAGTGCAAACAGACTAAAAGCTTCATTATGAGCCACCCTCCTGGTGTTTCTGTGTCTTCTGATGCACTATTATAGTGGTTCACAAAATATTAAGACACCTTCCCTTTATGCACACTTTACTGGGTCATAGATTTAGTTCTAGCTATAAAGATTTTTCTATTTTTGCATGTTCCTGTCTATCTACTGTCAATAATGACAAAGTGAAAACATTCTTAGAAACATTTTAAAATATACACAAGTGCTCAGACCATTAAGTCTTTTTAGAGGATCCTTGGTAGCAGTTACAGCTTCATGTGTTGTTGTGTAGGTCTACAAGTTTTTGGATTTGTGCTGTTTATCCCATTCTGCTGCAGATCCTCTCAACCTCCATCAGACTGGATGGGAAACATCCATGAGCTGCCATGTTCGTGTCTCATCAGATGTTCTAATAGGGTTCAATGTGTTTGTTTATTTGGTTTACTTAATCAATTTAACGTAATCAATTAACCTAACACACATCTTTGGACGGTGGGAGGAAACCAGTGTACTCGAAGTAAACCCACACAGACATGAGGAGGACATGTAGACTCCACACAGAAAGGACCCAAGCCGCTCCACCAGAGCCATCTGTGCCACCTGGCCACTCAACGACAGTCAGAGGTTTGTCATGAAACCACTCGAGCACTGTCTTAAAGGTGAACCTGTCAGGATTCGCTTCTGTGGTCCCCATATCTCCTTCTGTGCCTTTGCTTCCCCCTATTTTCTGCCTGTGTGTTTATGAGCTTTTTCCCTAGCCTCTGTCTCCATGTTGTGGGCTGTGGAGGGATTGGATTGAGCTGCTGATTCTACACACTGGCTCTCAATCAGTGCTCGTCAACCTCAACGTACTTAAACCCCGGCTTTTTCACCACTCCTTGCCAGAATGTTAGCTATCCAATTCTGGTCATTTTGATTTTTCACGTGATTGTGTTCGGGTGAAAGCAGATATGTTTAGTAAATAGGTTAAGATTCCTAGTGTTTTTATTAAGCATCTTAGTCCCTTCTCTCCTGACCGTTTGCTTCAGTTCATCTCCACTCCCTGACCAGACCTCCTCACCCACCAGTCACCACGCTTGCTAATTGTTCCTGAGTTCACCTTGTCTGACCTGCTGTAAGTCTTTCCTCGTCGCCTGTGCCATCTGCACCTCTGTCTGCTCTCCACTCACTATAATCGAAGCTCCACTTCAGCACCACACCGCTGTCCACGCTGACTCCCAACTCTTCAACACCACTCTCCTCTGCCAGACCTCCAGTGTCTCTCCTGCTCTTTTTCTCTGGACTCTCCCTCAGCCTGGTTCTCTCTACTGCTGCATTAATCCTTTCCTTAATTCCGCCCTGTTTCCCTGGTCCTACCACTGAGAAGCACCACCATAGCATGATGCTGCCACCACCATGGTTCACCGTAGGGAAGGTGATTTTGCTTTGGGTTATGCCCAAAGAGATCAATTTTTGTATTCATACCAGATAATCGTTCTTCTCATGTTCTCAAAGTCAATAAATGCCATTTTAGTCAAGAGTGACTTCTGTCTAGCAACTTTACCATCCTGATAGACGGAGTGGTGCTGAGATAGTTGCCCTTTTTTTGGCAGGTTCTCCCATCTCTGCAGAGGAATTATGACCATCTGTGTAACCGTTGGGTTCTTGGTCACCTTTCTGACCAATATCCTGCTTGTTCAGGTCTTCAGGTTGGCGGGAAGACTTAGAGAGTCCTAGTGGTCTCAAACTTTTTCCATGTGAAACTTGTCAAGGCCACTGCGCTCCTGGGCACAATCAAAGCTTTAGAAGTGTTTTAATACCCTTTGCCAGATTGATGCCTTATTACAATTTTATTGCGGAGGTCTACCGAGGACTTGGACTTCACGGCTTAGTTTTTGTCCTGACAAGCAGTGTGAATTGTGGGGCCATATATACGCAGCTGTGTGCTTTTCTAAACTATGTCCCATCAATTTAATTTGCCACAGACCAAGTAGGGTGCAACTGACGTCAGTTCAGACTGCTTACAGCACAGGGTCTGAATATTGCTTAGTTAATAATCTTACAAACATTTCTCTTTTCACTTTGTTGTTATTATGTATATTAGTTTAGATTGATGGGGGAATGGTCATTTTATCCATCTAAAATTAAGTTTACAACAAAATAAAGGTTGCAAAAACTGAAGACAAAGTCTGAAGACTTTCTGAATAAACTGTATACACATTTTTATTATAGAATCATGCTTGACAGGATCAAGGATTTAAGGATCAAATGGCAAATAAGTACAAACAAGGATGGAGATGACAAATGCGTGAGAGAAAAAAAATGTGAAAGTAAACAAAAACTTGCAGTGGAAAATAGTGTAACTGATGAAAGTGGAGTGATTTAGAGACTGCCTTTTCTGGTGGGAAGTGCAGACTTCAGTGTTGTTTAAAATAGAAAGAGAAGTATTATAACGCACAGATCGGAAAGCGAATAATGAACCATGAAAGCAAAAGTATAAAGGGATTTGGGACCCAATTACAGTTAGCGTCAGATGGAAATTGTGAACCAAAAAATATAAATAAATAAACAAAACTAAATGAACAACAAAAAGTAAGTGAATATAGCAACAAAGAAGAAAGCTTCAGTGGCTGAGGATCGAACCCAAGGCGGACGCGTGGGTTGACATTGTTTAAACCCAACAAAAGATAACCGAGCAAATATGAAAAAGAATATAAACTCACCAAGCCGAAACCTGGAATTCCCGAAAGACTCTGCGGAAAGCCGAGGGCGACAAGCCGCGGTTGCGAGTCCGAAGCCGCGAAGCACGAGGAGCGAGAGGGGAGTGCTGTCCAGGAGCCGGAGACCAAGGGAGCCTGATCCTTTCCTGACCAGATGAAGTCCTGGCATACCTCGAGTCTTGCGACTCTACATAGCCGACCCTCTTCAAAGGGCAAGCCTAACCACTCTCCCTGCCTGGCTGCGGTCACCACGAGCGGGAGGTAAGTAAAGCGGATGCTGAAAACACTGTTGCGATGCGAAGGTCGTTGAGGAGGCCGCCTCAAAACGGCGATATGGTGCATGATGGTCTGACACCTCACTGGACTCAGGGACGTTCATAAATACCTGAGTCGGCAGGTGTTGTGAATATGGCAGTCAATGCCACATAAACCGGTGCCTGTGTGCCACAGGACGCCGTGTGAGCGTCAGGACGATACATGAGCCGATGCTGCCCTCTAGCGTACACAGGAGGGGGCAGCGCGACTCGTAATAGACCTGGATGACCTGTATGTGTGCTCTGTTAACCTGAAAAACCTGAAAAATGACTGGGAGAAATGGGGTGTCTTAATTTAAATAAATATTACAAGTAAATTTGATATAACATGACAATAACATACAATGGAATAATTATTGTGTTAATGGTTAAAAAGAGAGATAAAATATAATACAGTAGTACCTTGGTTCCACTTGGAACCAAAAACGACGGGTACCGAGCAAATTTTTCCCATAAGGAATAATGTAAATTGAATGAATCCGTTCCAGATCCCCAGAAAATCCACACTGTGTAAGGCATTATATGCATTAATGGAGTTGCATTGTACAGCTGCTCCCTGATTTATGATGGGGTATGTTCCGACAAATACATCATGAGTTAAATGTATCATGAACTGAGAAGTTTAACCAGTGTTCGGTAGAACGGTCTACACTGTGTAATAGCGGAGATTTGGAAAGGATACCATGATAAGCAAGTTAATGTTTAAAACACTTATAATAATCTACAGCTGGCCAAAGTCATTAACACAAAGCTTATTTTATAATAGTGTTGAAAAATCTCATGTATTTTAGTGAGTAATAGATTGAAAGTGAAAGCAAAACACTTACTCTATTGATGAAGTTAGGAGCATTCAATTACTGATTTGCTTTCGGTTGGCTCTTATAAACTAAACGAGCCGCATGGCTCTCTCACACAAGTTTAAGCAAGTGCCGAGTACCGAGCAAACAACGAGAAACAAAATGCGTCAAGAACCAAATTCCACAAGCTAACCACAGACCTGTTATCCCTACAGCACCCACACTTGAGTAGCAGTTCCCTGTCGCAGGTTATATAGTGTCATTACATAATGTAAACATCTCTGATGCAGTGTCTTTTCCACTTTGTGTATTTAAAGTGTTGTGCTGATACCCCATCCACCATTATAATACCAAGAAACTGCGTAATAGCCCAATTTTTTTCTGCTACATCTGTGCTGTGTTGATTTTCAAAATGTTCTTTCATCTCCTTAAAATATGCTATGAGACTTACTTTGATTGTAAAAGGAAGCCCATATATCATGCTTCAGACTGCTGCTACTTCTAAGGCATTATTTGCAATAATGGAGTTGCATTGTTCAGGTGCTCCCTGATTTGCAATGGGGATATGTTCAGACAAATCATAAGTTTAATATAGTCTAACTGTATCATAGCCTATTACACATTAACACTACATTAACCTACAGTTGGCCAAAATGAACACAAAGCTTACTTTATGATAAAGGGTTGAAAACTCTCATGTAATTTAGCGAGTAATGGATTGAAAGTGAAAGCAAACACGTACTCAGGGTGCTAGTAATGGCAGGTAATGCTGGTCAGCCTGAAAGCCAATCTACCTTTCTGTTGGCTGTCATTTCCTTTCCTTTCCAGAAAGTTTTCGTTTTGGTTAGCTGTAATCAATAACCATTTTAGGACCCATGGGGGACTTATTTGCACTAAGAATATAGTACTGTAGATGTAAAAATAAAGATAAACACAGCAGAGATCGTCACTGTTATGAATCTGAATCACTGAATCAAAATGTACTTAATCATGAATCGTGAATCTAGTTTCAGCTGAAATGAGTCGCACGGCTCGACTCATACAAGTTTAAACAAATATAGAACTGAGACAAATTGGTCTATTCAAAACGCATCGAGAACCGAATTTGAGTTCTAAGGTGGTCGGGAACCAAGGTACCACTATTATATCAAAATCCAATCATAGTTTTAAATATACTGTTAAATTACCGTAATGATACCACAAATTACCACCTGCTATGAGACCAAAATCTTAGTCAGGAATTCCCTGTACCAATACTGTACTCCAAAAAAAAGCACCAAGTAGACGACAATTTGGATTCACTTGCACATTTTAGAAGCAAGTTTGCGAATATTTAAGTGAAATAACAGCCTGGAAGTAATACACACTGATTGGAGAATGGAATTGCTTGCTCTGTCCCTCAAAAAACATGCCTGATTCTGAAATTCTAAAACAATGATTCAAATTCAGCAAATTGTCCTAAATAGTCTGTAGTGTTAGTATATTTGTGTGGATTGTGGTGGTTAAAGTACTGGACTATGGACCAGAAGGTCCAGGGTTCAATTCCCACCTCTGCCAGGCTGCCACTTGGGTCCTTGAGCAAGGCTTAACCCACAATTGCTTGGATTGTAAGACTGTAAGTAAGATGCAAGTTGCTCTGGATAAGGGCATCTGCTAAATGACAAATGTAAAAATTTCAATATGATCACTGAAAGTCTGAATGGAATAGGACTGGATGATACAGAAGTAATCCTATCTCATCGAGAAATGAAAAACTAGCAGGACAATCAGTAACCAGAAGGAGTAAATATGGTTTTAGTATCAATAAAATGTAAATGTTTGAGTAAATGCTAAACAGCACAAGTGCACTTACGACAGTATTGCATGAAAAGCAATTAAACTGATGACTAAATTTTGTATGCAGAAATGTTTTCCTCTTTGGTGACATAATAAATTATAGGAATTAGCCTATTTATATTAGCACATCGTAGAATTTAAGCCAAACAGATAGACAGTAAACATGCAGCATCACTGAGTACACAGAGATTAAATGGTTTTGACTTTCAATGATCCATAACTTGAGCCTCACCTGCTAATATCTGTTGAATCTGCTGTGTCATGATCCATTAGCATGGCTTAAATCGCCCTTGATGAAGTGCATATCTCACTTAGACGCAAAACATCACACTCTCTAAACCCAATAGTGTTTTTCATGCCTGCGTTTACTATCTGACTGTGGAGGTCTAATGCTAATGAGCTGTAAAAGTTTAGTTTCCTTCTGCTTTATGCTGTACCTATTTATCTTCCCACTAGAGAGAAATAATAATTGAGATGTAATGGTGAGAGGTAATGGGAATAAACCGGTGCTCAGTGGAGAGATCAACCAGAATCATAATATTCACGCATCTAAATATATCTTATCATAATTCAGATGCAAGAATAAAATGTATTCAATTACGTTTATGATATTTGGTCCCAGTCAGAGTGTTGTGGTTTGTTTTGTAGTGAAACATCCGACAAATCGGTCCTTTTTTGTTTAAAACTGGGGTTGTAAATGAAAACAAAAAGTTTTTGTAAATTAATATTACAGATCGAGCATACACAATTGGCAGAATGATCTGACAGAGCTGGCTTCAAGATACATCTGTTCCAGGAATACCGATGCATTTTTCAACAAGACAATGCAAAACAACATGCTGCACACATTACAAAGGCATGGCTGAAGAAGAAGAGGGTATGGGCACCGGACTGGCCTGTCTGCATTCCTGAACTATCCCCAATAGAATGTGTGGAGAATTTTTAAATGAAAAATTGATTGTGTTTTCAGGAAGAATGGTACAAAATAACACCTGAAACACCTCTTGCTTGGTATCCAGGGTGCCAAAACATTAAGTGTTGCGAGAATCAATGGCAACATTACAAACATTACAACTTTTTTTTGGAATGTCTTGCAGGTTTGAAATGCAGAAATTGATGTATATTAACAAATAAAATGGATGAAATGAAAAATTTCGGGTTGTGTAACACATTCTCACAGAATATTTGTTGGGAACTGTATCTTTTATCAAAGTGTTGGAACCACATTCTCAGCACTCAAATCAAAAGCTCATTCAGTATGATCTGAATTTTAACAAGAACAGAGTAAACACATGTCCATCTTGGTATGCCCATCATCCAAAGTGCATTAACATGACTGGGCATTGACAGAGTGCTTTGAAATGGACAGAATAGGCCTGGCTCTTTGGAGGGAATCAGGAGAAGTGGCTGAGCTGAATAGACTGCCATGGCACTAAAAGAGATTGCATGAGATTCTGAAGAGTTTTGCAAAAAATCACTCTGACATACATCAATAACATCTACTGCATAAAGAGGTGAAAGAAAGCAGAAGCTGGAGACATGGTACTCAGTATTCTTCACATTTCACAGGAACAAGAGACAGCCCTGAATCTCATGAACCCATACACTTAAAGGTACAAGAGGAATATTGTATTCTTTGGGCAATGCAAGATATTCAATATGTCTAGCAAAAAGTGGTGCCCCAGCAAAATAATAATGGCATTCAGCACTTTCCTAAACCTTTGCTATAGATCAGCTGCATTGTTTGTTTATTTAACATTACTATCAGCTTCAATGGCTATTTTAACAGCAGACACAAGGTTACAGTGGGGCAAAAAAGTATTTAGTCAGCCACTGAAGTTGTGCCATTAATACAGGTAATGAGTGGAGGACAGAAAAGCTTCTTAAAGAAGAAGTTACAGGTCTGCGAGAGCCAGAAATCTTGCTTGTTTGTGGATGACCAAATACTTATTTTCCACCATGATCTACAATTCAATTCAATTCAATGTGATTTCCTGGATTTTTTTCCTCAATCATCTCTCATAGTTGAAGTGTACCTATGATGAAAATGACCTCTCTCACCTTTAAGTAGGAGAACTTGCACAATCAGTGGCTGACTAAATACTTTTTTGCCCCACTGTAGCAGTTCATACTACTACATTAATCAACTGCAAAAAAAATCATACAAATACAGAATCTCAAACAGAATAAAAACATTTTCAAACATGATGATAAATGAAAAAAATGTGTCAGTTACCGTTGTTTCTAAGACATTCAGTTGTTGCACGTTTTGATAAAAATACTTATTTATTGATGAGGGATTTTTTGTTTGTCAGACTAAATGTACCTCAATGAAGTGTTGTTTTGTTATTTGAGATTAAGCCAATTCTCCACAAGGTGAATTTAAAATCCTTTTTACTCATCTTTAGCATGGCTATCAGTAAGTGTGGAGGAGACTGTATTGACCTGGATTGATATTGTTTTATGGATTTGTTCTTTCTTTTTTGTGCCTGTTGACTCATGAGGCATCAGTTCTTGCATGTGGGAGTTTCTGGGCACAGACTGAAGTTTAAGTATGTTACTGAGGTCTGGCATTACCACACTGATTTTCACATACTTAAGTCTGCATAGACGTAGGCTCTTTGGTGGTAGTATGAACTCCGTTTGTAGGTTACCCTTCTCTCTGTGGCAGGACTGGAACCTCTCTATGCTGGGTTTCATTGCCAACAGCACATTTTATTGACTGTGGTCTGATAAATAAAAGATGAACTATTTCATACAACTTTTGTCTTGCAGTGTACTAAAATAAACCAGACCTTGTCTGTGGAAATCCACTTTTCTGTTTGCCCTCCTTTCCTTTACTTAATTTGTTGGAGTTCAATTTACTGCATATTAATTAAACTCCAATTCCCTGAGTGAAATTCCCAAGGTGGTGTAGTCATTAAGCGTGCCTTGTAAGGTGGCCTAGTGCTCCCTGGATTATGTAACTGTAGCGTTCTCGTTGCGTCAAACCCGTCCTTTTGAACTACGCTTATACATCCTCATGTATTTTCACTTCTCAGTCTCACAGGAATGAAAATTAATGTAAATATGTCTTAGATATGTCAGGACATGTGCAACTCTATAAATAATTTTGATCAAGAGATGTACTGTTTTATAAGGCCTGCTTTACTTGGAAGGCTGGAAAGTCTGACTTCTGAGTAGTAAAAGTCAATGGAATGGTCACAAAGGTCAGAAGTTGACAATACCCCCTTCCTCTAGTTTAAAAATGTTCAGGAATACATAGTGTTTTCAAATACAAGCGCATTATACCACCCACGGGTGATTCTATGATCACAAAAAAACTGTAGATTTGAATGTAATTTTGGACTATCATACGAAGGACTTGTGAAGGAAGAACATGTGGCATTTTGGATGGAGGAAACAGTATTACCTATGAAGTTGTATTAAAAGTAAAAGATATTGAGGAACAAATAAAAATACAAAATAAATGAAAATGTAATTTTCAATTTCTCTCTGAGAGAGAAAGTGGATCGTACCATTTGCAAGGCAAGAAAGAACTGTTGCATTTTAATTGTTAAAATATTATGTTTAAACCATATCCTTTCTATGGTTTTACATTTACAGCATTTACCAAATGCCCTTATCCAGAGCGACTTACAATTTTGCTCAAGTACCCAATAGTGGCAGCTTGGCAGAGGTGGGATTTGAACCCTGGACCTTTCGGTCCATAATTCAGTACCTTAACCGCTAGGCTACCACAGTCCCCCAACCCTTTTAACCCTTTGTCATCTTCTCAGAGACAAACTTCCATTAAAAAATTTTTTTAGGGGTGCTGGGACTCAATTGAGGGGTGTTCAAGCTAAAAAAAAAGTGGCTAGGCACTCCTATGATACCAGCACAATAATATAAAATCATGGAAGCGTAGAGCTTTGTTTAACATTTGGAGGGTTAAACTCAGTTTGTGTCATGTGTTTTAGATATTTTGACATTTTCCTTTGCGTATAAAATACTGTGCAAAAGTGTTAGGCCACCATTTGATTTGTTGTTTTAGCAATGGTAATAGTAATAATAACTTACATTTACAGCAGACGCCCTTATCCAGAGTGACTTACAATGATACAATCTTACGATCCAAGCAATTGTGGGTTAAGGGTCTTGCTCAAGGACCCAACAGTGGCAGCCTGGCAGAGGTGGGATTTGAACCCTGGACCATCTGCTCCAGAGTCCAGTACCTTAACCGCTAGGCTACCACAATATGCTGTTGATGATTGGACCCAAAATTTTCAAACATGAATTTACATTTTTCCAATGATCCATTCCAGTCTTTGTGAGCTTTACAATATCTTGGCCTTTTCACCTTGTTTCCCTTCCTAAAAAGTGGGTTCATGGCTGCTACCCTTCCAGAAATACCATTCCTGATCAAACTTCTTAAGACTGTAGAAGACTGGTGCTAAAAATTGGGGAGGGAGCAAACGAACTAAAAAGAAAAGTGTAAAAGCAGAGCAACACACTAATGCAGCCTAAACACTGGCCATTAGAAATACTTTAACATGAATTTTGCCCTCCTTACCTTCTGGCCTGCAATTTTCTCAGTGACCTTCTGGTTAAAGTCTCAGTCACCAGCTTCTTTAGGTCTCATACCTCTATCATGTCGTCCTTTTCCACAACTCTTGGTTCCAGCATTTTGAAACACCAAACAAGGAAAGCAAAAAAGGCATTACTGTACTTACATTGCATCCAGATAGCCACCTCCATTTGCCACAACAAGAGCTGGAGAAAGCTGGAGAAAGCTGGAATTTATAAATTAGGTCAATTCGGTCCAAGTTCTTTTATCCTTTTATTTCTTCAGGGGAATGCTTTGTTTATAAAGAGGTTTTTGTATCAAACTACATTTTCCTTCATTTGGAAGAAATTCTGTGTCAAACTGAAAATTAAGTGGTTCAGCTTGAACAGAGTTAGAATTCCCACAGTCACCTAGTCAGCTAATCAGCTGTTGTAGTCCAATCAGATAAGAGGAAAAAAAATGTAAACACCTCATAGGCTCCTGATAAAAATAGGTGTGTCCGGGGTGCAGGAAACTTTCAAGTAGCCAAAGAGCAACCTCAGATCACATGCCTGTAAAAGGTTTAAGGAGCTGCATAAACACAAACTATATACTACAGTGTGTACTGGCACATAAATTAAGCAAAAAGAATTATTGATTTTTTTTAAATAAGTGCTATCATGATTACTAGCTGCATTATTGATAATAAGACATATTATTTAACGTGTAACTTGACGGGGGCAGCAGTCACTGGTAGAAGGCTCAACTTGGCGTCACGATAAAGTTGCCAGATGCATATGAAGGTAGATATGATACAGTGGTGCTTAAAAGTTTGTGAACCCTTTAGAATTTTCTATATTTCTGCATATGACCTAAAACATCATCAGATTTTTACACAAGTCCTAAAAGTAGATAAAGAGAACCCAGTTAAACAAATGAGACAAAAACATTATACTTGGTTATTTATTTATGGAGGAAAATGATCCAATATTACATATTAGTGAGTGGCAAAAGTATGTGAACCTTTGCTTTCAGTATCTGGTGTGACCCCCCTGTGCAGCAATAACTGCAACTAAACGTTAACTTTCCATTCCAAAACATTAACTTTATTCTTTTGTAACGATTCTTTGGTAGAACGACTTGTGTGCTTAGGGTCGTTGTCTTGCTGCATGACCCACCTTCTCTTGAGATCCAGTTCATGGACAGATGTCCTGACATTTTCCTTTAGAAATCTCTGATATAATTCAGGATTCATTGTTCCATCAATGATGACAAGCCGTCCTGGTCCAGATGCAGCAAAACAGGCCCAAACCAAGATACTACCACCACGGCTTGATAAGGTTCTTATGCTGGAATGCAGTGTTTTCCTTTCTCCAAACATCTTTTCTTTTAAACCAAAAAGTTCTATTTTGGTCTCATCCGTCCTCAAAACATTATTCCAATAGCCTTCTGGTTTGTCCAAACTGCAGACGAGCAGCAATGTTCTTTTTGGAGAGCAGTGGCTTTCTCTTTGCAACCCTACCATGCATCCTTTTCCAGCCTGATGAACATTAACAACTCTTTTCTGAGGTCCTCAGAAATCTCCTTTGTTCGAGCCATGATACACTTCCACAAACGTGTGTTGTGAGGAGCAGACTTTTCATAGATCCCTGTTCTTCAAATAAAACAGGGTGCCCACTCCCACCTGATTGTCATCCCATTGATTGAAACACCTGCCTCTAATTTCACCCTCAAATTAACTGCTAATCCTAGAGGTTCACATACTTTTGCCACTCACTAATATATAATATTGGATCATTTTCCTCAATGAATAAATTACCAAGTATAATATTTTTGTGTCATTTGTTTAACTGGGTTCTTTTTATCTACTTGTGTGGACTTGTGTGAAAATCTGATGTTTTAGGTGATTTATGCAGAAATATAGCAAATTCTAAAGGGTTCACAAACTGTCAAGCACCACTGTATCTAATCTAATGGTGGCCTAAGACTTTTCCACAGTACTGCACACCACCGCAGATGCAAGAAGATCAAATATTCCAACACACGAGGTGCACTTTGATCAGCCAACATCACTGCTTTTCTGTTTATAACCTCATAACCTATGGTTCAATGGTTTCATAAAGAAAATTTATCTCCAAGTAAATGAGACAGCATTTGTTTATTAAATACTAAAGGTTCTTAAAGTTCACTTTTAAATGTTAAAGACAGATCATCTTTGGTTGCAGAGCACTGGCCTGGAATGGAAGCTACCATGCACACTGACTAATGAGAAAACAGTGAATCCAAAGCGAAGATATGCCATGGGCTAATTTGATGTGTTTAATGAAGGTAATATTGCAGAGACAAATTTAGTTTTTAGAAGCTGAACGTGTGCCTGGAAGCATCATAGTGGTGCATTAAAATGTAATGCAATATGGAGTGGTTAAAATAAGTTCTGTTGCATGTTAGAACCACAGCTGTGAACACAAGAAATGATATACTAAGATGCTATTTCATGCTTTTCCTCTTAAATTCTAGTTGACGTTTATGACTTCTTTCATTAGAAACTTTCCACAAAACTCTCACATGAAATGTGATATGTTACTTATGAAAGTCAGAACCATGCTTCTGAATTTAAAGCACAGGCAGAATTATAGCCAGTACCAAACGAAGACTGAATTTATTTGCCTTGCTATTAGTTGAAAAACTTGACCATTGCTCTTAGCCTACAACGGTTATGCAGTTGATTTACTGTGCCATTTGATTTCATTCAAGGACTGTCGATTCATTACGAACGACTGCTTTTTCACATCATTAAGCATGGCTGGTGTGGTTCTGTGCTGATCCAGGAAAGTTAGAGGACATTGTAACATTGTAGCTGACTGAATGGATCTATCGGCTTGTTAGATAACGAAATACACTGCTCAAAAAAATAAAGGGAACACTCAAATAGCACATCCTAGATCTGAATGAATGAAATATTGTCATTGAATACTTTGTTCTGTACAAAGTTGAATGTGCTGACAACAAAATCACACAAACATCATCAATGGAAATCAAATTTATTAACCAATGGAGGCCTGGATTTGGAGTCACACACAAAATTTAAGTCCAACTTTGATGTAATGTCCTTAAAACAAGTAAAAATGAGGCTCAGTATTGTGTGTGGCCTCCACGTGCCCGTATGACCTCCCTACAATGCCTGGGCATGCTCCTGATGAGGTGGTGGATGGTCTCCTGAGGGATCTACTCCCAGACCTGGACAAAAGCATCCGCCAACTCCTGGACAATCTGTGGTGCAACGTGACGTTGCTGGATGGAGTGAGACATGATGTCCCAGATTTGCTCAATCGGATTCAGGTCTGGGAACGGGCGGGCCAGTCCATAGCTTCAATGCCTTCATCTTGAAGGAACTGCTGACACACTCCAGCCACATGAGGTCTAGCATTGTCCTGCATTAGGAGGAACCCAGGGCCAACCGCACCAGCATATGGTCTCACAAGGGGTCTGAGGATCTCATCTTGGTACCTAATGGCAGTCAGGCTACCCCTGGCGAGCACATGGAGGGCTGTGCGGCCCTCCAAAGAAATGCCACCCCACACCATTACTGACCCACTGCCAAACCGGTCATGCTGAAGGATGTTGCAGGTAGCGGATCGCTCTCCACGGCGTCTCCAGACTCTGTCACGTCTGTCACATGTGCTCAGTGTGAACCTGCTTTCATCTGTGAAGAGCACAGGGCGCCAATGGCGAATTTGTCAATCCTGGTGTTCTCTGGCAAATGCCAAGCGCCCTGCACAGTGTTGGGCTGTGAGCACAACCCCCATCTGTGGACGTCGGGCCCCTCATACCATCCTCATGGAGTCGGTTTCTAACTGTTGTGCAGACACATGCAGATTTCGTGGCCTGCTGGAGGTCATTTTGCAGGGCTCTGGCAGTTGCTCCTCCTGTTCCTCCTTGCACAAAGGTAGCGGTCCTGCTGCTGGGTTGTTTTTGCCCTCCTACGGCCTTCCTCCATGTCTCCTGGTAGTGCCTCCAGCCTCTGGGACACTACGCTGACAGACAACAGCAAAACCTTCTTGCCACAGCTCGCATTGATGTGCCATCATGGATTAGAGCTGCACTACCTGAGCCACTTGTGTGGGTTGTAGAGTCCGTCTCATGCTACCACGAGTGTGAAAGCACCACAACATTCAAAAGTGACCACCAAAACATCAGCCAGGAAAGCATAGGTAATGAGAAAGTGGTCTGTGGTCCCCACCTGCAGAACCACTCCTTTATTGAGTGTGTCTTGCTAATTGCCAATAACTTCCACCTGTTGTCTATTCCATTTGCACAACAGCATGTGACATTGATTGTCAGTCAGTGTTGCTTCCTAAGTGGACAGTTTGATTTCACAGACGTTTGATTTACTTGTGTTGTTTAAGTGTTCCCTTTATTTTTTGAGCTGTGTATATGTCAGATAGAATGGAGAAACCATGCCTTATATAACCACACACTTAAAAAAACATATGGTAAAATCCAATGATGTGATTTGGTTACATATTTACATTCTGCAAAGCAATAAAGTGGTGAACCTTGGAAAAGAATAATTTCCTGTGGCCCAGTACTCCAAGCTCAAAGGTAAATCAATTCTTTTCTCGCTGGTCTCAAAAAAACAAAGATGAAAAGTCAGTACAAGGGCCTATTTACATTCCTGGCCTCAGTCGTATTAAGAATTTCTGACACTATTTGCTGCAATCCCCAGATATCACCCAAATTTGAACAACCTACTCCAAACCTGCTAAGACCAACGAGAAAAAATCTCTCCTAGAATGCAAATCTACTGCATACATATTCCAACATCCTTAAATCTCCTAAAACAGCACAACTAACTCAACAAAATAATGAGTGGGCTCTTATAACTTTATTCAGTTATATTAGAAAATACTGGGTAATGAAAGTACTGTGAAATACTCTGAGTATTTAAATACTTTAAGGTGTTATAAACAAAAAGAAAGGAACACATTGAGGCACTGATCACAAAGTTATATTTCTGGCTGTAGCAGGCACTTTTAAAGAACATTAATGAGAATGCATATTCAGTCATTGTTAATGTTGTCAGTTTGATCAAATAAATATTTCTTCTTCTAATTGTGTGGCAATTCATGTGTTAGAAATCATTGCCTCAGCAGTACATCAGCCATAGTGAGTGAGGGCATTACGTCCTCAGGTAAAGAGCGGCTCATAATTGGTGGAATTATATTAATTTACAAACTCAACAACCATGATTGGCCATTTTATGATTAGACATGTACAGTAACTTTTGAACCTTTGAATAAACCAAGCGTTTTGGGTGATGTTCGTAGTGTTCGTTACAGTATAAATTTGTCATTTTCTGTGGCCGAATATACATATTTTTAAAATACATCAGGACACTAGGACATGGACTCACACTACTTACGCTATTTTTACACAGCAGGTAAAAGTATTCCAAACCTAATCTAATTTTGACATAGGACTTTGGTGGCCTAGTGGTTAAGATACTGGACTATGGGCCAGAAAGTCCAGGGATCAAATCCCACCTTTGCCAAGCTGCCACTGTTGGGTCCTTGAACAAGACCCTTAACCCAAAATTGCTTGGATTCTGGATAAGGGCACCTGCTAAATGCTATGAACTTGACACAGATTTTATTTTTAGGGTAATATGAATAGAAAAAACACCCTGAAAAAAGACACTGTTCTGATTTGGGTCATGAAATCCGATACATATACAATACGCGGCAATGAGGCTCAGTCTGAACAGCCAGACCGGAATTACATCATTCAAACTCGACTTTTGCTGAAGAGAAGGGAAAATGGACGACAGCTGTAAGGGAGGTTTTCATTGGCAGGACAGCGGTGTAACAGACATCATAAATATTAGAAGGAAACAAAATTAGCAGGCACATATTCCAATAGCTTCATGTTTGAGGAAATTTCTAAAGAAATGCATGACCACAGGATGACATGGCTATACTGTCCAAGGAAAGCAAAACGCTAATAGAGAAATTTAAAAGAAACCAAGGTCGCAAACCAAAGAAGTGGTTATCTCCAACTAATGTGCATTTTTAACATGATTTTACTGGTGACTCCATTTTTATTGTTTACCTCTGGACGAGCGGGTCACGTGAAGCTCTTTTCCGCATCAGTTTAGGAGCATGATCAGTTCAGATCAATGTCGGATTTAGGTCACATTAAACAGAAACTGTGCTCAACCTTAAAAAAATCATGTTTGCTGAGAAAATCGGATT
The DNA here is from genome assembly GCA_025084515.1 of Ancistrus triradiatus. NCBI lineage: Eukaryota > Metazoa > Chordata > Actinopteri > Siluriformes > Loricariidae > Ancistrus > Ancistrus triradiatus. The sequence goes on from JAJAGP010000160.1 coordinate 100,154, forward strand.
TGGGCCACTTTGCCTGCTGTGTGAACGTAACCGTAGCTTCTCGAGCCATTTGAACATTCAGTTTGATGTCCACACAAGAAAATGAATCATAAAGTAGCTTCTGGTGTCTGCAGGGAATTCATTATTAAGGTTCCTTTTAGACCCAGGGCCTGTTTGCACTGATAGAAGTCCCATTCAAACCCTCTTTCCATTACTTACAATGAAATCGTGTGTGATGCTTGTGGGAGACGACACTGCTAAGCAAATGCGATGTGTTTCTGGCAGCAAAATGAGAGAAACACTCTTTTTAAAAGCATTACCCAACATGAAAACTGCATAAACCGTGACTATGACAACAAAAATGCTGGATCGTGTAAAATGTGTAGTTAAATAACTTGGATTTGAAAATGTACCAGTCAGCTGCTTGAACAGAAGTTCATGCGTCCACTGCTGGGGCCTCATTTATAAATGGTGCATATGCAAAATAAATGGGTCTGAAATGTGCGTACTCAAGGTGGAAACCGGGATTTATGAAGACATACCTGGTGGGGAAATGGGCGTACATTTACGAAAGCTTTGACCCATGCGTACAGCCATAAAAACAATAGGGAGCGAGTGGGAATTGGCAGCACCCTGTGGTAAGATAGAGAATTGCAACTAATGCGAAAAGCATCCTTGGCCACTGCGTCAAGAAAATCATTCATACCTAAGCCTTCTTTTGTTTGATGTGTTTATTGATTTATTTGAGTATTCCAGTTCATTAGACTGTTTATGTATTGACATTTGGTATTGACTATTGCTCCAAACAACTACTACTGTGTGAGGACGTGATGTGTGGCTTGAGAATAACTGGACTCCAACTCAAAGGAATATTTATTTAGCAAGTTTGTTTAAAGTGGTTGAACTTTCAGACACTATTCCTTTTATGACTTTTAGCTCATTTGTCAGCTTTTCAATGGCTGTAATTGTATTCATTTGTGTTTGTAACACAGAATCTGTCTTCAGCTGCTTCCTGACCACTGTCCACATCCACAGTCCTCTCTAAGAATATAAAACAGTGGCATTTAAATATAACATCACACAGTCTTGGACTACAGTCTGAGTTCTGCGTCTTTATTTCAAATCCAAAATACCTGCTTCTGCTGGGCACGGCTCATCATCCAAATCAGTATCTCCCTCTTTTTCACTCACTGCACCAGTAGTTAGGCTCTGCCTGTGCAAGCAATTTGTTTCTCTGCATCGACTTTTAGGTCTGACCACTTTTCTTTACCTCTGAAACAGTGAGTCTTGTTTCTAACACGACTGAAAGCTGCAGCTACATGTTAGTACTTTCGTTGACCCATTGTAGCCAAATTAATGGACCACCCCCTAAATATTTATGAAGTAATTTGCATGGACCGTTTATGGATAAGTGTGGGCGGTAAACAGGTGGAACACGAGGCTTGCTCACCGCACATTTTGAATATTGTGATTTTTTTTTGGTGTGTGGGCACACCATTTCCTGTTTTTATACTCCAGAATCCATGCAGAGTTTCATAAATGAGACCTGATATTGTGTCATTTGTAAGTGTTTAACAGAGAATGTCCTTCTAGATCCCTTCACTCACTGTCCTGGGGAACATGCTGGCAGATGAATAGGGCTAAAGAAAAAATATAAACAAGAGCATACCATACAGTGGGGAAAAAAAGTATTCAGTCAGCCACTGATTGTGCAAGTTCTCCTACTTAGAAAGATGAGAGAGGTCTGTAATTTTCATCATAGCTACACTTCAACTATGAGAGACAAAATGGACATGTACTGGCTTAAGCAGGGCGACACGCCTGACACTGCAGTTTCTGAGTTCCTCACAATGTAGTGTGTTACTGATGGTAGCCTTTGTTACTTTGGTCGCTCTCTGCAGGTCATTCATCAGATCCCTCCGTGCAGTTCTGGGATTTTTGCTCACCGTTCTCATGATCATTTTGACCCCACGGGATGAGATCTTGCGTGGAGCCCCAGATCGGTGTCTTCCATTTTCTTACAATTGCTCCCACACCAACCTGCTTGCCTATTGTAGATTCACTCTTTCCAGCCTGGTGCAGGTCTACAATTTTCTTCCTGGTGTACTTCGACAGCTCTTTGGTCTTGAGTCTGACTGTTTGAGGCTGTGGACAGGTGTCTTTTATACAGATAATGAAGTCAAACAGGTGCCATTAATACAGGTAATGAGTGGAGGACAGAAGAGCTTCTTAAAGAAGAAGTTAGTTAGATTTTTTTTTTCTCATGTTGTCTCTCATAGTTGAAGTGTACCTATGATGAAAATTACAGACCTCTCTCATCTTTCTAAGTAGGAGAACTTGCACAATCAGTGGCTGACTAAATACTTTTTTGCCCCACTGTATTTTGCATAAACATTAAATGTCATAAATACGTCTTCCACGTGGCCATTTTCACATGCCTGAGGAATCTATGATATGATGTCCATCTTATGTACGTAGTAAAAATCAATTGGCACTGAAATACAATTGGCATTGGCTCACTTCAGGTGAGGTCACATTCATGATGTGAGCAGGCTTAACTGAGGCTAAGAAGTAAGTTGACACTTATAAATCTTTAAGTGTTTAATAACCAGAGGTCACAAAATTGAATGCTAACAAATATGCTTCTTTTTTATTCTTTTTTATGCTCATTCACCCCAAGGAATGCCTGGAGAGGAGGCTTGAAACGGCTATGAAAGCGCACACATCACAGATCACAGTTTGAGTTCAAGAAAATATTTCTTTTCATATTTAATTCAAAACAAAACATGTTTACAGCCTATCACTTACTGTATGTGCTCATTTCATGCCTTACTTATATGCCACCATATAAATGGCTTTAGTAGTAACATAATATGAAAAGGTGACCTATGAACAATTTGAAACGTAAGAGATGTCTAAGGGACGTTCCATAAAAGTCCTCTGGATGTTTCCTGGTGGTCCTACAAACGTCAGAACCTCCCTAGTTACATTTAGGCAACCCTACAAAAATCGATGATCGAAATGTTGGTTCAGGGGACATCCTCTGGACCTGTTTTTGTTAGGATTATGTTATCCGTTATTCATTTCAAGGTTTCTGGGTCTTTTATGATGTTCCAAACAACTGGGATTGACATACACTATTCTGTCTTAACACCCCTGCGTTGGAAGTTTTTTAGGCAAAACAATACTTTTATTATTTAATACAGTATATTATGACTAATCATAATTGGTTACTGTGTTACAGGTGCACACATCAATTACTAGGATATATTAGATGGTAATCACACCGTCGGTTCTTTTAGCTGACCTAAAAGAAGGGGCTGTGGGAGAAATGGGCCATCATGACCTAAGCGACTTTGATAAGGGGCAAATTGTTATGACCAGATGAAATGGCAAGGCGTGAATATCTTGGGAAATGATTGCACTAGGATGTGCTGTGGGAGAAAGAAAAGCTGGTGGAGGGAGTGTGCTCTGGGGGTTGTGTTTTTGCATTCATATCAATGTCAATATGATAAGTGCCACCTACCTAAACATTGTTTTGTATCAGGGACACCACTTCGTGGCAATAGTATTCCTCAACAGCAGCCGTCTCTTTCAGCAGGATAATAATATCCTTCACATCTTCACAACTTTTCTAAGTATGTGGAGTGTAGCAACAGAGACGACAAAATGTTAGGCTTTCTATGTGCCAATGTTAATATAAAAGCCACCTGTTCTGCCTCCATTGGCAGAAAAGATCACAACCTATATCAGCTCAGTTCTACATACAGTCCTGCAATTCACTGGCTCCCTGTTGCCTCCAGAACTGTACGGATATGCACTAAGGAGGCTGGAGAGGCTTTGTAGGATGGTCTGGAAAACACATAGTGGGACATTGTGGAGGATATTGAGAGAGAATAACATAAAAAGTTATAATTACACAAGTAAAAGACTGACGAAATGAAAGCTGTGATTATTTTATAAAATCTGTTGGTTTTGAAAACATTTGTTTCGATTTTAATTTGGAAGATGAAGCTATTAATGACCAGCCGGATACTTCCAATGAGCCAAAGGTTTGTCACCATAAGGATTTGGAAGCGCTGGAAATGGAGTCACTACTTTAAATGCTTTCACAGCTTGGCTGAAGAGCAACGACACTGAAGATCATTTTTACCACCATTAACAAAAATGAATGGAATCAGCTTCATCACTCACAAAGGGTCATTCATCTGACAGGTACGTTATCTGTTAAGTCCAGCTCTTAACCCAGCAGAGCTGCTGATGCTCTATCACTCTCACTTTACTTTTCTGACTGATAATATCAACATTAATAGCTCCATATTCTAAATTAATAATCACTAATCAAGTAAAACAGGATCCTAGACTTTTGTTATAATGAGATCTCGCTCAGATTTGCTTCAGTCAGTATCATAGTGTGTCCTAGTAGCAGCCAGTCTTATAAATCAGACCAGTTGGCCCCGTTCATTCTTCCCTTAACACGGATCAGTCGCCCTGCCCCCTTTGCAGACAAACAGACCCAAAGCATGAGGTTTCCACCCCCATGCTTCATAGTAGGTATGGCGCAACTCAGAATTCTTCTTCCTCCAAACACGACGAGTTGAGTTTTTACCAAAAGTTCTATTTTAGTTTCATCTGACCACATGATATTCTCCCAATCCTCTTTTGGATCATCCATATGCTCTCTGCCAAACTTCAGACGGGCCTGGACATGTACTGGCTTAAGCAGGGGGACACGCCTGGAACTGCAGGATCTGAGTCCCTCTCGGCGTAGTGTGTTACTGATGGTAGCCTTTGTTACTTTGGTCCCAGCTCTCTGCAGGTCATTCATCAGGTCTCTCCGTGTAGTTCTGGGATTTTTGCTCACCGTTCTCATGATCATTTTGACCCCACGGATGAGGATCTTGCATGGGGTCCCAGATAGAGGGAGATTATCAATGGTCTTGTATGTCTTCAATTGTCCTTAACAAATTGCTCCCACAGTTTGATTTTATTCACACCAACCTGCTTGCCTATTGTAGATTCACTCTTCCCAGCCTGGTGCAGGTCTACAATTTTCTTCCTGGTGTCCTTCGACAGCTCTTTGGTCTTGGCCATGGTTGAGTTTGGAGTCTGACTGGTTGAGGCTGTGGACAGGTGTCTTTAATACAGGTAACAAGGTCAAACAGGTGCCATTAATACAGGTAACAAGTGGAGGACAGAAGAGCTTCTTAAAGAAGAAGTTACAGGTCTGTGAGAGCCAGAAATCTTGCTTGTTTGTGGGTGACCAAATACTTATTTTCTACCATAATTTAAAATTAAATTTATTAAAAATCCTACAGTTTGATTTCCTGGATTTTTTTTCTCATTTTGTCTCTCATAGTTGAAGTGTACCTATGATGAAAATCACAGACCTCTCTCATCTTTCTAAGTAGGAGAACTTGCACAATCAGTGACTGACTAAATACTTTTTTGCCCCACTGTATCTTAAAATCTAACAACAAATGTGACATAATCGCAATAATACACTCGAGGGAGTGCTTTAACGTGAGATACTGTCACTGGTGTGCTGATCTTCGGCACTCAACCTACTCCAGACTACTCCATTGAATGATGGGCAGGAGATCAAACTGGCGCTTAAGTCACAAGAAAGATGGAGATGGGCAAGTCAGACACCAGTGGTTCAGACCCAACCAACAGCGAAACCCTGTCGAATCCTGCAGAAGTTTAACTTGAAGGAAATGAAGTGAACCCCTGGCCATATTTAAAGGACCACTTCTGCTTCGAGTGCAAGAAAGGCAACATCTTTTGTATGCTTTATTATGGACCTTCAGTGGTTGTACTGTTTGAAATGTTTCATAGTATGGTCTGCACTTTGTATATGTCGACATGATTTTGTTATTGCACTTTAATTTGTAAAGGTGTTTTAATCAAAAACAACTAGTGGAGATATTTGTATCCCCTTGCAAATTTTATGAGCTCCTGTTTGCTATTACTTGAGTAGATTTTTAGACCGGTAATAGTACTTTTACTCAAGAATATGTTAGTACTCTTTCCATCTCTGTCAACTACTGTATCACATCTTACATGAACTTCTGTGTGAAAACCACAGCTCCCTCAAAGACAGTTTGTTGTTTTTCCAACAAACCATGGATCACAAAAGATCTGAAACCTTCAGAACATAAAAACCGGGGGTTTTCAGGTCAGAAGGTATGGAAGAGATCAAAAAGGTGTGGTCGAAGCTGAAAAAGCAACTCTGTGAGGGGAAAATTAAATACAGGGACAAGCTGAAGCAAGGTTGCAGCAGATCAATATGAGGGAGGTATGGAGTGGAATGAGGGCCATCACTGTCTTGAAACTGAATGGTGGGGAGAAACCTGGATAGGTTTAACGAGCAAAAGATCTGACTTACAGCCAGCTACCCAACCCCCACCTAACACCCCCAACCCCTTCTCTTTTGTGCCACCTGGGGTCTCTTCGTTGCCCCCTTTACCTTCCTTGCCATCTGTGGTCTCCATAACCCAGTGTTTCTCAATCCTGGTTCTAGCTCCCCACTGCTCTGCATGATTTAGTGTTTTCCTGCTCCCAACACACCTGATCCATCTACTCAGCTCATTAACAAGCCCATTATTGAGTGTTGGGTGTGTTTAAACAGGAGAAGCACTAAACTGTGCAGAGCTGTAGGGATCAGGACTAGGATTGAGATACAATGCCATAACCCCACCACAGCCACTTACCCCCACGAAGAAGCTTGATCAGGAATGATCTTTTTGGAAGGGTAGCAGCCAAGAAACAACAAGGGGTTCATGGAGTATAAAGATCACAAATATTGGAATGAAGATCAGTGGGAGAGTATGACAGAGTGACGAATCCAAGTTTGAAATTTTTGGGTCCAATCGTCGACAATATATTATATATGGTCAGTATACCATTTCTGAAACAACAAACCTAATGGTGGCCTCAGACTTCTGCACAGTACTGTATGTCAGCTGTATAGAGGCAGCTGATTTGATATTATATTCATGTTCTGTCCTCAGGCACAGTAGTGTATTGATGATCAAACTACATGTGTACTGTGCTCGAGTTCAACTTAACTTTGATCTGTTGTAAAGGAGGTGGCAAAACATCTAAGACAGAAGCATGATATTGAGCTTCAGCAACAAAACCACGTTCGACCAACTAAACTCTCCTAGCACGAATGCTGCGTTAGCCAGGAGAGTCTAAGCTTAAAGTGAACAAAGCTTAACGTGGTTTAATGTTCTAAGCAGTGACCTAGGAAAACTGAACTCATGCCAGTAGTAGCAGAGAGAAGTTTGGTGTTCCTAGGTCACTGCTTTAGTACATTAAGCCATGTTAAGCTTTTTACTTTCCAGGTTTAAAATGGGAAGGAAAAAGCTGAAAGTAAAAGTGATTACTTTTGAACTTGAAATATGAAAACATATATTATTTACACCTAAACATTTGGCACAGTTTTTCACCATTTTGGAATCAAAATTTGGACTCCATAAGAACCAGAATCGCTAAGCAAAACTGGAATCAGAATCGGAATCGAACAAATGCAAACGATACCCAACCCTAGTCAAACGGATCAGATAGCCCTCAGTGGAGCAAGTGAGAAGAGAGCTGGGAAAACTTTGTATAGGCAAGGCTTTTGGGTCTGATGGAATCAGTCCAAGGATGCTAAAGACCTGTGCCAGCCATCTCAGTGGGATTTTGCAGCACCTGTGCTCATTTTATTTAAAGATGCAGAAAGTGTCTCCCCTCAGAAACACCTCCTGTATTGTTCCAGTGCCGAAGACCGCACACCCAAGGAATCTTAAGGACTTCAGACTAGTTGCACTCACATCTTGTGTCATGAAGACCTTTGAGAGCCTGGCACTCAAACAGTTCAGACCTTTAGGACCTTGGTTATAGACCATAAGGATCCCAGGCAGTTTGCATATCAGGCACACATGGGTGTCGAGGATGTTCTCATTAACATGCTTCACAAAACTTAGACACAAAGCAGAGCCACTGTACAAAAGGGCCATCACTTGGAACACTTAACATTCATGTTTCAAAGACAGTCCCTGGCAACAAAGGCTCACGTATCAACTAAGTCCGGCACCCATAAATTTCCCACACAGAGCTGTCTGACCTTCATCTTGGCTGTCCTGTGACATCATGACCAATAGGATTACGGAGGCTGGTCGAAATATAAGGCAAACACATTCTCCCAAGCCTCAGATTGACACCTTCTGTGAAGAGAGCAGGTCAAACGACCAGTGACCTAACCACACACATGCCAACCTATACACCTATCCACTTACACTGAATAGTGTTCTCATGTCATGTTGTGTAATGTAACATAAAAGATAACTTGGATGCTTGGACTGTGTATTCTGACCCCATGGTGACATCAAGGTCACATAAATAGCACACAAACAAAAACAGTACCATTAAACCGCACTGTCAGTCGTTCTTGTACAGCTACTGTCAGGATAAGGTTCTTTGATTTATCCAGTGCTTACACTTTCATGGATCATAGACCACAGTGAGATTCCAAAACTGTGTGTCAGGAGTGGTGGAGTAGAGTCTCTTACATTTCTTACATCTCCTACAGTGTCTCTTTCTTCATTGTGGACAGTATGAGCCCAAGATATTTCATGTTTTCAGCTCATTTGTTAATATACATCCATTCCTGCATTTTCCTGCAACACATTCCCGGGGGCAATTTAGTGCTAGTTATGAGGTTTAAAAAAAGATGATGTGATTTCAAACATTTGATGTCAACAGGTGATACAAAAGCAGTATTGACGAAAAGACTGAGTCTTTGAGGAGCAAAAATGCATGAGAAAGTTATCGAAATGTTTAAAACCAATGTTCCGCAAAGAAAGACTTGAAGGGGTTTGCATATTTCTTCTTCTACAGTGCAAAATATCATTAAATGATCCAAGGACTGTTAACCTTAAGTCAGTAATTAAAATGCCTAAAATAATTGTATCTCATTCGAAGTTATAGCACACAGACAACATTCCTTGACTTTTTGCAAAAGCACAAAATAGTGAATTAGCCACAATTCACATCAGGTTCACTCAGCTTTGTTATGGCGCTAATTAAACTGTGGAGAAAAAAAAGCAGTGGAATTGGGTGATCTTGATAAATCAATTTCAATTCACGCCTGCCCAAATGAGACACCTTCATCTCTTCAGCTAATAGATTTTTCCTTTCAGATTCTCTGTTTTTTCCCCCATTATCGACTACCATTCTGATCTTTTTTTGACAGCAAGGGAAGAAAATTTTCAATCCTTGTGACCACTGAGTGGGAGTGAGTATTTTACACTTTCTGACAGTGTTGATGGACTCGTTAAACCCAGGCCAAGTCATTTGACTGATATATTTTGTCATGGTTAATTGTGAAGTTACTGGAATCTAATCTCTCTGACCTACTGATTGGACCACTGCTGTCTCAAACCTAGTGCACTAACAGTTCACTAACCTTCTTACTCAAAAATGTTCATATCAGAATCTTGATCAGAATCCCAAATACAAACATATGGATGGTGCTGTTATAATCAAAAACCAAGAAGGTTGCCTATATACTGTTAACAGAAGGAGCATGCGGATGAATTACTACATTGATAGCCATACATACATAGCCATCTTTCATTTCATCACCTGTTTTATTTAAAGGACATGGATCTACCAAAGTCTGCTCTTCACAACATGTTTGTGGAAGTGTATCATGGCACAAACAAAGGAGATTCCTGAGGACCTCAGAAAAAGAGTTGTTGATGCTCATCAGGCTGGAAAAGGTTACAAAACCATCTCTAAAGAGTTTGGACTCCACCAATCCCAGTCAACAGACTGTGTACAAATGGAGGAATTCAAGACCCTTGTTTTTACCCGCCCCAGGAAGTGGTCTACCAACAAAGATCACTCCAAGAGCAAGGCGTGTAATAGTTGGCGAGGTCACAAAGGACCCCAGGGTAACTTCTAAGCAACTGAAGGCCTCTCTCATATTGGCTAATGTTAATGTTCATGAGTCCACCATCAGAAGAACACTGAACAACAACGGTGTGCATGGTACGGTTGCAAGGAGAAAGCCACTGCTCTCCAAAAAGAACATTGCTGCTCATCTGCAGTTTGCTAAAGATCACATGGACAAGCCAGAAGGCTATTGGAAGAATGTTTTGTGGATGGATGAAACCAAAATAGAACTTTTTGGTTTAAAAGAAAAGCATTATGTTTGGAGAAAGGAAAACACTGCATTCCAGCATAAGAACCTTATCCCATCTGTGAAACATGGTGGTGGTAGTATCATGGTTTGGGCCTGTTTTGCTGCATCTGCTGCATAGGCTCCACTATGATACACCTAACACTCGTTAAACTCCTCAGTTCATGATACATTTAACTTACGATGGATTTGTCGGAAACATATCCCCTTCATAAATCAGGGAGCACCTGTACAATACAACTCCATTAATGCATATAATGCCTTATACAGTGTGGATTTTCTGGGGGTCTGGAACAGATTAATTCAACTTACATTATATTATTATGGGAAAAATGTGGTCAGTACCACTGTACTCGTGCATTTTAGAAGTAATTTAGTACATAACAGCCTTGATTATGAATAAATAATATACACTTATTAAACACTTAATTGCTCTGTCACTTTGCCTAATCGAAAAATTCTAAAAACATTTTTTAATTCAGATATGAATGTACTGTTTTAGCTTGTGGTCCCAAAATATTTTGTTCCTCAGTGTAAGGATGTATCATATGAATAAGAAGAGGGAAGGTATGAATAAATGCAAGAAACAATCCTCCAGTTCACCTAACTACTGCTCAAAGCAAGCGAATTCCTTACTGATTTTCTTTTACTCTTTATGCTTCACCTTCTCCCCTCCTTGTATTTTTTATGGCTACTTCACTTTCAACCCTGCACTTCACATACCAGACACATTAGGCTTGTCTTCTCACTGAAATTTACTAAAAGCACCACACACTGCAGCCACCCACACTCTGTCCCTGTCTACGACAAACTCTGACATTGAGCCGCCCACACAAAAGGCACAGGTGGCACCTGTACACCTACTTAGCTGACTGTTTCTGCACATGTACCAGTGTCCCTAGGTTGTGACCAAAGTTAACCCTTACATACTGTTCATAGTCTGTATGGGCACGGTCATTTTTGATGTGCTCCAATATAAAGCCTTACAATTGGTCTCAATGCCAAATTCTGGACACCAATTGTTATTTTAGTTTCCTGGATCATGAAAACTGAACAATAAATAGGTTCGTAATGATAAATCTTTAAAAGGATGGTTGGAACCATAGTGTTTATGATTTACTTGGTGTTATAAAAAATATCCCAAACTATTTCATAATACCATGGGTCTACATAGCCTAGCGGTTAAGGTACTGGACTCTGGCCCAGAAGGTCCAGGGTTCAAATCCCACCTCTGCCAAGCTCCCACTGTTGGATCCTTGAGCAAGACCCTTAACCCACAATTGCCTGGATTGTAAGACTGTATCAACTGGAAGTCGCTCTGGATAAGGGCGTCTGATAAATGCTGTAAATATAAATATACAGTACTGGCCTAAGTCTTAGTCATTCTATATTTTTCAGTTTGTATTCTGTCTATTCTTTATTTGAGTTTTAGTGGTCACAGCACTTTGTTATTCTACAAGTACAGACTTTAGTCTATCTGATTCTCTACATGCTTTGTTAGTCCCATTTTCTCTGTTCTCTAATGGTTAGTGTGTGTTGCGCTAATGCGAGTGTGAGCACTTATGAATGATTAGTGGATGACTAACACAAACTGTGCAACGACAGATGAGCTACTGTCTCTGACTTTACATCTATATGGTAGTGCAATAAAGTGAATGTCTCTAATAAAGTGAACAGTGAACAGTGTTTTAAAACTCCAGCAGCACTGCTGTGTCTGATCCAATCGTACCAGCTCAACACACACTAACACAACACCAACACATCGTTGTCAGTGCAGTGCTGAGAATGATCCACCACCCAAATAGTACCTGATCTGTGAGGGTCCTGTGGGGACCTACCATTAGAGAACAGAGAAAAGGGGACTAACAAAAGTATATAGAGTAACAGAGCACTGTAGGTCAGTCACATCAATGGTTTTCCAGTCTTTACCATACCACTACATTCCCTCCATGTTTGCCATTTCAATTACATTTTTTTCCTTGGCTAGAGGGATAAAGACCTGAGTTATTGACGATACATCCGATGAATGGGAAACAACCAGTCTGGAGAGCCCTGGTGTCATTCAAATAGCATTTTTGTTTGCAATCTTCCCTGTCCTCAGACATGCTATTGAAGACCAGCTGAGTGTTGTTCTTTGAAATAAATGTCTACTTTGCTGTTAGATCACCATCCTCGGGATTTTTTTCATCTTCGTCTGAAGAGTTGTGATCAGTATTATTTGCATGGCATTGTCCTCCTGATCTTCCACCCCCTCATGTTCACTGTCTCCTACAAGGATGCGGCGAACCATCCGTATCCACTTCATAGTTGCTGCAAAGCTCTGATTGGAATGAAATGGAGCTCAGGCAGGTGTGCCAATTTTACAGTCATGAGCCCACATCACTACCTCAGGAAATTAAGTGCTTGCATGGAATCAAATCCCATGCTCTAGCTTTTACAACGCCAAATCACAAGAAAGTTGGAACAGCATGGAAAATATTCAGTGTTTCTCACATTTACTTTGACTGTTATTTCAAGATATTTCAGGGTTTTTTTTCTGGTCAACTTCATTTCATTTGTTAATAAACATCCATTCCTGCATTTCAAGCTTGCAAGACATTCCAAACAAAATTGAGATGGGGCAATTTAGGTCTAATAATGAGGCTAAAAAAACTAAATAATGATGTGATTTCAAACAGTTGATGTCAACTCGTGATTGCAATCAATCAATTTGTCCAAAAGGAGTTTCCATGACAGAGAATCTCTAGTTTGTTAACAAATGTGTGGGAAAGTTTTTGGACTTGTGACAGTGTTGGGACCCCATCTGACTGCCACCATGATTTCTTGACCAAATACTAAAGGTATATGCCTACATATGCCAGTTTAACTGTTTCAACAATCACATTGACGAACATACAATTAATTCAATACATGTGGTTCAAAACTGACCTAGAACAGAACATTTGTTAGGAAAACATGTAGCACCTGTACAGAAAACTGTTGGAAAATAGCGCCATTTTTGTCAATTGGGGTCACATTACGGAAAGTCATCAACTTCCTAAAAAAGTATATTTAGGGTGGTTTCACTGCACAAAAATGACAAAATGGATCATATTTTACCTGAACGATATCTAAGAGTAAACAATGGCTGAAAAGCAAAAACCTGACTTGGCCAGATCTGAATTGGTCAGACGCTGGCTTGTTTTCTCATTGCTGCACAAAGCAAGAAATACCAACAATTCAAACCTTTTTGTTAATCATCTTCATATTTCAATCAGACATCTTGTCACAGACATTCAAAGATAGATCGAAACTGATAAACATTTGATAGAACCATCAATGTGCACAACATTCCGTTGGTGCTCCCATTCCTTCACCAGAATGATTTTTTTCAAACCCTAGACCTTTTCAGAAAGGAATCCAACAGTAATTGTTAAATACTGCAATACTCAGGGTTACAAATTTAGGCTGATTTTTATCTGATTCAAAAGAACATCCATGCCAATACAAAACTCTGTACAGACTGTCCTTGGCTTTCATCAGACAAGTTATCAAAATACATATCACTTATGGCTGGACTTTCGAAGAGGTAAAAAGGCATGAGGATGGTTTAACTAAGTTTCAAATTTAACTCCTAAACCTTTATTCATTGAGAAAATGCTGGGAAATACTACTTTACAAACAAATAACTACAGAATATCTATTCTTTTCATTTAGAAAAAGCCTTCAGTGAAGACGTTTGAAGTAGAGGTATCTTGAAAAATGGAAAGGTCAGATTCAGACCTTTTATGTGCAGCAGACAATGTAATTTACCGCTTTTCCCCATCTAATTGGATTCATTTTCTTGCTGAACAGAGAAATCTGAAATGGGACACAAAAGATCCCCTATGTTTACTGATACTATTTAATGTGTTGAACTCACTCAAGGGCAAACATTTCATTTCAGTGTTTCATCGCTAGGAACAATCAGTAACATTCCAAAAAGTGCAATTCTTGAGGAGGACAACAAAGTTGCTACCACAAGTACGTTGTATTAAATATATATACAGTCACTGGCCACACCTTGCTAGTACTTGGTTAGACCCTCTATTCCCTTCAAGGCTGCCTTAATTATTCGTGGCATAGATTCAACAAGGTGCAGGAAACATTCCTTAGAGATTTTGGTCCATACTGACATTATTGCATCATGCAGTTGCTGCATATTTGAGGGCTACACGCCCATGATGTGAATCTTCCATTCCACCACATTCTAAATGTGCCATTTAGAAACCAGTTTGAGATGATTTCCATTGTGATACACTGATACACTGTGGTCATGAAGGGAAACACATGGCCAGCAACAATACTCAGGTAGGCTGTGGCATTTAAACAATGCTCAGTTGGTATTAAGGGGCCCAAAGTGTGCCAATAATATAGCCCCCACACCATTACACCACCAACAACAACCTGAATTGTTGAAACAAGACAGGATGAACCTATGGTTTCATATTGTATACACCAAAATCCTGACCATACCACCTGAAGGTCACAACAGAAATCAAGACTCATCAGACCAGGCAACATTTTTGTCAATCTTCTATTGTCTAAGACAATCTTCTGCTGCTGTAGCCCATCTGCTCCAATGTGTTGTGGTTTCAAAAATGCTGTTCTGCATACCTTGGTTGTATTGAGTGGTTATCTGCATTAGTGTTGCCTTTTTATCAACTCAAACCAGTCTGGCCATTCTCCTCTGACCTCTGGCATCAACAAAGTATTTTTTCACACAGATTATACTATGCCTATGGGATGGAATGAGGGTAAACAGGAGGAGACACTGGGATGCCCACAATAGTGTCATCTACAAACAGATGTCTACAGAATATGCAAATAAAATAATGAGCTAGTGAACTTGGTTGGTGGAACATGGTTCAACAATCTCCCAAAACTCAAATAATTATTATTTATTAAATCTACACACTAGCCAATTTAGAGTGACCAATCAACCTAATGCATGTCTTTGGACTGTGGGAGGAAACCAGAGCACCTGGAGCAAACCCAGGTGGACTCAGGGAAGACATGCAAACTCTGTATTTCTAAACTCTTTTTCTCTTTTTCAGTCTTCTTGTCAAACCTGTCTGTTGCTTTTGTTTTCATCAAACATACACACCTATAAATATCGTTACTGTATGTGCTTAACTTTAAGGTTTGAGACACTTAAATACACTGTAGTGCAGCTGGTACTCATTTGCTGCTGATTGTCAGTCACTGAGTGCGTGTACATGCACTTAATAATTTGATCATAGTCAGATTTCGGCAGTTACCTGATTATTCAAGTGGTCATGTATACAGCGTACTCCGATCTAGAAATCAGATTAAGAAATGCGATGAAGAGAGCTGGATTTTATTCCAGTAATCGGATTACTCATAGCATGTATACCAGTTAGCTGATTTCCTAACCAGATATGGTTGACAGGGCCTCCTATTCTAAATTTTCCATTTGGTTGACAGTTTTTTTCTTACAGGATCTGGCAGTCCTGGAATTAATTGCGCCACGGAATTAAAGGCAGCAACATGGCTGTCAAACACCATACTAGCATTATTAAGGAGGATCTCATGTCATTCAGACAAAACAGGATAACATATATACATTGCACAGCTGATGTTTGCTAAACAAAAATTCTCAGCTTTCAGTTCTACTTGTCTCCAGAGTCTCATTACATGTACCAGAAATCTTTCAAATCCAACATTCCTGATGCCATGACCTGAATGGAATTGAGAGATTGAATGCTGGACTGAGGGGAACGTGTCTAAGCTGCAGATCAGGTGTCAGTGTATACAGTGACAATTCGGTGATACAAGTACCTCACCTGTCTACACTCATCTGAGGAGTTTAACTCTCAGATTAACTTATGTTATTGAAGGAATTGGTGCCAGTTGAGCTTTCTATTTAACTTATTAAAAGATTCACATTTAGTAAAGTAGAAAAAAATGGTTATGTATTAATGTATGTTATTTGGAATGGCACAGTGGTGCAAGAGGTTACATCTCCGATTCCCTGGAGTCTGCCTATGGTTTGCCTTGGTCTGCCCCACGTACTCCCTTCCCCTCACACATTTGAAGGACATGCATTAGGTTAATTGGTCGCTCCAAATTGGCCCATTGTGAATGTGTATGACTAGTATAGATGTAAAATTGCTCCTGTCGTGAATAGCCAAATGATGCTCATATGACGTTAAAGAAATACATAAACAAACAAACAATGTCATTTGGAAGCTGAAAAAATGGTTTGCGGCCAACTGATGATATCAAGTCAGCTTCGGACTCAACAAAATGTAGGAATTCAGGGTGACACAAAAATCAATAGTCAGTATTAAGCACAAGTCTATAGTACACGAGAATAAAAGAAAAAGCTTAGTCATATACTAAAGCTCTCACCCTAGAGCCAAAAGGAAAAAATAAACTCTGAGGCTGGAACTGAAGTCACTACAAAAGGTCGAGGAAGTGACTGGAGCATGAAAGGCTGTGAATCCTGTTGCTCTTCAAATCTAAGCTCTTCAAACATTTTCACATCGTTGCCTCGATTCATGTAGTGAAATGGAAATGGCGACATCTGGTGGTCAAGGTTAGAATAGTTCTATCATTAATTCGCACACGACAGGTTGACCGGATTCAAACTCCGAGATTACGTTACGTTAAAGTTCAGTCTGGACACCGATAATGTTTGGACAGAAAGTTGCATAAATTCACTCGCAAACCTTGCACTCATAAGAAAGTCACTTCCTCCATTTTTGTTAGTGACTTTGGTTCCACTCAGGGAAAAAAGTAGTGTGAAATTTGACAGTAGAACCATGAAGTGGCCAAATTACCACCAAAATTCATAGTACAACTGTGAAATAATTCATGGTCAGTTCACAGTCCACCAAGTTTACAGTTGTACTATGAAATTTCACAGTAGAACCATGAAGTGGCCAAATTACCGTCAAAAATTCATAGTAGAGCTGTGAACTTTATGGTCAAACTGTGAAAGTTCACATTAAAACTGTCAAGCAGTTCACAGTTTTACTATGAAAACTCACAGTAATTTTTTCCTGGGCAATCTCAGAGTTTATTTTTCCTTTTTCCTTTAGTATATGACTAGGCTTTCTCTTTTATTGTACGGAAAATGGGATAAAATCACAGAAAGAGCTACAAATGCTTCGAGATATGCTTCTTAAATCTCATTGTTCCAGGTAGTCCCACAGATTTTCAAAAAGATTCACATCTGGGCTTTGTGCAGACCAGTCCAGATGTGTGGTGGCTCCTGAATGTTCATCATGCCAGTCAGTAACATTTGCAGCCATGTGAAGTTGAGACTTTTCATCTTGGAACAAATACAGTGATAGTAATGTTATGTTCCTCGGTAACATAATGAGCAAAAGGCAAAACCTGGCTGTCCAGCAGCTCAATGTAGGGATTGTGGTTTAAATGTATTCTCACCACGAAAGTAAAACACCCCAGAACATCACAAAACCTCCTCCAGCTTGGACCACATCTTGCACCCAGTTGTCACTGAAGGCTTCCTGAGGTCTTCAATGAGCACAATGCCTAGCATCATTCACATACAGGCAGAAATGAGATTTGTCTGACCAGATTTTCATTCATGACCAATCCAATTTTTTTTTTCATCCTCTGTAACGTGGCAACTTTGCGAGCAGAAGTGAGCAACTCTGCTCCATATGTTCATAATATGCAGTTCCCTGCGGAGTGTTCTTTCAGAAATTGGTTGTCAGGGACCTGCGTTGACTTCTAGAAGGAATTCTTGCCTGGAAGCAAAGCATTTTTGATACATCCAATTGTCAGTTTTGTCTTTCAGCCACAATCCTGATGAGTATTTCCTGTAGACTGGGATTGTTGCCTCTGCTGGTAGACCTGTATGACTGTACAGAACCTGTCACCTTTACTGGACCATGACCAACATGTTTCAAGCAAACCTCAAACCCACATGCTACTGAAATCATCTGCATTTTGAATCACAGTTAAGAAGAATAGTCAAAGTAATAGGCATGTCCTGCCAGTGATAAAGGTTCTTTGAACCTGGAGACTTCCAGTGGACTATAGGATAGGTAACTGATACACCCACAAATGTAACTTATTATTAAGGTACCCATAACTTTCTTTCACCAGGAACTCAGCTAATACCACCAATACACCCCAAATACCATCCATTGTAATTCAGTCCACTGATGACATCGTAATGAATCATTGATGATTGGCTCAGAAACCAAGGGCATAGGTTTGGTTATTTTGGGAGGACAGAATTGTTCCTGCCAATATTTGAGCGAACCTGTTTGCTTTGTCTTTAGACTAAAACCATATTAGAAATTTCAGATGTGCCCTGATCAGTGTGCTTACAACGGTAAGTTTTCAGGGCTCTCAGGCCACACCTATAACAAGGACAAATAACTATTCTTGCAGATGACCTACTCTCATGCCTCTACTGAATGCACTGCATTGCACATGACACAAAAGGAAATTTGGTGCTTTCCGATGCTTTTTGTACTTTGTAGATATAACATCATCAAAAAAGAGGCGTTATAAACACCTAAAGAGGTTCCAAACGACCCAGACAGACCACCAGTAGAGAGGATTGTTTGATCCAATGACAAGCACAAGCATCGTTGTCCACCATCCAGACACAGCTGGCACCTTCCCTACACACCCCTGTCTCTGCCCAAACCAATTCTAGGCACGTTGCATAAGGAGATTTGTTGTCACAGCACCCATTATGTCTTCTGCCACTGACAGCCAGCCACCATCACATTTGCTTGCAGTAATGTCATAAACAAGAAACCTGGACTGCTATGGACAGGAAATGTATCATCTTGAGTGACTGGGATCCGATCTGTTTGGGATCCGATGGAAGGGTTCAAATATGGAGGCCTCCTGGTGAGCTCTTCAATCCTGCCTTTGCTGTGGGGCAACACACTGTTGGTGTGACACCCCAACTGCTGGTGCGAATGATCTGGAGAGCCATTGCACACAACAGTTGGTCACACCTAGTAGTGAAATGAGGGACACTAACAGATCAGTGATATGCGCAGAACATCCTGCAGCCACATGTGTTGGCTTCCTTGCTGATTCCGAAGACATGCATGTCTTTAGTATTGTAAATCTGTATTGTATGTTGTTATTGTTTATTTCCAATAAAAACATTCTTCTTCTGTCTGCGGCTCCCAATAGGGGTCGCCACAGTAGATCTGATCTTACTACTCCTAATTTCAAATATACAGGTATGCACTTTTTATTGGCTATCTGAAATAAAAATCTTTCTCTTAACTTCGGACATAGCGGCCATAAATTGCTGTCTGATGTATGATGGTACAGTACAGTGGGGCAAAAAAGTATTTAGTCAGCCACTGATTGTGCAAGTTCTCCTACTTAGAAAGATGAGAGAGGTCTGTAATTTTCATCATAGGTACACTTCAGCTATGAGAGGCAAAATGAGAAAAATCCAGAAATCACATTGAAGGATTTTTAAGGAATTTAATTGTAAATTATGGTGGAAAATAAGTATTTGGTCAATAACAAAAGTTCAGCTCAATACTTTGTAACATAACCTTTGTTGGCAATGACAGAGGTCAAACGTTTCCTGTAAGTCTTCCACCAGGTTGGCACAAACTTAGCTAGCTGGTATTTTGGCCCATTCCTCCAAGCAGATCTCCTCTAGAGCAGTGATGTTTTTTGGCGGCAACACAGACTTTTCAACTCCCTCTACTATTTCAAATGGTCTTGTATGTCTTCCATTTTCTTACAATTGCTCCCACAGTTGATTTATTCACACCAACCTGCTTGCCTATTGTAGATTCACTCTTCCCAGCCTGGTGCAGGTCTACAATTTTCTTCCTGGTGTCCTTCGACAGCTCTTTGGTCTTGGCCATGGTTGAGTTTGGAGTCTGACTGTTTGAGGCTGTGGACAGGTGTCTTTTATGCAGATAACGAGGTCAAACAGGTG
Organism: Ancistrus triradiatus; assembly: GCA_025084515.1. Classification (NCBI taxonomy): domain Eukaryota; kingdom Metazoa; phylum Chordata; class Actinopteri; order Siluriformes; family Loricariidae; genus Ancistrus; species Ancistrus triradiatus. The sequence continues at coordinate 120,274 of JAJAGP010000160.1, forward strand.
TCATTAATACAGGTAACGAGTGGAGGACAGAAGAGCTTCTTAAAAAAGAAGTTACAAGTCTGTGAGAGCCAGAGATCTTGCTTGTTTGTGGGTGACCAAAAACTTATTTTCCACCATGATTTACAATTAAATTCTTTAAAAATCCTACAATGTGATTTCCTGGATTTTTTTTTCTCATTTTGTCTCTCATAGTTGGCGTGTACCTATGATGAAAATTACAGACCTCTCTCATCTTTCTAAGTAGGAGAACTTGCACAATCAGTGGCTGACCAAATACTTTTTTGCCCCACTGTATACAGTACTGTACTGAACTCTGATGAACATATTTTTCTTAATAATTATTACAGACTCCTATGATAATTGCTTATTTATGTACTGGCAGCGTATCATTATTACTTTGTTGCCCTCTCGTGCAGGGAGGTAAGTAGGTTACAGGTTACTTTATTCATACCCGTAGGTAAATTCGATTTGCAGTAAGTGAGTCAGCATCCCATTACAAAACATTTACACACAAAACACAAACAAACATAAGAGTTCTTAAGTTCCCAACCCTTTAAGGCATATTTAACCTATTCTTCTGAGTAATGGCTACTGGAATGAAACTGGCTTTGTATCGCTTTATTCTACATTCTGGAGCTCTAAACCTTCGCCCATAGGTGAGAAGCTGAAATTCAATATACAGAGGGTGAGTGCTATTAGCTAAAATCAAGTCAGTTAGCCTCTTTAACTGTCTGTTATACAAAAGCTCTAGATTAGGTAATGTCCTCCCAATCAATCTGCTAGACCATTTAACAATCTGTTTCAGACAGTTTCTATTCTTTCTAAGACTGATTTCCAAGCCATGCCACCAATGAGAAGGATAAAACTGATCCACTAAAAGGCTGATGAAACAAGGTCGTAATGCAGTAATTGAGGCTTCTCAAATGCTGGTGTCCTTTTAGCCTCAAAGTACAGTTTTGAGTCAATAATTGTCCCAAGATATATGTAAGACTTCACACATTCCACTATCTGACTCGTAATAAGTGTGGCATCATGAGTGTGAGCATTCTGTCTGAACTCAATGACCATTCTTTAATTGAAGATAAGACTCTTCACACCACTTGACTGGACCATAACTGAACCATGACATAGCGTTATGCTTCTTCTGCACCGTTGGTCACACAAGCCAATCAACGCTGTGGATCCACGAGCAGAGGTGGGAGTTAGAATTCCTAAGCATAAGTCCATCATTCTCTCAAAAGCTCAGTACCTTACCAGTCGAGCAAGTTGGCTCATGTTTGGACCAAAGGCTGTTTTCATATGATGTGTTTGTGTGTATGACTTTTCTCTACTTATTTGTAATATATATATGTTACAAATAAGTAGAGAAAAGTCGCTCCACAAGAGTTTTAGCGGACGATGGATGCTCAAACGTGCTCAAAAGTTTGCCTCCACATTCAGAGAAAACGAAAGGTAAAATGCAATATGTGTGGAAAGTTGATCTGTTGTAAAAGAGACTGCGCTTCCAACATGGAAAAATATCTAAAGCACCAGCATGATATTCAGCTTCAGCAGTGTCCAGTGTTCAACTGTCTGTGGTCTGCTAGCCCAGATGCTGCAACGCTTAATGTGAGCAAAGCTTAACGTGGTTTAATGTCCTAAAACAATCACATGTTCATCATTTCAGCATCATTTCATACTTATGACCAGTAACAACTAAGAGAGGTTTGGTGTTCATAGGTCACTGCTTTAGTACTTTAAGCCACGTTAAGCTTTTTTACTTATAATAGGTTTAAATGGGAAGAAAAAGTTTAATGTAAAAATGATTACTTTTGAAGTTTGGAAAAAAAAAAAAAAGATATACTTTATACTTAAACATTTGGCACATTTTTTCACTATTTTGGATCAAAACTTGTTTTCAATAAGAACTGGAATCGATAAGCAAAAGCGGAATCAGAATCTTCTTCTTCTTCTTCTTCTTTCGGCTTCTCCCTTTATCAGGGGTCACCACAGCGAGTTAAACGTTTCCACCTCACCCTGTCCTCCACGTCCTCTACTCTCACCCCAACTCCCTGCATATCTTCATTTACCACAACCAAATAACTCCTCTTTGTCTTCCTCTCCGTCTCTTGCCTGGCAGCTCCATCGCCAACATCCTCCTACCAATATATCCACTATCCCTCCTCTGCACATGTCCAAACCATCTCAAACTTCCCTCTCGAATTTTGTCTCCCAATTTTCCAACCTGTGCTGTCCCTCTGATGATCTCATTCCTAATCCTGTCCACCCTAGACACTCCTAAAGAGAACCACAACATCTTAAGTTCTGCCACCTCCAACTCTGCTTCCTGTCTCTTTGTCAGTGCCACTGTCTCTAAGCCATACAACAAGGCTGGTCTCACTACTCTCTTATAAATCTTTCCTTTCACTTTTGCTGCGACCCTTTTGTCACACAGCACTCCTGACACTCTTCTCCACCCACTCCATCCTGCCTGTACTCTCTTCTTTACCTCCTTTCCACACTCCCCATTTCCTTGGACAGTTGATCCCAAGTACCTGAACTCCTGGACCTTTGTGACCACTGATCCCTGTAGCCTGACTGTTCCACCTGCCTCCCTTTCATTTACACACATGTATTCTGTCTTACTACAGTTGACTTTCATTCCTCTCCTTTCCAGATTATACCTCCACATCTCCAAGTTCTCTTCTACCTGTTCCCTGTTCTCACTACAGATCACAATGTCGTCTGCAAACATCATAGTCCACGGCGATTCCTGTCTGACCTCATCTGTTAGTCTGTCAATCACAAGAGCAAATAAGAAGGGACTCAGGGTCGATCCTTGATGCAGTCCCACCTCTACCTTGAAGCTATCTGTCACTCCTACAGCACATCTCACCGCTGTCTCGCTGTTCTCATACATGTCCTGCACTAATCTAACGTACTTTTCAGCCACTTGAGACTTCCTCATACACCACCACAGTTTTTCAAAAGTGGAATCAGAATCATAATCAATAAAATGCAAATGTTACCCAACCCTTGAAAATACTCTTCATATTTACATTACAGGAACATATAAAGACTATGTGACTATGGTAATGGACGGTCCACATCAATTATGGTCAATGACCTGTTTCACATAATGAAATGTGGACATCAAACTGCACATACCTGTACTTAACAATAACAATGTATCTAATGACACTGAACATTGCTGTATTACAACCACTGAGAGGTTAGCAATATACTGTAGTTGCCAGGATTCCCTTACAAGAAAACCATTAGTTATGCACCTTCTGGTGTTTGAGAACTACATTTACTTTTATAAAATGCAGCACATAAAACAGTTTGTAGTTGCTTATGGCATGTGTTGTGCTTGTTAAAGGGAAATGTGCAGTGGGACCTTAGCTGGAAACATAAGGAGTTGTGTCTGATGAGGGACGAAGGATGAACTGATAAGCCTGAAGTCTGATGGCCATAAACTGCAGAGCTGTGTCTTTTTTCGTGTGCTCTGTTGGCATTGAGGCAGATGAAAATAGAGGAATATTGACTTCCTCCCTTGCTTTGGCCTCTTTTGGACATCCAGATAGCAGATTACCTGTTTTAAATAATTCAGTGTTGGACCGATTTAAATATTTGATCCTTTGTTTCAAGAAACTTGATGCATAATGGATAAGTTTGTGTTTAGAATGCGATTAATGCTTTGAGACAGTGTAGCTCTCCAACAATAAAGGAGACTATTGAGGAAATTTTGGATGGTGTACATGTCTTCTGCATTAATACAATGAAATTCCATACAATGATGCCCTGGGTGGCCTTAATAATCCCAATGATTTGAGTAGACTGAAAGGACAGGAATCTAAACTTTGGAAACGGATGTTCACAGGGCTGATTGGAAGAGTTACTTATCTCCAGCAAAAGGAGATACTCATCACCTGAACAGCCAGCGAATGTACCACTTGGTGATGAAGTCTGGTAAGTAACCATTCTCTTTTTTCTAAAATAGAATAACAAGGAAAGCACTAGACAGAGAGTTGAAACAAGAGACATTTCAGTAAAACTTGGTACAGAAAAGAGAGTTTGAGTACCAGCAGAGAGATTGGGTACCAGTATTCTGTGTCCTTCCTGAACAGATGTGTCAGGTCACAGGAGAGTGCACTACAAGAGAAGAAATGCACTAGAGAAAAAAACGAAAATGTGCCTGTGAATCTCTCTATGGAGGGAAAAACTCGGTATCATTGGAAGGTACAAGAAGCTAATCAGGAACCAAAGCAGGCATAGGGAGTCTCAATGATTATTTGTAACCCTTTCAAGAGCAGTTGAATTGTAAAAAAGAATATATCAAAATATATTAAAAACTATGAATTAACAATGATTTAATGATTTAACATCATCAGATTTTCGCTCAAGTCCTAAAAGTAGATAAAGAGAACCCAGTTAAACAAATAAGACAAAAATATTATACTTGGTCATTTATTTATTGAAAAAAATGATCCAATATTACATATTAGTGAGTTAAAAAAGTATGTGAACCTTTGCTGTCAGTATCTGGTGTGACCCCCCTGTGCAGCAATAACTGCAACTAAACGTTTCCTGTAACTGTTGATCAGTCCTGCACACCGGCTGGGAGGAATTTTAGCCCATTCCTCTGTACAGAACAGCTTCAGCTCTGGGATGTTGGTGGGTTTCCTCACATTAACTGCTTGCTTCAGGTCCTTCCACAACATTTCTATTGGATGAAGGTCAGGACTTTGACTTGGCCATTCCAAAATATTAACTTTGTTCTTCTTTAACCATTCTTTGGTAGAACGGCTTGGGTGCTTAGGGTCGTTGTCTTGCTGCATGACCCACCTTCACCTTGAGATTCAGTTCATGGACAGATGTCCTGACATTTTCCTTTAGAATTCTCTGATATAATTCAGAATTCATTGTTCCATCAATGATGGCAAGCTGTCCTGGCCCAGATTCAGCAAAACAGGCCCAAACCATGATACTACCACCACCATGTTTCACAGATGGGATAAGGTTCTTATGCTGGAATGTAGTGTTTTCCTTTCTCCAAACATAACGCTTTCTTTTTTAAACCAAAAAGTTCTGTTTTGGTCTCATCCATCCACAAGACATTCTTCCAATAGCCTTCTGGCTCGTCCACGTGATCTTTAGCAAACTGCAGACGAGCAGCAATGATCTTTTTGGAGAGCAGTGGCTTTTATTTAATTGCAGACAGTATGATTTCATGCTTTCATGCTGATCCTACACACAAGCCTTACTTAATGATAATACCTTACAAACTACTCTTATTTAATTTTTATCTCCAGTGTACCCTGAAGACCAATAAAATGTCCTTTGATTTTTCATGGTATAACTGTTAGAATTCTTTCAAATTTTTTGGTGGCCAGTTCCAAATTATCCAATTCCATACACTCCAAAAGTATGTGCTGTTTAACAACCACATTATGTTTTGTTTTTAGGGGGTTTTGTATGTTTGTTTGCATTTGCATGCAAACTGGAGTACCCAGCAAAAACCCACGCAAACACAGGGAATTCATGAAAACTTCACAGAGGCAGAGCCCAGGGTTGAACCAGAGCTGTGAGGCAACACTGCTAACCACTGCACCTCCATGCCACCCTATTATCTGTATTAATAATGAGAAATTCCAGCATGATCTGTATGAAATATTACTTTCTCTCCCTTTCAGATCACTGACTTAGTCAATAAACAACTGTTTAACAACTGTCTGAAAAACTGTTCTTTCCACTTTCAGCTAGAGAAAGCAGCTCTTTAATCCCTATAGCAAGATATACTAAACATGACAGCTGTAGGGCTAGAAGAAAATAACTTTCAGCACAGCCTGTCTTCTGATCTCACCCCTTTTTTTGTAGATTACTTGAAGGATGCAATCTCTTTTTATCACACAGACACCTAGGGAGACATTTCAGAAGGTAAGCATCCCTGCAATTATGGAAAAGGATGAGGTAGAATCAGAGTTCCACAGAAAAGACACACTAACCAGTCAGCAAAAGTGTGGAGTTTATGACACATGCAAAATACTGGTCATAAGCAATATACTGTGTATATATATTCACTCCAAATGCATCACTAGAGTTTCGTGAATGGGGGCTAAGTTTTGACTGGGGGAACAAGAGGTAAGCCACACAGGAGAATGAAAAAATGACCCAGAAAGGCCCGCACTATGAAACTAGCATAAAAACAATTTGAAGAAATTGCCTCATAGCAGCAAATTTCTTTGAAGAAACAATGTCATTCAAAGTTGTATTGGGTACACATCATATATGACTGATATAACTACTATCCTTCTAATAGTAAGAGATACAGATCAAACGAAGCCACAAGCAATGTTATTGCCGTAGCAGGTCCTGAATATACTTCAAATACTGAGGATATAGATAGGTACAATCAAATGTGCATCTGGTCTGTAGCTGCATTCATGTTTAATAAATTGGATGACTGAATTTGGACAACGTGACTGTGGTGGGGTTCCCAATTTAAGTTATTTGTTTTCACACAAGGAGTTTTAACAAATCAAAGTCCACTACATCCTCAGCTACAAAAAGGCTACAAAGGGCTGTTGGTAATACCACAACAAAAAGGAATAAACCAAAAGTGGCAGCACCAGCCAAAATAGGTTTTTCAATGTAATTTTGTTAGCAGCAGCCCTAAGGTTTTCTTACATCCAGTAAATGCATCAAATAACTTACATTATGAGGAAACTATTACTAGATATATTTAGCTTTAATTTGTTTTCTTTCCTGCCTTTACTAACAAGATTTTTTTTTATTCATCAGATTTAACTTGTGTTAATATTTGATTTAAACCGCAAAACTTCTCTCACCTGACTGGTCACTGGAGGAGTTGGTGGCTTTACAAAAATGTTTTGTACAATATATCCACATAGACGTAGAAGAATAATCTTGAGTTATGATCAACTATTAAGTTATTATAAACAGGTATCTGTATAATAGACAGACATAAAAATCAAGAGAGAACAAGCCCTAAATTACTGCAATGTTGCTTTTGGCTTTTTTCATTGGGCTACTTTTTGTTCGTCAATCATCAACAATTCATCTTGGTTAGTTAATGTAACAGACATTCAAATAATGCATTTACTTTGTTTTTGTATTGAAATTGCACTCACCTTCAAGAACATTCACTCACGTAGACATCTCTTAGACATAGTGTGGAATATTTTTAAAAAGTGGTACAGAAGCGATAGCTTGCCACATAAAAAAGCATTCAACCCTTGCTTCAGGTTTCAGGAATGTTATGAGGCCACAGTTCCACCCCCAGGTCCTAGTCATTCATTACATTGTGAATGTGGAGACAGACAGCACAGTTGAATAAAAGAGAATAAATAAGAAACACTTTATCATTTAAGCTAATAATGAATGTTTATTTGGGGGGTGCATGGAATAACAATGTCCATGGTTCAGTCTACACATGATTCAAGAGTGATTGTGTTATTACCCTCTGTGGCTTAGCTATGCCTGTCACAAACAAGTTACCAAGAGGAGAGCAAGACAAACATAAGTACATGTGTGAAAGGTTTATTTACAGTGGACATAGTGATGCACAGTGAATACAAAACATAACCAATGCTAAACACAAAAGAACAAAACAGGAACAACACAACAAACTAATTATATGAAATACAACAATACAATACTAACACGAACATAAACTAACAATGACCACTACAAACCGCAATGTTAACAGTGCACAGCTAACAAACAAAGCAAAACCACATGGTGCTAACACATAACATTCAGGACACTAAACAAGACATGAAACAACTTCAAGAAACAACCAGACAACCAGACAAGAGTGTGGAGACCACTCAGGAGCCAATAATCAACAGGGAAGTGAGAAGGCCAGACAAGGGACTGAACAGGAAGGGGAGTATTTACAGGAATGGTACAGGAGGTGGCAACAGCTCCACCTGCTGTGGAAAGAGAAAAGTGTCAGAACAGAGTCATGCAGGATGACATGTACTTACTTAAAACACTATTCTTCACGACAATGTTTCATTCACATGTGAGACATTTTCTTTTTTTCTTAGATACTGAGAGTTTATTTTAAAAGAATTAATTTATTTATAAGATGTTTCCTACTTTCTTGTTAGACAAACATTCAAAACAAAAAACAAAAATAATGGCAGGTGGGAAGTGTAACAAATCCCTAGAGATGCACATAACACGCTTTTCACCTCAAGTAAAACTTTCAAAACATAAACAAGAAGAACTCAGCAGTGTGGGTAGGTTTCTCATTAATTCAGATTGCTATAGCATTATCACTCGCCTTGGAATTTTTGCAGTGTGTAAACCCTAGGAATTATAGAGTCTTAGTGAACAATCCCTAAATATTGTTGGATTAACCATAAAGCCATAGCAAACAATATTTTAATTTAGCTCACAGAAAGAAAGAGGGGAGAGCGGGAATAAGAAGTGTTTGATCAGCTTGAGTTAATTTCACAGACAAGACAGTTGGTTTAAGCTGAAATGTTGAGACTTTTTATGGTTTGCACTGATATATTGAGTGAACAGTGAGCTTTGTTTTTAATTGCCTTAACACTACTAATTTGTAATACATTTTTGAAATTATTGTGCATAAGAAGCAGTATGATTTGATGTTATTGAAGCCCTGATTCATACAAACTTTGATAAAAATTTGAAATGATTGTTGGGAAAAACATGGGTGATTCTTCAATTAGGTGAAATTTTACATCCCCAGGTTATAAATTCATGTTAGAAATACTTTGTTACAAAATAAATGACCTAGGAATTAAACATATAATTCAATGCATCACCAGAAAACTGTATGAACCAAAATTATTGTGACTGTGGTTTAGACATCAATACTTTGCCACTTTGGCCTCGTCCCCAACCCAGACAAATTCTTCGGGATCAATTCATTTTTAAAAAATCATAATGTGTGCTTTAATAATAATTTAAAAAGACACAGAATGTAATCATTTTGTTCATATCTATATAACATGTGTATATTTTCAAAAAATGAACCAAAATAATTGTTATTTCCATTTTTTAAAATGTTTTAAACATCAATACTTTTGCTACTTTGACCTTTTCCCAAACCTAGACAAATTCCTCTTTATCAATTCATTAAAAAATCATGTGTCTTTTAATAATAGCTTAAAAAGACACAGAATGTAGTCATTTTTTTCATATCTATAAAACTTTCATTTTATTTTTATTTTGAACAATATATTATTACCCCTAACATTACTGTCATTACCACAAATTAAAGCCAGCTTAAGTATTAATAATAATTTTTTTTTATGAATTATTATAATTTAACTACATATTTAAATTCTTTATAAATGCTGTTGTAGCAATCACTTTACTTAACATGTCAACATTATCTTGACATATTTAAAAGTATTAGTAATATTATATTTCAAAAGTTAAGATGATTAAAAAAGAGCCCCCAATTTAAGAATCACTCTAAAATGAATTATGAAAGTCTAGAATGAAATACTATGACAAAAGTCTGTGACAGGCTTTTTAAAAAGACAACTGGTTATATTAACATATTGTATCCCAAATTACTTCAAAGGGTCTGCAAGATGAAGAAATTTGAGGACAATTTAGATTTGTAAATTTAATTTGTAATGTCAGTGGTAGCATACAACCTGCAAACTAAACTAACGAATCTAGCACCTCAGTCCATTGCCATAGTTGGTGCAGTCAGTGATATGACAGTATAATAGGAAGCCAGGATGTGATGTCACATTCAAAATAAAAAAAAAGGTAACCAGAAGTACTGTGTGGATAAAGTATCCATTTACCTAACAATTGGTGACATGGGCTTAGATATTTCAGGAACTCTCCATTTCTGTCCAGCTGCATTAGGAAACACTAATGAAGTCGCATCTAAAACAAGTGCTATGTAGCCAGTTAGCCTCTTGTCCATATAGCCACAGCTTAGGGAGTTCCTCACACAATTCAGAATGATAATCGTTTCAGATAATACAGCATAGCATTGCCCATGCACAAGGGAAAAATGGGAGAGACAGAATATTTACTAAAAAGCCATTGCATTACACTATATATATAGCTATAGACACAGTCAGAGATACCACTGAAACACAGTTTTATGAACAATATTATGACAAACCATTTATGACAGTATTATGAACAACACAGAAGATCAGAAGCAGTTTACAGTGGTGCTTGAAAGTTTGAACCCTTTAGAAATTTCTATATTTCTGCATAAATATGACTTAAAACATCATCAGATTTTCCTAAAAGTAGATAAAGAGAACCCAGTTAAACAAATGACACAAAAATATTATACTTGGTCATTTATTTATTGAGGCAAATGATCCAATATTACATATTAGTGAGTGGCAAAAGTATGTGAGCCTCTGCTTTAGCAGTTAATTTAAAGGTTAAATTAGAGTCAGGTGTTTTCAGTCAACGGGATGACAATCAGGTGTGAGTGGGCACCCTGTTTTATTTAAAGAACAGGGATCTATCAAAGTCTGCTCTTCACAACACGTTTGTGGAAGTATATCATGGTACGAACAAAGGAACTTTGAGGAACTCAGAAAAAGAGTTGTTGATGCTCATCAGGCTGGAAATGGTTAAAAAATCATCTCTAAAGAGTTTGAACTCCATCAATCCACTGTCAGACAGATTGTGTACAAATGGAGGAAATTCAAGACCATTGTTACCCTCCCCAGGAGTGGTCGACCAACAAAGATCACTCCAAGAGCAAGGCGTGTAATAGTTGGTGAGGTCACAAAGGACCCCAGGGTAACTTCTAAACAACTGAAGACCTCTCTCACATTGGCTATTGTTAATGTTCATGAGTCCACCATCAGAAGAACACTGAACAACAATGGTGTGCATGGCAGGGTTTCAAGGAGAAAGCCACTGCTCTCCAAAAAGAACATTGCTGCTCGGCAGCTCGTTGATTGGTTGTTGAAGTGTCCAGCTGTTTACGGCCACAAAGGTCCGGAGTTAAAAGACAGATTATAAGTCAAATTATAATTTTTAACACCTTGGTCATTAAAGAAAATGAACGCTGATCAGATGGACATTAAACACCACATACCAGTATACACAACTCCAAATTGTATTAAAATCAACCTATCTACATTTATGGCAGCAATTCCGTTCCAGTATCTGATCAATTCCAACACAGACACACCTCATTCTACTTAATGAGCTACTGATTAGGTGATCACCTGAACCAAATCTTATTTTATTGAGGACAGTAATAGATGCATATAAGCTATAATTGAAATATTGATGTTTCCTAAGTTAAAACATCAGTATTGTTTCATAAAAAAATGAATATAAACTAGTTTTCTTTGTATTATTATTTGTATGAAAACACTGCATCCACTTATTTGGACATCAAACAAAGCAGCTGAAGAGCTAATCCTCAGCATTGATCCAAATAAAGTGAAAATACACAAGGGTCACATTTAAAGCAGTCTGATTGTTACCAGCATTCACATAATCAGTCAAAAGTTCATTCTGGCGAAGTCAGAAGATTCATTATATGATCTGTTTTTCCCCTAAAAGTTTAAGGTGACCTGAACTAATTCCCACATTTCAGTACACTGAACAGTGGACCCAGTGAATGCCAATCTGAAAACCCCAATGTAAACTTTCATCTAGGTGGCCCCAGCAAGGCTTGTTGCCCAGCTCTCTTGTGGCTGGAGATTTGATCCAACCTGTCTCGGGGCCCATCTGATTAGGAAGACCTTCAACAGAACAGCCCAAATCATTGATTTATATGATTATCGTCACCCAAATGCCATTATGATAATGGACCACATCACACTGCCATAAATGTCCTTGGACTTCAAGTCAGTCAAGTCAGATTTGTTTATATAGCGCTTTTTACAATGAAGCATTGTCTCAAAGCAACTTTACAACTTTACATTATCTCCTAATATCTATGTCCAAACACAAATTGAGCAACCCTAGGGTGACAATGGCAAGGAAAAACTCCCTATGTGTTATGAGGAAGACATCTTGGGAGGACCAAGACTCAAAAAGTGACCCAACCTCCTTTGGCGGCGTAGATGATAAATCTAAGAGCGAAACTAATTTATCTAAACTAATAAGTCATGGAGTTTACCAAATTGGGTCTGTACAGTTTGGTAGAGATAAAGCTGAATGAAAGTGGAATGGAAGATGGCTTTCATTACCCCGTCAGGCCACAACAAATCTCTGGTGATGCCCATTGGGCCGATGAATGCACCAACTGCCCTCCAGCAGCTCATCGGTGAGGGCCTTAAGGAGGTCATTAGTCATAGTATCAGGTCAGTAGACGAGCACATAGGGCACAGTTACATTTCCAATGATTTAAGATTATTTACAGCAATTTGTATATTATTTCTTGTTTTGAGAACTTTACCTAAGCACATTTGTTTCAACATATTGGAAGATAATTCTGCTTGATTCAAGTTCAAAATGGGATTAGTGTAACAAATGTAGGAGGATATTTTCTGTAAACTTGTTTGGGTAAAAATGAATCATACAGACAGGGTGTGGCAAGGCTTAGGGAGTAATGAAGACCAGCGTGAATGCAGTACTTTCCACTCTGCTCTATAAAAATGTTCTCGTAGGCTACTTTTGGCTAGTGTACCTCTTGCTGAGAGATCGTTGACTGCTAGACATGACTCTATGACACATTTGTCCATAGCTGGGCCTGTACATCATAGTCAACATACTGTAGTTTGCCAAAGCTGGCAATGCTGAATGCTGATGCCAGTTGGAAGCCCTGCCATGAGAAGCAAAACGTGACCACAGGATGTCTGGAACATATCTCTGAGCTGTTAGTGTCCCTTGTCTCACTACTAGGGATGACCGAGTGTCATATATGATGCCTCCCCAGATCATCACACCAGCAGTTGGGGCAGCATGTTACTCCACAGCAAAGGCAGGATTGATGCACTCACCACGAGGCAGTACAGTCCCAGTCCATAGCATAGATTTCCTTCTGCTAAGCACCTGGAAATGGTCTGGGCAGAGACATGGGTGTGTAGTGAAGGTGCCACCGGTGTCTGGATGGTGGACAACAAAACTGTGGGAGCTGCTCTTGCTTGTCAGCAGATAAAACGATCCTCTTTACTGATGGTCTGTCTGGCCCCTCAGGGCCTGCATGTGTGCCCTCACAGAACCACTGCTCCCAACACCTTCTAATGGATAGGTCAGAACGGCCTAGATGGCGGGCATTGAGTGCATTGTAGAGGCATGTCTTGCAGTAAATGATCTTTAACCATGAGGTAAACTACCCAAAAGAAGCCTCTGACGGACTTTTAATAGGGCAGTGGGGGAAGCACTTTTATGCCCTCTTGTGGCAAGACCCAGTGTCTAATCAGAACACAACTGTAATCATTTGCATATCTGCCTGAGACGTAAGTATATGCCAAGTTTTGCATCAATCCGACATTTCTATCTGGGTGTGTTATTTTTTTGATAATGAGTACATTATAGAAGTATAATATGGTTGTTTTACCTATTTATTTTATAGGTGTAAATATACTTCTACTACATAATTCAGATTAATAGTGCAAATCCCTAAACACTCAGGAATTAATGTACAAACACTTCATTATAACTACATTACTTATATAGGGGGCTAATCCATTAAGTACTTATTTAAATGAATATAAGCTCCAAAACTGAGCTCAAGCCAAATGGTGCATGGAGAAAGCTGGGTGTTTCCCTGCAGGTAAAAGACTGATAAATGTGTTTCAGTATTGATCCTATACATGCTCTAGCAGGGCTGTGCTGCTGATGCAGTCAGAGTCCTCTGGGAAATAAGCACCTGAGCAGTATGCCCCTGAGAAGACACCTTCATCTCAAGAGATGACTTGTCTGCTTAAACTCTTTGAGGAGTGACCAAGAAAAAAAAATCAGCTAGTCAAACTTTTCCTCATTCTAGATATTTTGAGGTCAGATGCATCTTGGGCTCAGCTGAATTCTGGCAGGCTATTTTTCTCTTTATTTTGTGCCAGAATGGATGCCCTCAAGAATGTTTTTTAATAAGCAAGTAGAGGAGATTGCATTATGAGATCTGCAATGTGATGGGCCGAAAGTGATTATCATGCTCTCAAACTGGGGGAAAAGGCAAGTAGAAATTAGGTTAGGCTTAATTACCTTGGTTTTATTCACCACTAACCTTGAGAAGGAGGATGGCGCTGTAGGCTCTGCTTAAGGCGATTAAGTAATAAGTTCTCATGATGTGATTTAGCTGTGAAGAAAAAGCAGTTTGTAATGGATTTCTGATATGGGTCATGTCCTTCATATTCAATAAAGAGCCATGCACACTTGCAAAAAAAAATAAACCTTTAAAATACATTTAAATAGATTTGTCTTTCGCCCCATTCCAGATTGTTAAATAAAAATGATTTGTTAACTCTTTCACAATATAACTAAATGATATGAACAGAACAAGTATATTAAGCTGGTCGGGGGGTTGGACATGAGGGCTCAGCAATGCTATCTAAGGCATATGTTTTTTAAATATTGCCCAGTCCCATGACAGACCATTATGACATGTACGTAAATATCTGTCTGTCAAGGTATTCTGGGGCAGATGGTCACACTTGTGGAGCTGAAGTCCATCTTCTCATCAGACCTATGGGGTTACAAATGCCAGAACGTGCCATAGAAGCATCTGCCAACTCTGTTGGAAGTTCTAGCCTCATGCAGCAATGAAAGACATCAATAATCAGCTTCATGATCTCTGTTGGAAATGATATTTTTTCACATCAGGGTGAGGTCCTGTTGAATGGAAGTTCTCAGGAATTGGTGGGACTCTGCTCTGCTTACAGTTCACCCATCAATTTCTGTTGTAAAGAGTGGCGTGCATTCCGTCTAAAATCAATGACCATTTCCACAGGGTGTGGATTGTGGTTGAAATCACACAATGTCACCGGACTTGGTGATATGATCAGCTAATTTAATGAACTAGATGGAGTCACTCTCAAAAGTACAGTCGTTAGTGTATAGTGAGTAACCTTGTAGAGCACCAGTGTTGAGGAAGAGCAGACCTGATATGTGTTGGCCCATTCTGAAGCACTGTTTCCTGCCAGTAAATTGAATGACCAGCTGTAGGCGGGTGAATGCAAATACACTGAGTTGTCTCAGATTGTTCATGAATAAGTAGTTTGGTGGTGATGTTAAATGCAGAGTCCACAAACAGATTCCAAGCGCGGGTATGAGAGCTGTTTGGATGCTATATGATTTAATGTAGAGCCACATTAATTGGTTCATCTCCAGACCTGTTAGTTCTGTACTCATTGATCACTTTATTAGGTATTTTATCAGCTCCACTTACCATATAGATGCACTTTGTAGGCCTACAATTATATACTGTGGTCCAACTGTTTGTTTACAAACTATGTTAGTCCCATTAAGGTCAGGACCTCCACAGGACCATCACAAATCAGGTACGATTTGGATGATGGATCATTCTCAGCATGGCAGTAACAATGATATGGTGCTTGTGTGTTAGTGTGTGTTACGCTGGTATGAGTCGATCAGGCAGAGCAGTGCTGCTGGAGTTTTTAAACACCAATGTGTCACCGCTGGATTGAAAATAGTCCACCACCCACAAATGTCCAGCCACCAGCGTCCTGTGAGCGCTGATGAAGGAATAGAGGATGACTAACACAAACTGTGCAGCAACAGATGAGCTAAGGTCTTTGACTTTATATCTACAAGGTGGAGCAATATGTTATATGTATCTAATAGAGGGCACAATGAGTGAAGAGTGTTTTAAAAGAGCAGAGAAACAGAGCAGAGCAAAGGATAGCCTAGTGGTTAAGGTACTTGACTCTGGACCAGAAGGTCCAGGGTTCAAATCCCACCTCTGATAAGCTGCCACTGTTGGGTCCTTGAGCAAGGTCCTTAACCCACATGCTTGGATTGCAAGATACCAATTGTAAGTCCCCCTGGATAAGGGTGTCTGCTAAATGCTGTAAATGTAAATAAGTATGTGGAGAAGCTGATGGACTACAGTCTGTAATTGTATAAAATAAAATAGATGAGGAGTTTACAAACAAGGAGGTGTACCTTATAAAGTGATCAGTGAGTGTATATACAAATTTGAGTGGAAAACATCTGTCACAGCTCTGAGGGAGTGCAGAATGAGTTTTTCAAACACTTTTTGAATACAAAGGTTAACCGACCGGTTTGCAATCGTTCAGAGTACAGATTGTCTGTTTCTTGGAATAGATATGATAATACAGTAGAAGTTTTGAAGAAAGCAGGAACAGTGCACCGAACAAATGACCGATTGAAAAAAATCAGGGCCTGCAGCTGTCCTTGTCTTCTGTTTCCTAAGGGTCTTGATGACCTGCTGTTCTGTGATAATGATAGTGAATTTGAGATTGTACTCCTCTACAGGACAAAATCAAGGCATATAATGGTCTGCAAAGTCATAAAAGACCCTAGGATAACTTCTAAGCCAGTGGTTTCCAATCTTTTTTTCCTTTAAGAGTGTCTTAGAAAAGCTGCCCCCAAGCTTACACACACAGACCAAAAGACTATAGTGATTCATTGCAAATCTTTAAGGGCAAAAATGAACAAAAATTATAGCATTTTTCCTTTTCTCCTGGGTTCCTTTTATAGCTTTTTGCCCTTTTTTCATTTTGGCTCATTTTCTCTTTTCAAGACAACTAAACGTGTAGCTAAAAATCGGCTGGGCATTTTTCTTTTAACATCCCAACAGAGTAGATCTGTGCACACACATACAAAAGAATACAACAAAAGAATACAATGTGGTGTACTCTTTTTGAGTAAACATATCTTTTTAAGTAATTTTATAAACAGATTCTTCTTCCAGTAAGTGTATTTTAATGTTATTTAACTATTATTAACTATTTTTTAAATATATGTACAAACTCTGAGCACCTCAGAGCAGACAAAGCCTCGAACACCCCCTGTGATGTTCGGCGCCCCACTGAGGTGGGCACAGACCCCAGATGGGGAACCACAGTTCTATGCAACAAAAGACCTCTCTCACATTGGCTAATGTGAAAATTCATGAGTCTATCAGTTCCTTACTACTGGATTTGTTTAGGTTCTGAAAGCAGAACATCTACACCCTATCTGACTTTTCCCCAACACTCATGGCAGATATTTATCCTGGGGTTTACCTTGTATTAAAACTAATTTAATATCCTGCTATATTAATACAAGAAGTGCTATAAGGTGCTCCATACATATGTATCTGAGATATCCCTTCGTGCAAAGCCATTACTTTAAGATAATTTGCTGAATATCTCACCAGAGGATAGTAACCCTCACTCTCCTCTGGTTGGCTGGGGTTGAAGTGCCGCGAACGACTTTCCTGCTTAGACTCAGGATCCTAGAGTGACTCTGTGTATCGGACTGCTTAATGCCGAAGTGCATACTTCACATTTTATTCGAACTTTGACTCCATGACTTTAGTTTCGTTCTTAGATTTATCATCTACGTCGCCCAAGGAGCTTGGTTCCCTTTTTAAGTCTTGGTCCTCCTAAGGTTTCTTCCTCATAACACTTAGGGAGTTTTTCCTTGCCACTGTCGCCCTAGGCTTGCTCAATCTGGGATTGGACATAGATATTAGGAGATAATCTAAAATTGTAAAGTTGCTTTGAGACAATGCTCCATTGTAAAAAGCGCTATATACATAAATCTGACTTGACTTGAATATTTGGTAAAGTATGCATGCTTGAATATTACAAAGAATGTCTTCGGTTTAAAAATAACATTAAAAAGAAAAGGCAATGCTGATTGTATGATCTGTTTCTGTAAATGTGAAAAATGTAGCTGAAATCTAGAACAATGGGGACCTCTACTGGTCTAGAACACAGTAAGCTGTCTTGCTCTCAAAATTCACCGTGTAACACTGTACATGTCGCAAAAATAAGGCACAAATATAACTCTTTTCACTTGTACTGTATAGCTTTTACTAAACTATGGCGTAAAACATTAATTTATTTGCAATCTGAGTATTAGGTCCTGTAAATACTTTATCCAAGTGTGTATTCATTTGCGCATGGCTGTGTCAATTTGCTAAGCTAATAAAAAGCTGCTATTAACACGATGGTCCGTGTCCTTATAGACAATTATGCTAAGCTAACTCAACAGCAGTGATGAGTCTCCTTAACAAGGATTATTGTTTTCAGCTTATAGTTAAGTTCATGACTAAGCTTAAACCATGTTCAAGAAACCAGTCCCACAAGCTTGATAAGCTGGTGAAATTAATTTAGATAGCTGCACTGTCGTTTCTGACTAGCCAGGGTGACAGAAGGGTGACATGAACTGGGCACAACATTTCCCAGGAACCTTTTTGGCTGATCAGTCCTATTTATACTTGACAACAAAGACTTTCCTTCCTGAACATATTTGGGCTGCTGATCACAAAAGTTCACATAAATCACATAACATATTGTAGATATAAGCATCTTTTGTGATTTCCCTTCATATTTAAAATCTACTAGTATATTCCCCACAGAGAGAGTTGTTTTGGCCTGTCCAAGCATACCTGATGATTCCCTCGGTTTAAGTGCTATGCAAATGTTATTAGGCATGCCTGAACATACTTAGTCAGGCTAGATGCTGGCAGACAGGCTATAGGAGCTGCTCACATTTACAGATGCTGTTTGGACACAAGTTAATGCAAATGTTCTTCAGGAAATATAGTGACTATACGTAACAATAGTATTTATTGTGTTCAGCAAGATTTCATACAGCAGAAATGTCTCGTCAGTGACAAACCTTGACCTCCTCCCATTTATATGCAGTCAGGCTTCGAGCTTCGAGCTTGGTAGCCATTTACAGTTCCAGTGATTATGGCCAGAACAGAAGAATTCTGTCTGACCAATGTATGTGGCTTCTTTACTAAAAATAAGAAATCTGTTGAATACCCCAATCTGTCTTCAGCCACGAGACCAGTGCCACAAGATAACTGTTTGCTAGTACTGAAGCTATCAGAGACATTGAGCCTGGATGAGGCAGATGAAGATGCAACAACACGTGAACAGTTCTACTGTGCATAATATCATTAAATATTTCAAGGAATCTGGAGGAATTTCAGTGCATAAAGGGCAAAGGCACAATACCCATGATCTCTGATCCCTCAGATGGCACTGCATCAAGAACTGTCATTCATCAATAGCCAATATAACCACATGGGCAAGGGATTATTTTGGCAAATGTCAAGCACTACAATACAGAGTTACATTCACAAATGCCACTTAAAACGTTACTGTACAAAAAAACAAGCCTTATGTTAACTGTGCCCAGAATCATCGTCGTGTTCTCTGGGCTTGGAGGCATCTGGGACGGATCATCACAAAGTTGAAACGTGCATTGTGGTCAGACGAATCAGTATTACTGATTTATTTTGTGGGGTGGACGCCATGTGCTCCGAACAAAAGATGAAAAGGACCATCCAGACTGTTATCAGCAAGAAGTCCAAAAGCCTGGCTCTGTCATGGTATGGAGTTGGGTCAGTGCCCTTGGCAAAGGTCATTTACACTTCTGTGATGGCAGCATTAATGCAGAAAAGTACATTTTCTGTAAGAGATTTTAGAGCAACACATGATGCCTTCAACACGACATCTTTCACAGAGACGTCCATGCATTTTTCAACAAGACAAAGCAAAACAAGCCTAATCAGAAAAGGTTAAAACTGAATTAAGCAAATCCCTTCCAGTCTATCTTTGAGGAACATTTCAATAATTTTCTCATGCATTTGTTGACAAACTGGAGATCTTCCGCCCATCTTTACTCCTCAAAAAGTCAGCAATTCATGGATACTGTTTTTGTACCAAATCGTGATTACAATCGCCTGTTGGCATCACCTGTTTGCAAATAACATCATTATTTAGTTTTTTACCTCATTACTAGACCTAAATTGCCCCTGTCCCAACTTTTTTTGGAATGTGTTCCAAGCTTGAAATGCAGGAATGGATGTTTATAATGCATGAAATGAAGATGAACAGACAAAAGATGAAACATTGTAGTCATACAGTCTGCAATTAAATAAAAGTCAAAGTAAATGTAAGAAACACTGCATATTTTTTTAATCTGCATTTTCCATTCTGTCCCAACATTTTCACTTCACATCACTATCACATCAGCTTCAGTGGCTATTCATGACAGTAGCAAGATTATAATAATAAATACATCTCAGTTTTATGTTCAAATACATTTTTTAAATCCCCTAAATGGAAGATGAAGAAAACGTCAGGAGACCCAGGAATCCATTTAAGAAAAAAAATTGCATCTATAGAAGCTGTGGCACTATGGCTTAGTTGGTTAAAGCACCTGTTCAAATCCCAGTGGTGCCTTTGTTTCAAGTGTGTTCTTTTCAGTGGGAGAAGGATCAGTATGGAGCAACTTCGTAATTACACTGCATACCTCAGAAAAGCAATTACCAATTTATCCTCACCATTGAAACCAACAAAACTTAGATGATGCCAGAGGCTACTTCACTAAGCTCATTATTAAACTGGAAAATGTCCATGCAAGCTCTGCCCACAAGTCAAAGCATAATTGAAGTCCATGCTAGATTACATGACTAATGTATGTCTTTGGAAAGATAGTGTAAACTGGACGGAATCCCACAGTAAATAGAACAGCTTGATTTTATTCCAGAGTGATCAAGTCCGTTTCTGAGTGGATTTCTGTAAATTGAATGCCATTTCTGCTGCCTATTTACTTTGATATCACCAGTCACATCTCAGTTTTATGTTCAAATTGATTTTTAAAGGAACTGCAGGAGCATATGAAACATATGCAGTCCCTCAGATGGGCTGGATTGGACATGGGCATATGCATTTCAAAAGTAATAAGATAGCAGCAAATTTCAACCTGCCTGTACTTGTTTTTGTACAGGTTGACCCTGTGGCACTATGGCTTAGTTGGTTAAAGCGCCTGTCTAGTAAACAGGAGATCTTGGGTTCAAATCCCAGTGGTGCCTTTGTGTCATTTTTCAGTGAGAGAAGGATCTCTGTGGACCAACTTTGTAATTACACTGCATACCTGAGAAAAGCAATTACCAATTTATCCTCATCATTGAAAACAACAAAACTAAGATGATGCCAGAGGCAGCCTCACTAAGCAAAGTTAAAATCAAAGACAAAATTCATTATTAAACTGGAAAATATCCATGCAAGCTCTGCCCACATGTCACAGCATAACTGAAGTCCATGTTAGAGTACATGACTAATGTATGTCTTTGGAAAGGGGTTTAAACTGGAGTGAAATAACACAGACTTTCAAACTCCACACAGAGTCCAAGGTCTGGATTAAACCGGTGATCTCTGGAGCTGTTCAGCAACCACATAAATCCACTTTAATACCATCAGAGAGTATAGATTGCTCTATTTTCTCTGAATGGGAGTGCCAAATTCAGAGAGAACATTAGTGTGGTAAGGCACTGCTTTCCATATCATTTACTGGCCACAAAAGAAAAATGGTTGATGAGGTACTGGGCAAAATGATAGAAATGAGTGTGTTAGAAGAATCCCACAGTAAATAGAACAGCTTGATTTTATCCCAAAGTGATCAAGTCCATTTCTGTGTGGATTTCTGTAAATTGAATGCCATTTCTGCTGCCTATTTACTTTGATATCACCAGTCACATCTCAGTTTTATGTTCAAATAGATTTTTTAAAGGAACTGCAGGAGCATATGAAACATATGCAGTCCTTCAGATGGGCTGGATTGGACATGGGAATATGCATTTCAAAAATAATAAGACAGCAGCAAATTCCAACCTGCCTGTAGTCTAAGACCAAGCTCAAGAAGATTTTTTGTACAAGTCAGCCTGGTGGCGCTATGGCTTAGTTGGTTAAAGCGCCTGTCTAGTAAACAGGAGATCCTGGGTTCAAATCCCAGTGGTGCCTTTGTGTCGTTTTTCAGTAAAAGGACCAACTTTGAAATTACACTGCACACCGGAGAAAAGCAATTACCAATTAATGCATAACATTGAAGCCAACAAAACTAAGATGATGCCAGAGGCAACCTCACTAAAACTCATTATTAAACTGGAAAATATCCATGCAAGTCTTGCCCACGCTAGATTACATGACTAATGTATGTCTTTGCAAAGAGGTAAACTAGAGTAAAATAACACAGACTTTCAAGCTCCACACAGACAAAATCCAAGGTCTGGATCAAAACGTTGATCTCTGGAGCTGTTCAGCAACCACATAAACTGCATACATTTTTTGCCTATTAGCCCCGCCAATCATAACTCTATACAGAACGTTTTCCCTCTAATGTATAGTGTAGCTTGTATTTTAAATGTCTTACAAAGTCTACATTTGAAATGGTATGACGGTTTCTAGTGACTCAGTTTAAACCTACTTGTTTCCTATTCTGTGGCACTATGGCTTAGTTGGTTAAAGCACCTGTCTCGTAAACAGGTGATCCTGGGTTCGAATCCCAGTGGTGCCTCTGCCTCTGCTTCTAGTATATCCTTTTCAGTGGGAGATGGATCAGTATGGACTTTGCGGTTAGTCTGCATACTTGAGAAAAACAATGACCATTGAAACCAACAAAACTACGATAAAGCTTACTATGCAGAGGATTTTAAATCAGAGGCTACCTCACTAAGCAAAGAGAAAATTCAAGACACATTAAACTGGCAATACATTGAAAATATCCATACGAGCCCTGCCCACAAGCCACACCATAATCTAAGCCCACGCTAGATTACATGACTGCAGTGAATTGCAGTAAATAAAAAGAGGGCAACACTTAGCTGGTGCTGCGCTCCTCATAGGCCTCGAGGGGATGACTATGAGCAGCGTGAGTGGCAAGCATGCATTGTGGGACTGCTTCTGATTTGAGACAAAATAAGAAGGGATGCAGAAACAAGCTGAGAAACAGAAACTGCATGTTTGCAATGCAGTCCAGAGTTAAATGCACTATTCAGTCCCCTGCCCGCGTCGAAAATTCAACAAAAAATACGCAACTTTACAGTGAAATGATTTCACCCCTTTTAAATAGTAAGAAAAATAAAATAAATGTGGTGGTAAGTGTTGATATTAAATAAATCAGTGTATCAGAAGCACTGCAGTATCATATCATGTGCATATGCTAGTTAACAGCTAGTATAAGATGCACTCTAAATACACGTAAATAATAATGAAACTGAACAAACCTACTCTGTATGAAACCATTTTAAGGCTACTGAATTTAGTTCTTGGGGGTTTTTTAAATTCTGGGAATAAACTCATAATGTTTTTGAAAATAAACTTGTATATACTCAAATAATGTTGTAGTATTTCAAGAAATGCTAAACTTTGGGTTGTATTATTAAAATACCATCATAATTCTATTATCAGAAGGTATACTAATGACATGTTCTCCCCTGTCTGTCTTTTGTTTCCATTGATATCACATTAATGGTATTTTCAAATAATTTGCTACAGAAATCATAGGCTGTATCACAATATATTGTTCAGAACTATGCAAGCATTGTATAGATATAAAGACAAATAATACATGTTAATCCTTCTTAAGATATTATAAAAACACACACTGTGGTTTTTTAATGAATTGATAAAGTTGTATTATTTTATTGGAGCAGAGAAATTTTTAAGCATTAGGGAAAAGGCCAAGGTAGCAAAGTATTGATGTTTACCACGTGTTTTTAAAAGAAACGCATACTGATTTTGGTGCATACGTTTAATAAATGATATTTTTATGATATTTTATGATGCAATAAACCTTAATTAATAACCTGGGAACGTAAAAATAGTAGTTGTAGTACTTGTAGAGAAGCTTGTCTGTCTGAATACTGTACAGTCTTGCTCTGAAGCTGGATGTGACTCCCTGTAGGTGGTAGTAAAACGTGTTTTTTCTCAAACTTCGATGAAGAAGAGGTCCAAACACTGCCGCGAAATGGTGCTTGAAGCAAAAATATACGTTCGTTTTATTTTAATGACAATTTAAAACGTGTAACCGTAGCTACGTTGGTTAATGACGACTCTGGCTAAGCTATATGTGCGGCTTTAACTATAGCTAGTAGTGAGAAAGGCCCTTGATTAATCCACTTGTAACGAGCGTGGAGCTTGTAGGGTTAGCACAGCGGACACACGGTAAGTGCGCACAGATTGCGTGGAAAATGTGTAGAATTTGCGAACTCAATTATTTGGATCTCGATCTCTTGTAGTTGGTGAAGGTTGTATGAAAGTCATGATTTGTTGCTGGCGGTTAGCAACTGCTGTCTTATGAGTACAGTACAGTATACAATACATTTACCACTACCAGGCCATTACCGTACAGAACGGAGTATAATCTAGATGACCAGTTCTCTTAATCACACGTTGCTGTTTAATATGACTAGAGAAACAATTGACTTTAATTCAGGACCTCAAGGATCGTGACTAGTAGATTAGTAGAAAAACCATCAACATACAGAAATTGATGACACTTTTACTTGATCGTTATTTATGGTCTAATGGCTTAATTTAGTAGCAATTGAGTCACTGGCATAAAGGAAAACTAAAATCATTGTTGGTTTCTTGTGGGCTTTCACTATCTGTTTTCTGGATTGTTGCAGGATGAACGAGGGGAGAACGATCTCCATTCAACCATGACAACAACCATCACCTCCCAAGTGCTTAAAGGTACATATTTTGTGTAAGAAGTGCTGTCTCAAATACACACAAACATCAATAACAAAAGTATAACAAATTATAATCAGAAATTGAAATGTATTTTACCTCTGGACGTTGCCACTGTAAACAGCTGGTCGAATTAAGAAAGCTTTTTGTGTATTAAAATTGCCATAAAAATATCTGTCACACTTACATGTTTTGTTTACATATGTTTTACATTTAATTTGTTTTCATGAATATTGATTTACTTTGCATTAAGTATCCACACAAGTAGGAATTACTTTACAGTCTGTGGGGCTGACACTTTTAGGACATGGACACAAGCAGGAACATGAAGTGGAAAAGTTTGTACTTAACACTACAGGCATTGTGCCAGCTATATATAGCTAGAAGTGCTGACCACTGTGACTTCTTACTGGTAGCAGATGCGCTGGATTTACCCACTTAAAGGTTTAAAGTGTTTAAAAGGTGATATTGCATTGCCTGTTCTGGAAATTAGTGTTTCTTCAAGTGGTCTCATTCTCTCTTGGTTATGTGCAGCCAGCGAGGTTTATTTCTGTTTATATCCTGTTATGCACATTTATATGTATGTTCTAGTGTGTGTGTGTGTGTGTGTGTGTGTGTGTGTGTGTGTGTGTGTGTGAGATCATTACTGTGTGTTTGTAACTGAAGAACGGTGTTGTGTTTTCCTGGAGGGTGTGATGTGTGTAACTGTTTTTGGCTCCAGATACTTTGCAGATGGTAGCTTTATTATTATTAATATTATATTATCAGTATTATTCAACCGCCATTGTAAATTTGGTTTATTATCAATAAACCAATCAAACAAGAACAACTGAAATAGCTCAACACGTAACATGAGTGGTCTCAAAGGAGAAATTAAAGTGTTTGAATTGGGACCCTTTATACAGGACTTGCTATGCTCTAACACTGGTCACCTGTTGATTAATATTCCTCCATTTTTCCATGTTCAAGTATTTGTTATTGGTAATTGACTGCATGTCTGATATGTTCTCTTCCATTTTACAGATGTAGTGGCCTATGTTGATGTGTGGTCTGCAAGTAAGACCGAGAATTACTCTGATCCTTTTATTCAGCAGCTCCGGGATATGGGTGCTCAGGTGCGAAAACTAGCTGAACCTGGTGTATATTAATTTTTTAGTTAATTTCTTGTGGTTAGTGATACAACCTTGTCCTGTAATTACAGGTGAACAAAACATTCAACAAACAAGTCACCCATGTAGTGTTTAAACATGGCCACCAGGCCACTTGGAATAAAGCAAAGAAACTGGGGTTAAAGATTGTGTCTGTCCACTGGGTGGCAAGGTAAGGCTGAAATTCTACAACTTCTTAAAGTAGATATTTACACCACTTGTTCAAATGTTGTCTGAGTAAAAAACATGTCTGATTCACTCATACCAGCACAACACACACTAACATGCCACCACCACATCAGTGTCTGTGTGCTGAGAATGATTCACCAAACAAATACAAAGTATGTCAAGAAACATATGGACTACAGTCTGTAATTGTAGAACTACAAACTTCATAAAATGGGCAATGAATGCAGAAACAAAGAGCTGTACTTAATAAAGAGGCTGGTGACTGTGTATCAGCAGTAAAATGTGTACTGCTCAAGGCTCAATAAATGGAAAAGAAAATGGCAGCCATAGACGTTAGCTGTCTGTATACTTAAATATATAGCTTAAATGGCAGTAAATAAATCATTGAATGCAAAGTCGGTGCAAATACTTAAATGTCATTACACGTATTCATATAATTATTTAATTATAAATACGTAAATGTTTCGTGATGCTCCCCAATTTGAAATAGGCATTGAAATCACCGATCAACACTGAGAGTGGGCGGAGCCTAGCCGAGAGTGACTTACGATTGGCTTGTAGCTTTCGCGGGCTTGTTGATGTCTGATGCAACGTAACTGCGCTTTGTGCATAAACCACTAGATGTCGCCTTATAATCGTTTTCTCTGGTACACTGAACAAAGCACTCAAACTGTCGTGTTTAAATCACAAAAGTATGTTTAACTGCGCTGGAATATCACTGGACGAGCTTCCAGTTAAATTAGTGGAAAAACACAAGACAAAGTGCAGACAAAATGTTGGAACAAGCATTTACACCAAACATTTATTTGTGTATGTGTGATAGACTCAGAGTTTTTGCTAGTTCATTATCTGTTTTAGCAATGCGCTAGTCATAGCGGCCATTTCAGCTCTGATACACCTCCCAATATCCTCACTGTGTCAGTAACATATTATGCAGCAGGTATGAGCCATTTATGTTCTGTAAAACGGGTTGTTGACTGAAATGGACGTTGACCAGACATTACCATAGTCACATAGTAGTTTAGATACGTTGCACGTAGTGCTTTATTGTAAACAATAATATGAATTAAAACACATTTACAGCATTTAGCAGACGCCCTTATCCAGAGCGACTTACAATTGATACAGTCTTACAATCCAAGCCATTGTGGGTTAAGGGTCTTGCTCAAGGACGCAACAATGGCAGCTTGGCAGAGATGGGATTTGAACCCTTGACCTTCTGGTCCAGAGTCCAGTACCTTACCCGCTAGGCTACCACAGTCCGAAACACAATATGAAAACATTAAGTACAGTACAGTCCTGTGCTCTGCAATACAGTAATTCTTATCTTTGTTTTATTAATAAATCTTGAAACACTTACTGAAAACGAAGGAATGTTACCACATTGTTTTCTTCCTGCGATTCTTTTTTCTGTCAGAAGGTGCCTCAAGTGTTTGCTCGTACTAGTTTTCTGTCTTTTAGACGTCCATAAGATGTATATGACTTTTTGGCAATTATAATTGTTAAGACCTTGGTCGTTAAGCGAACAGACATTGATCGAATAACGATTAAAAAAAATGTTTCTTATTACGTTCTTGCAAAATTCGGTTTACATTCAGCTCAGCCTTGTAATGTGTGGCATGAACAAATCAAGCCAATCATTATCCGCTAGGTCCCACCCCTTTTAAGTTATGATGTGTGAATATGACGGTTTTTATTTCAAAGGCGCCTTTAAATAAAGTAGATATAAGTGAATTACGTGAAGTATTTAATACATTTTATGACATATTCAATGATTTGTATTTACTTTGCATTTATGTATTGCGAATTTATGCTATTTGTACAGGTGTTTCTTTCTGTAACTATTCATGTATTTATTTATTCATTTCCTGTTGTCCGAAATAGTCCTCCATACTGCCTCAGCAGCATATGAATAAAATGAACATTTAAAATTAGTTGTACTCTCACATTTGCAAACTGACTGTGCATATATACTATTTAAACTGCGTAATACGCTGAAATGAACCGAATTGTTCCCACAACTGCTATTGAAAAGGCTGAGGAAAAAGACCACTTTGAGTTTGTATTGAGTTACTCATGTTGGCCTTCAGATGGCACTGCCATTCCATTTTAAATGGGCATAGAGACTTGAGCTTATCCAACAACTGCTCTGTGCAGGTGCAAAGAAAATACTGAGCATGCTGACGAAGACCTTTACCCCGCCCAAAATGAGGAATCGAAGCTTAGTCATTTAAAAAAAAGAACGGTAAGCTAGTTGGTCAGGCTTGTTTGTCTTTTTGGACTGTATGGTTATTGTAAAGAAGCCTGCTTTAAGTCTTTATTAGTATTTTAAATAATATTTTTAAAAGATGTTTTTCCAATGACCATGTACTCTTGGTTTTTAAAGCACCGTTGCATGCAGCCAAGGGATGTCCCTCTAAGCACACCTAAGAGACTGAAGAGAAAGCTGGACAAAATGATGGAAGACCTGGTCCGCTCCTCCCCCGTAGGCAAGAAATAAGACCTGTTTTGCTCATCGCATTGTCGCCTCAGTAGGCCTTTAAATAACACGATGGCATGTGCTGTTGCAGTTACAGATTCAGATACATCACCATTCATTATCGATGAGGAGCATGGGATAGTGTACAGTCCCTCTTCTAAAAGAGCTGACACCATGGCTCAGCGGCTCAAGGAAATGAGAGCACAGCGTGAGAATCTGTCCCCCACTGGTGTGTCCACACACATTTCTTTATTTTTCTGTCAGGTGCTGTCGGAATTAGTTTGGCTTGTCAAAGCTAGAGGGCTGTTGTTGTTGTTCTCAGTCTTCTCCTTTGTGTAATCAAAAATTGAAACACTTTCTCCTCCTACAGCTTTTGAGCTAGTTGCACGAAACTTTGGAGGATTGTGGATCCTATACCCAAATAGTGTGCTTGGGCTTGTTCTAAGTGATCTGACAGCGTTTTTTGTAAAAACCTCATTTAAACAGCATTTCAATTTCAACGGTCACTTTTCTCACACACCCCAAGCAGCCACACACATCCTCCCTTCATTAACCATGGAATTACCATATAGCCATAAATATTGGGACAGCTAATGATCCTTAGCCATATATATCTACAGTAGTGCTTCAAATTTTGTGAACCCTTTAGAATTGTCTATAGTTTTGTGTAAATATGACTTAAAACGTCATCGGATTTTCTACCTAAAGGTAGACAAATGAGACAAAAATATTATACTTGGTCATTTATTTATTGAGGGAAATGATCCAATATTACATTTTAGTGAGTGGCAAAAGTATGTGTGTGACCCCCCTGTGCAGCAATAACTGCAACTAAACATTTCCTGTAGCTGTTGATCAGTCCTGCACACTGGCTTGGAGGAATTGTAAGCCCATTCCTCCGTACAGAACAGCTTCAGCTCTGGGATGTTGGTGAGTTTCCTCACATTAGCTGCTCACTTCAGGTCCTTCCACAACATTTTGATTGGATTAAGGTCAGAACTTTGACTTGGCCATTCCAAAACATTAACTGTATTCTTCTTTAACCATTCTTTGGTAGAACGGCTTGTGTGCTTAGGGTCATTGTCTTGCTACATGACCCACCTTCTCTTGAGATTCAGTTCATGGACAGATGTCCTGACATTTTTTTCCTTTAGAATTCTCTGATATAATTCAGAATTTATTGTTCCATCAATAATGCAAGCTGTCCTGGCCCAGATTGCAGCAAAACAGGCTAAACCATGATACTACCACCACCATGTTTCACAGATGGGATAAGGTTCTTATGCTGGAATGCAGCGTTTTCCTTTCTCCAAACATAACACTTTTCTTTTAAAAAACCAAAAAGTTATATTTTGGTCTCATCCGTCCACAAAACATTCTTCCCAATAGCCTTCTGGCTTGTCCACGTGATCTTTAGCAAACTGCAGACGAGCAGCAACGTTCTTTCTGAGAGCAGTGGCTTCCTCCTTGAAACCCTGTCATGCACACCATTGTTGTTCAGTGTTCTTCTGATGGTGGACTCATGACCATTAACATTAGCCAATGTGAGAGAGGCCTTCAGTTGCTTAGAAGTTACCCTGGGGTCCTTTGTGACCTCGCCAACTATTACACGCCTTGCTCTTGGAGTGATCTTTGTTGGTCGACCACTCCTGGGGAGGGTAACAATGGTCTTGAATTTCCTCCATTTGTACACAATCTGTCTGACTGTGGGTTGGTGATAGATCTTTGATAGATCCCTGTTCTTTAAATAAAACAGCGTGCCCACTCACACCTGATTGTCATCCCATTGATTGAAAACATCTGACTCTAATTTCACCTTCAAATTAACTGCTAACGCTAGAGGTTCACATACTTTTGCCACTCACTAATATGAAATATTGGATCATTTTCCTCAATAAATAAATGACCAAGAATAATATTTTTGTCTCATTTGTGTAACTGGGTTCTCTGTATCTACTTTTAGGACTTGTGTAAAAATCGGATGATGTTTTAGGTCATATTTATGCAGAAATATAGAAAATTCTAAAGGGTTCACAAACTTTCAAGCACCACTGTAGACATCTAAATGACCTTTTAACCATAAATATCTGGACAACTTATGAAATGTATACTTAAATGTCTGGACAGCTAAATAACCCTTACACAAAAATATTGGAAAGCTAAAAGACAAATAGCCATAAGTATATGGATAGCGGAATGTCTTTTAAATTTAAATATTTTACCAACACCCTAGCAAAAAAAATAGCTACAGCCTAGCAAGACTCTTGGAATTATCATAGCGCCATAAATATATGGACAGCTAAATTATCATAATTGATACTTGGCCATAAATATCTACCCAGCTAAATGACGCTTTGCCTTAAATATTTAAATATCTTAATGAGCTTTAACCATAACTATCTAGATATCTCAATGAGCTTTAGTCTAAAGTCTTGGCTCCCCATCAAAGCTGTTATTAATTCCTTTGTAGTTAAAAAAAAAAATCCGACTCTACCTCCCCATGTATACAGACAGCTCCAAAACTGAGAACAGAGTATCAGCAGCAATGGTATCTGGACAACACTTATCCAGAATAGATTTACCGAAGCACAGCTTTATGGACTTGACAATAGAACCACCCATTGAAATGGAGTTAAACCCTATCAATCAGTCTTTTGTAGTTATGTTTAAATCACAGAGCTTCTTTTTTTCTGTAGCTTCCCAAATTCAGGACTCACAAGTGGAAGATTCTAGGCCTTCCCTCGGGGAGACGCCCACAGACTTCTCCATGCCGCCACTCGGTGAGTCTTAGTTTTAGTCGTTTCTGTTCAATCCTTTGTGAATTGAACAATGCGAAGATTAATATCGGCGATATATCTGTGGCACTGTGAGTGATTACACTCTGATTTTCATCCAGATGATGAAGAGGAGGCCGCAGGTAGTTTGTCACAAACAACTAAGAAGACGTCTGATGGACGTGTGGAGAAGCCGCCTCATGACCTGGTCAAAACGTCTGGCGTAAACAAGCCTGTCAATGTCCCAAGATCACCGCAGGATAGAAATCAAAGGAGATCCAGCACTGGAATAACAACGCAATCCTGTATGGATAGTTATGTTCGGAAAAAATCCTCAAGAAAGTCAGTAGCACATCCTTTACCTACATGTGAAGGTGGAACTGTGGAAAAATCTGGAAAGTCCTCGAGCAGTATTAAGATATCCAACATCAGCTTACCTCTAGGCAATACAGAAACGGAAGGAAGCCGAATTCCTCTTAACACGAAAACCAAGGGCAAGCCGGCTGAATCTGGAAGCTTTTCTTCAACAGGGAAAGAGGCTCCAGGTTCAGCGAAAAGAAATAACATTCTGAAGTCTGCTCAGAAAGTGCCTCAAGAAAAAAAGCAAGTTGACCTGCCTGCTTCAGACAGCCATTCTGATATGCACAGTGATGGTGACGACAGTGTGTTTGAGGACTACTTCACTTCAACCAAGAGTGCTCCTCATCGTAAGGTTGTTTTGGCACATTCGTCCTCTGGAGCTATGCCTTTACCCTCATTTGACTTGGAGCCGGTGAACAGAAATAGACGCAAGGGCCATTCACAGAGAAACCACAGCGCAAACCGAAGACGTAGCGCTTTAATTGACAAAGATCTCATGGAGGCATCAGAACTGGCAAGGACATCGGATAAAGCGTTGCAAGTCCCGGACGTGGCTGCATCTGGCACAGCACCCACAGTACCTAAGGATTCCAAATTTGAGGAGGAGAGTCAAGAACCTGTTACAAAGAGACAGAGAAGGAGAACCGAACAGATTGCGGTTTCCTTTTCAGAAAGTAAGGACGATAAACTACAGTCATCCCTGGTTGTCGTTCAGATGGTGTGAAAGAGGGAATGGGAATGATCTTTATTTAACAAGCACAGGTTGCATCGAAATTAGTCATACTCACCGATTTGGTGTCATCAATGCATGTCTTTTGACTGTGGGAGGAAACCGGAGAACCCGGAGTAAACCCACGAGGACAGTGGTAGCCTAGCGGTTAAGGTACTGGATTATGGGCCAAAAGGTCCAGGGTTCAAATCCCATCTCTGCCAAGCTGCCACTGTTGGGTCCTTGAGCAAGGCCCTTAACCCACAATTGCTTGGATTGTAGGACTGTACCAATTGTAAGTCGCTCTGGAGAAGGGCGTCTGCTAAATGCTGTAAATGTAATGGTTTTAGAGATTGTCTGTACATCTTTTAATGTGAAATCAGCCAAGAATATTGAACCAGGATGCAATGGCTGCCTGGCAAATTGGGAAACCTGTGTACAGTTTATTTTTGCTTTCTGGCAATGTGAATGCTTTTTGTTGCACTCCCATCATGTACGCTCTCTAGCCTACTTCTCTGTCTTTAATAAAAGGATTACCTCATCTTGTGTTATGCATCTCCGTGTAAGCCTAAGGCAAATTTGCTGCACAGATGCACCTGTGGTGTGCTGCCCTAGTCTCAACTTTTTTCATATTTTCATTTGTAGGCACAAACAGTAAGACTTCAGATGGGCTCACTGACAGATGTTCTGAATTGGCTAGCTCGATCACAGATCAACCGCCTGTGAAAATGGATAAGTACATGAAGGTAAAGTACACTGAGCTCATACCCATTTTGAAGTGTGTTGTAGCCTAGTTTTCTTCTTTGCCAAGTGACGTCACTGCCATTCTCACCAACGTATTTGCCATTATAGAAAATGCGTGCTGGGGAAGGGGGTTAAATTGTTCACGTGTTGTTTGACGGGCCTTATCTAAAAAAAGACCAAATAATAGGGAACTTTATCTGAGCAGTCAGGAGAGGGAGTTTACGCTTTGGCAGCGCTCCATTTGTTTGTGATTTTAGTGGTGTGAAATGAGCTGTATTGTGAACGTGCGTTCTCTTGCCTCCTGTCGCAGTGTACACAGGGTTTCCTGGCCAACACCCAAAACTAGAGCTTTTTCAACCCACAGCCAAGCGTTCCAGTTTGCCTTTTCATCCTGCTCATGTAGTGCAGCGTTAATTTGAAAGGTAAACTTCAAAACTGGCATACGGGTTTCCCATGGTTATGACTCGAGAAGCCTTTGTAACTCTGCCCTTCCGTCTCTAGGGAGCATTGCGGCACGGTTCAGAAATGGAGCGTAGTAATTGGCTTTGAAACGTTTGCTGTTTGTCTGCCTCTTTTGTTGCTTTCTTGGCTTCCTGTGTGCGGTGCCTTTGCTTCTGTCACGTT
The DNA here is from genome assembly GCA_025084515.1 of Ancistrus triradiatus. Classification (NCBI taxonomy): domain Eukaryota; kingdom Metazoa; phylum Chordata; class Actinopteri; order Siluriformes; family Loricariidae; genus Ancistrus; species Ancistrus triradiatus. Next base: position 153,915 of record JAJAGP010000160.1, read on the forward strand.
GCACCTGGCAGGGTCCTCCTTTTGCACTTCTTCAGCCTTGTCAAAACCTCTGTTCAGCGACTGGCTAAGAGGTCTGTAATCTCGCCTAGATCTTTGCTTGATTTCACTTATGTGACCTGTGTCACTGAACACATTCAGTCATTTCATAAGCAGGCAAGGAATTCGTCTTTCATGAGTGTTCCATTGTGTGGCAGTTTAGACACATGGCCATTTGTCATCATGTAAGCTCTACCTCGCTGCAAGATAAGTAGTACTCGGTGGATTTATCTACAATGGCGGGTATTCTGGTTACGTGTATCTGCCGAGATCAAAGCGAAGGACAGATAACCTCACGCTGGAGCCTGATGTCAGGTGTGATAAGAGATGCGATGGTTGAAGAATGTCCTTTTAGGACGTGGCCTCTCTTCTGGTTCAGTGGACCTTTTTAAAGGCAGTGAAATGGCAGTGAATCACATGACAGGTCTTTTAAACTTGGTTCGACTCTACTCCATATGCACATTCATTTTTGGAAGATATTTCAAGATGTTGGCATTTGTTCTTTTATGATTATTTGTTTTAGGGTTTAGTATGCTTTTTCCTTTTAATTTTTGACCATCTTTATAAAAGAGATACGTCCAGGTTCTTCACGTACTTCTAAGCCCTTTATGTAGTGGTGGGCGATATGGTAAAAACATTATATCACGATAACTAAAGACATGTTTCACAATAGACAATATTTATCCATGTTTATACATGTGATGCATCAGAAAAAGGTCACACACTAGTATTTCATTGGACCGCATTAAGTAATGGGACTGTGGTAGCCTAGTGGTTAAGGTACTGGACTCTGGCCCAGAAGGTCCAGGCTTCAAATCCCACCTCTGCCAAGCTGCCACTGTTGGGTCCTTGAGCAAGACCCTTAACCCACAATTGCTTGGATTGTAAGACTGTATCAATTGTAAGTTGCTCTGGATAAGGGCGTCTGCTAAATGCTGTAAATGTAAATGCATTCGCTGTGGCATTGTTTCCAGAAGCTTCTGCAATGTCGCATTTATATTTCTTCAGAGTTGCATTATTTTTTTTCCCCAAGATCTTGTATTGGTGATGGGAGTTTTGGACCACTGTGCAAAGTCTTCTCCACATCCCAAAGATTCTCAATGGGGTTCAGGTCTACACTCTGTGGTGGCGAATCCATGTGTGAAAATGATGGCTCATGCTCCCTGAACCACTCGTTCACAATTTGAGCCGGATGAATCCTTGCTTTGTCATCTTGGAATATGCCCGTGCCATCAGGGAGGGAAACAGTCCTTTGATGGAATAACCTGGTCGTTCAGTATATTCAGGTATCAGCTGACCTCATTCTTTGGGCGCACATCGTTGCTGAACCCAACCAACTGCAGCAACCCCAGATCATAGCCCTGCCCCCACAGGCTGGTACGGTAGGCACTAGGCATGATGGGTGCATCACTTCAGCCGCCTCTCTTCTTACCCTGATGCACCCATCACTCTGGAACAGACCACATGACTTTCCTCCATTGCCCCAAAGTTCGATCCTCCCTAGCAAATTGAAGCTGTTTTTGCCAGTTAGCCTCACTGACCAGTGGTTTTCTTAAGGCTACCCAGCTGTTAAGTCCCAATCCCTTGAGTTCCCTTCGCATTGTGCGTGTGGAAATGCTCTTACTTTCACTATTAAACATATCCCTAAGTTCTACTGTTGTTTTTCTACCATTTGATTTCACCAAACGTTTAAGTGATGGCCAATCACGATCATTCAAGATTTTTTTCCGACCATATTCCTTCCTCAAAGATGATGTTTCCCCACTGTCCTTCCACCTTTTAATAATGCGTTGGACAGTTCTTAACCCGATTTCAGTAGTTTCAGCGATCTCCTTAGATGTTTTCTCTGCTTGATGCATGCCAATAATTTGACCCTTCTGAAACAGATGAACATCTTTTCCACGACCACAGGATGTGTCTTTCGACATGGTTGTTTAACAAATGAGAAGCTTCTCACTGCATCAGTTAGGGTTAAATAACTTGTCGCCAGTAATCACCAATGCAGTAATTATCCAATGGGAGCACTTAAGCACTGATGATATCCTCGATATGCTCAGAGAAGCGTATCGTCTGTCACAATAACGATATTATAAAATATCATCATATTGCTCATCCCTACCTTAATGAAACTTCCTAAACTAAGCAATGGTGCACTGAACAGACATGCCATGTATGGTGTGGTATTTTGGCATACTATTCAGTGCGATAGGCATAGACAGACTGAAACACACAATATACACACTGAGCACTTTATTAGGTACACTTTATTGTCCATTTTATCAGTTCCACTTAGCATAGAGATGCATTTTGTAGTCCATACAGATTGTAGTCCGTCTGTTTCTTTCCATACTATGGGTGTAATGATATGACGTATGATTGCAGCCTCTGGTGTTCAGAGTATGCAGCGACATTATTAGATGTCCATAAAGAGAAGGTCTGGGATATCACTGCAGTGATACTTGAACTCAATATAGTCCACCAACCAAAAATGTTCAGCCACCGGCATCCTGTGAGCACTGATGAAGGATTAGAGGATGACAACAGACATCAGATGAGCTACTGTCTCTGACTTTAAATCCCAAATAGTACCCAAATAGTACCAGTGGGGACCATTAGAGAACAGAGTAAAGAGGACTAACAAAGTATGTGGAGATGGACTACAATCTATGATTGTAAAACTACAAAGTGGAGCAGATAAAATGGACAATGAGTGTAGAAACAAGGAGGTGTACCTAATAAAGTGATCGGTGAGTGTATTAAGTGTGTTTTTCAGTCTGCCTATTTCCTTTTATTAAATATGGCAAGTTTAATGACTGTGTAAGTAGTGGAGTTGCGAAACTGATCCTGAATTAATTCCAGCTTTCCTAAACACGCTCTTTACCTTGAGATGTGCTTTTGGTTGGATTCCGCTTGGACACAGCCTGACAGCTATGCATGTAATCCCTTCAATGACTCATATGACTGGTGAACCAAAGTGTGACAAGTGTGGTATGATCTGATATGTCAAAACTACAAGAGCTCCAAGTGTAAAATGTAATGAGAGGATGCACTGAGCACAAGCATGAGCTTAGTGGATGACACTGAGATCATGATATGAATGTGAAAACACTCCCTAATGGGTCAGAAGGGCTTTAAGTTCCTTCTCCTTGCTTTCCGAGCACAGGAATGGCTTACATGCTTGAGCACCCTTGCTGTGTGTGAATAGGAACCTCGATCATATTCAGAGTGCATGAACTGACCAGCATGTTCGGTGTGTCATACCCTAAAGTATTTCCTTCATTTGTGTTTGAGCAAATTGGAAACAATCTCTTGAAGCAGTTCACATCAGTGTTTGGGTTCATGCTTTCTTTGAGTGGCCTGTATTCGAATGTCAGGGCATATCAGAGAAACGTGCTAATAGAACATCTTTTAATGTTTCCTATGAGCCTCGGCTTGGAAAAGATGCTTGAACTTGTTTTTCCATTTTAGCAAAAGGGTATTTAATCAAGTGCGTGCAAGTGCTTCACTGACATTCCACTCACCCCACTACACATATGCTATATATAGCCAAATATTTGTGGACACCCAAACTGACATCCAAAACATGGGTATTACTATGAAGCTTCCCCTTTCTTTGCTGCTACAACAGAATTCATTTTTCTGAGAAGATTTTCCAGACTTTGGACCATGACTGTGAGGTCAGGTACTCATGTTGGACAATAAACCCTTACTCACATTTGGCATACCAGTTCATCTTAAAGATGTCTGATGGAGGTAAAGGTCAGGCCTCTGCAAACCAACCACTTTCTCAAAACTGGCAAATTATTTATTTATGGATGTTTAGGACACATGATCTTGAACACATGATCTCCAATCCTCATATGGCACTCCATCAAGAACCTTCATTGAACAATAGCTGATATAACCGCAAGGCAGTACTTTGACCTTTATCAAGCACTACAATACAAAGTTACATTCACAAATCCCACTTAAAACTTTACTGTGCACTAAGTCTTAGGTTATCCGTTTCCAGAAACGGCGTCAACTTCTCTGGGCTCGGCGGCCTCTGGTATGGACCATCACACAGTGGAAATGTACTGTAGTCATATGAATCAGTATTGGACTGGCCTGCCTGCAGTCCTGACCTGTCCCCAATGGAGAATGTGACAGCGAGGACCCTGTCCTGTTGCACATCTTAAGATGAATGGGACAAAGGAATGGGACTGGGAGAAAATAACACCTGTAACACTACATGATTTGGTGTCCTCTGTGCCAAAACATCTTACAAGTGTTGTGAGAAGGAATGGCAGCATTACAAAGTGGCAAATGCTTTTCCAAACTTTTTTTTGGAATGTGTTGCTGGCCTGAAATGCAGGAATGGATGCTTATAGAACATGAATTATCTTCAGTTGATTTTGTCTGCAATGAAAAAAAGTCAATTTACATTTACAGCATTTAGCAGACGCCCTTATCCAGAGCGACTTACACTTGGCCAAGCAATTGTGGGCTAAGGGCCTTGCTCAAGGACCCAACAGTGGCAGCTTGGCAGAGGTGGGATTTGAACCCTGGACCTTTTGGTCCATAGTCCAATACCTTAACCACTAGGCTACGACAGTCCCCACAATATAAATGTAAGAAACACTACTTTTTTTTTCCCCCTATATTTGCGTTTTCCATACTGTCCCAACTTTTTCATGTTTGCGCTTTTATTATATACATCATTGACATGTTTAGTACCACCCACTCTACTGCCACTGCTTATGGAGATTCTGTACCTGTAGGCTTCATATTATGAACTGCTACTAGTGAGTGTGGTCAAAATTAGAAAATACCAATTAGAAAGGGCCATATATAATGTCGATGCAATTTTTGAACCAGGATGCATGTCCACTAAAACTACAAGTACATGTAGTGATTATATTAAGAGCCATTAAAGAGCATGGGGCCTAACAAACTGAGTGAGCTCTACATTGGATCTACACACTCTGGCAGTGGTTAATGCACACACAGTGTGTTATTTTGTCATGCTTAGACTTTTAGGGATCCCAATGTCAACAGTGGAATGTTTTCTGCGTGTAGGTACGATGACAGATCTTCAACTAAGAAATCTTGCATAGCTTAAGTGTTCTAATCCTTGACTAAACACCTCAGGGGTTCTTGTGGGTTCACCAAAGTAGAAATAAATGGAGAGTAAATGGATTATTAAGTTTAGAGAACAAGCCGCTTCTGATTGTGAGCACACAGACTCTGGGCCAGTAGGTAAATGTAAGCTTGGTCACAACTGTGAAAGCAGAACAATGTACCAGCATTCAATAGCCTGAGGTGTTTGTGTAGGAGAGAATTTTAAGCACAAGCGCTGATGGACGAGCTAAAAGTACTTGGGTTGTTAAACTTTGGTTTATATATAACACTATAATTTATCAATCTAAAGCAATAGTGAGATCTTCAGTATAGCTTGACTTTGCATCAAACCCCCAAATCATAGTGGATTTATTTTATTTTGTCGGTAAATGCCGCTCACTTTTAAAAGACCGTGACCATGTTTTGCAAGCAGCATCCTCAGCTTCAAAGACACGCACAACTAGGCGGCTACACACCTGGCTGCACAGTTAAGCGTTTCTGTAAACATGTACCATGGAACTGTTTTGGCTTCTCTGTGTGCTGATGGAGCTGTACCCCCAACTTCCTGTGGTGGGAGCAGAAAGGAAGAGCAATGTGTGTTTGTGTAAATGTGTGTGCCTCTCACTCGTGATTGTCCCGAGGGCTGGCTGTCCTGGGGCCAAAGTACAGGGGGGGCGGATGAAATGGGGATGCACTGTCATCCCTTAAACAACACTCAAATTGCTTTTTTTTTTTTTTTTTCCCCTTCTTTATGACCTTGGATTTGTTTCCTCTCCACTCACCAAATATCCAGATACATCCGGCATTGTATTTGTCATGCAACTTTGCAATTTCCTGTGTCATTTACCACAATGCATACAGACACGCCTCCAATTTAGGAGACTTGTGACTTGGGGAGAGGATTCTTGTAAATGTGTTTTTTGCAACCTTAATAATCATTCTTTTCTTTCCTTTACAGAAAAATAGGACATTAGTAATGACTAGCATGCCTACAGAGTAAGTATGTCCGCTCACCAAAATGCACGTTGTGTTAATGTCATGTTTTTAAATCAAGTGTAATTTGCATTTATTATTATAGCAATCTTGTGTGGGTTTCTATGTATGTTTTGGTTAAGTGAATTGAGGTAGCGATTAATAACAGAATTTCTGTTGGGTGTTTTAGGAAGCAGCAGACGGTGCTCCAAGTAGTGAATTGTCTGGGTGGCTTCAGTGTGGTGGACATGGTGTGTGAGAGCACAACACATGTGGTGTCAGGGACTCCACGTCGGACCCTCAATATTTTACTGGGTATTGCAAGAGGATGCTGGATTCTGTCCTTCGAATGGGTGTGTATTGCTTGTGTCTCATGTGTAACGAGTGTAATTGTTGTGTTTCTGGGTTTTTTTTAAACATACCACAGACAAACACAAATTTAATTAATAAAAGATTTATTCATTCAAACATCACTTCATTAGGTACACCTTGTTTCTCCACTTATTGTCCATTTCATCAGTTATCATATAGAGGGACTTTGTAGTTCTACAATTACAGACTGTAGTTCATCTGTTTCTCTACACTTGCTTTATATCCCCTTTCACACACTAACACACCACCACCATGTCAGTGTCACTGCAGTGCCGAGAGTGATCCACCGCCCAAATAGTACCTATCTGTGGTGGTCCTGACCATTAGAGAACAAATTTAGTTTGAGGGGGAAGAAATCCCTCATCAAGAAGTAAACTAAATATGCCACAATTATTGGCTCCCCTAGAAATTCTTGGAAACAAAATGTATACTTTAAGGTAATTAGTGTGTCCAAGGACTTTCAAGCAGTAATCTTGTTTCACTGGGGTATATATGAGGTCACTGAGAGGTCACAAAGAGTGATGACCCTCATCGGTCATAGGATGGCTAAAAGAAATAGCTGCGTACCTGATAATGCCTGTATGTACCTTTTTAGGGCAATAATTCAACTAGAATCCAACTTGCCTGGACGAGGACCCATGTTTATTTTGTCCCCACTCAAATTGAGGAGGGTGGTAAGAGAAAGAAGAAATCTCCAAGGATCAGTGATGGAGAACTAGCGAAAAAAGTAGCATATTGGAGTCACCAAGTCTCCAGAACTATGCCAACAGATTATTTGGAAGGCTTAGGGGCGTAAAAAGCCTTTCCTGTCATCTAACCACAAACAAAAGCACTTGGAAATTACAAACGCTACCGGCACTTTGATTGGGACTGTGTTCTGTAGTCAAAGGAAGCGAAAACTGAGCGTTTTGGTAACAAACACTCAAGGTGGCTTTGCCATTTGAAAGAACAGTGAGTACACTTATGATAACCTGATGCCTACTGTTAAGTGTGGTGTACGACAGGTTCTGGGGCTGATTTTCCTCCAACTGCCCTGGGAAATTCCAGGACCTCTGTCAAAAGCTGTGCCAAGAAACTAAAAAATGACTAGTTATTGGATCCTCCTGCCGGAAATTGATCCAAAATGGTTTACTGGACACAAAATCAAGCTTCTGCCATGGCCTCTGATGTAAATCTCATAGAACACCTGTGGACTGACCTAACGAAGACTTAACGAGTGTTCAAGAGAGGATCTAGGACTTTGGAGGATCTGGAGAGATTCTGTACAGAGGAATGGTGTCAAATGACCTGCTCTGCATTCTCCAGCTTCATAAGATGTTAGAGGAGAAGACTAAATTAATTACTTCATTTCAGCTCTAGATTTTTAAAAATATTCAGTGTGAGATTAAACTCTCAGTTGCCAGTTGTGCCAATAATTGTGGAAGGGACTGTAAATGTACAGTGGTACCTCGGTTCTCGACCACCTTGGAACTCGTCAAATTCGGTTCTCGACGCATTTTGGCCAGAAAAATTTGTCGTTTCTCGTCGTTTGCTAGGTACTCAGCACATTTGCTTGAATTGTATGATGAGTCGAGCTGCGTGACTCCCTTCAGCCGAAACTCGATTCATGATTCACGATTCAGTACACAGTGATTCAGATTCATAACAGGTTGCTCAGAGGTCTCTATTTTAGCTCTTCTTCATCTTTACATCTACAGTACTGTATTCTTAGTGCAAATAAGTCTCCATGGGTCCTAAAAAGGTCGGTTTATAGGAGTTGGAAACAAAACAGGAATTGAATGCTCCAGAACACAGGCTGCAGTTAGCTTAGCAGCTATGCTAGCGCCTGGAGTTCATGAATAGAGTAAGTGTTTTGCTTTTACTTTTCATTTTCAATCCATTACTCACTAAATTACATGAGATTTTTCAACACTTTGTCATACAATAAGCTTTTGTTAATGATTTTGGCCATCTGTAGGTTAATGTAAGTGTTTTAAACGTTGACTTACTTACTTATAGGCTCTGCTATGATACAGTATTGACCGCTCTAGCAAACACTCATCAGTTCATGACACATTTAACTTATGATGGATTTGTTGAAACATATCCCCTTCATAAATCAGGGAGCACCTGTACAGTAGAACTCCATTAATGCATTAAATGCCTTGTACAGTCTGGATTTTCTGGGGATCTGGAACGGATTCATTCAATTGACATTATTCCTTTTGGGAAAACTCTGCTTGGCATTCATTGTTTTCGGTTTTCGACAAGCCTTCTGGAACGACTGAGCGACGAGAACCGAGGTACCACTGTATCGGGTAAAAACGTTAAGCACCGAATGAAAATTGGTAGTAACTAATGTTGGTAGTGGCTTAATTTATTTAACAGCATATGTGGTATAAACCTTTTCTTTATTTTATGTTACGATTCAACTCTTCACTCAAACTGAACTTCACAAATTCTTCACAAGTTCTTCTGAAGTTATCCCAGCATGATTTCACAGGATTCTTGTGATGTTACTTGTGATGCTTTGCTTTCTCTGTCTTCAAGTGCTTGGTGTTGTTTCGGTCAGGTGACTGTGGAGGAAAGGCCAGGACAGTCATCATTCCTTGGTCATCTTTGGTCTTCTAGTAGTTGTTGCAAAGCTTTGTGTGTTGGGTCATTAGTGTTGGGTCAAACAGTTTCACCAGGGATCTCAGGGTTTTGACCCCCACTGTATTTAAGTATAACGCTAAATTGCCTGTGTGTTTTGATTTCATCTTAGATCTTATGGTGCCTTGAGCGCCGGCAGTGGGTTCCAGAGGAGCCGTATGAATTATCTGATCAGTTTCCTGCTGCACCGGTAAGCACTTTTACATAAATGCACGTCTAATATATGGTATATTCCAATAACTCTTAAGTATAATACTGTATATTCAGTATATAAGATTTTATCATACATGCAAAGAAGTTCATGTATCCTGTGCAGGGAACAAACTAACGTAATTGTGTTTACTTATTTAAAATTCATTTTAATGCACAGTTACTGTGTATCTGCTCAATTTAACATTGGAAAAATATTTGGCATGAGCAAAAAGTTGGGGATCCTCTTGGTCAACCATTTTCAGCTGCTAATGGTCTCAATAATTGATGAAATTACTTTTAATAATGTTTTTACCCAGTGCTGGTAATGCCTCAGTATTCAAATCTAGGAACTGTAATCTTCTGTTTCATAAAGTAGTGCAAGGTTCATTTTGAGGGAGTATTAGGATCAATGCTGTACTGTTTCTGTGAGTACCTCAAACATACATAAGAAGCCATGTGATTGTACCATTAAGCACTTTTGTACAAAAAGTTTGAGATACTTTAATACTAGGGTCCATTCCTGTACTTTTATCATCAGTTTGTCAAAACAAACTCTCCTTTTTGACTGGTTCGCTCTAAATCTGTCTTTTGAGTACATGAAATAATTATCAACAATTTCAGTTGCCATACTGTTGGCAACTCTTTCAAATTCACGAATGACAAAGAGACTGCTGAGCGTTTCTTCTTACCAGACGCAGCTTGAAAAGCCTCATGCATGAGGAAATGTGAATGAGAACTGAAGGGATTCAAAGGAGACTTGGCTGAAGTGTAGACCTCCTGCTTGGAAGAAAGTAAAAGGTTACAAAATGGGTGCAGTAGGGTCTCGGTTTGTTTTGCCAGTGATGAAATAGGCTTTTGTAGGGAAGACGGTTGTGCTCATCCCCCTTACGTTAGTTACTATGTGCTATGAAGTCATCTCTTGTTATCACTTCATGTTCCAGCCCATTGGATTTGAAATTAAACAATGAATTTGGCTTTGCATGTCATAAAGTTTCAAATCAAGGAATGGTACTTTATTGTATGAAACACTTTCTTCCTGTCATCTTGCCATTTGTGTTTTTGAGGCACACTGGCGGTTAGCATGTTATGCTAAACGCACTGTAGCCATGGTAGTGTAGTCCTGTCTCTGTTTTAGCCTTTATGCAGCTAAGTTGTTTTCGAGAGCGTTCTGTATTCTTTACCAGCTTTTTTTAATACAGTTTTACCTCGGTTTTCGACCATCTTGGAGCTCGTTGAATTCGTTCTTGACAAAGTACAGAGTGATTCACAATAGTCCTTACTCAGTGAAGATCTTTGCTGAGTTTGTGGGTGACCAAATACTTATTTTTCACCATGATTTACAATTAAATTCTTTAAAAATCCTACAATGTGATTTCCTAGATATTTTTTTTCTCGTTTTGTCTCTCATAGTTGAAGTGTAGCTATGATGAAAATTACAGACCTCTCTCATCTTTCTAAGTAGGAGAACTTGCACAATCAGTGGCTGACTAAATACTTTTTTGCCCCACTGTAAGTCTCTATTGGTCCTAAAAAGGTTAATTATAAGAGCCAACCGAAAAGAGATCAGGAACACAGGAATCCTCCAGAACACAGGCTGCATTTTTTTGCCAACTGTAGGTTAATGTAAGTGTTTTAAACATTAACTTACTTATCATTACTTATCATTTGCTCTGCTATGATACATTATAGAATGCTCTACCAAACACTGGTTAAACACCTCAGTTCATGATACTGTGGAGGGACTGTCGTGGCCTAGTGGTTAAGGTACTGGAAATTAAGAGGTGACTCCCTTGTTAAGTTATTCGCAGCTGTGGTCTACTATGGCTTACAGTGCACCTACAGTGGGGCAAAAAAGTATTTAGTCAGCCACTGATTGTGCAAGTTCTCCTACTTAGAAAGATGAGAGAGGTCTGTAATTTTCACCATAGGTACACTTCAACTATGAGAGACAAAATGCTCCCCCTGCTTAAGCCAGTACATGTTCAGGCCCGTCTGAAGTTTGCCAGAGAGCATATGGATGATCCAGAAGAGGATTGGGAGAATATCATGTGGTCAGATGAAACCAAAATAGAACTTTTTGGTAAAAACTCAACTGGAGGTAAAAGGATGCTGAGTCGCATCCCAAGAACACCATACCTACTGTGAAGCATGGGGGTGGAAACATCATGCTTTGGGGCTGTTTTTCTGCAGAGGGGACAGGACAACTGATCTGTGTTAAGGGAAGAATGAACGGGGCCATGTATCGTGAGATTTTAAGCAACCTCCTTCCATCAGTGAGAGCATTGAAGATGAGAACTTTGGCTGGGTCTTCCAGCATGACAATGAGCCCAAAACACCGCTCAGCCACAAAGAGGGGCTTCGTAAAAGGCATTTCAAGGTCCTGGAGTGGCCTAAGCCATCGCCAGACCTCATCCCATAGAAAATTTGTGAGGGATTGAAAGTCCTGTTGCCACAAAAACATCACTGCTCAGAGAGATCTGCAATGGAGAATGGACCAAATACCAGCTACAGTGTGTGCCAACCTGGTGGAAGACTACAGGAAACGTTTGATCTCTGTCTTGTCAACCAAAGTTATGTTACAAATATTGAGTTGGAACTTTTGTTATTGACCAAATACTTATTGATCTCATATTTGCAATTAAATTTTTTCAAATCCTACAATGTGATTTTCTGGATTTTTTTCCCCTCATTTTGTCTCTCATAGTTGAAGTGTACCTATGATGAAAATCACAGACCTCTCTCATCTTTCTAAGTAGGACAACTTGCACAATCAGTGGCTGACTAAATACTTTTTTGCCCCACTGTAAATACAAATTTTTGATGCCCCATATCTTAATGTCACTTCAGTTATGTAGACCGTTGTAGTACTGAGATCACAACTTAAACCTACTTATGTGTTCATAGCATTTAGCAGACACAATTAATTGTTGTTACAGACATGCAGTATAAATGCCGGTAATTTGTTATATAGATGTAAATGCCTTAGGACAACATTGTGTAATATTCTCATACACTTTTCATTTTAAATAAAATATGCTAGAGTGCGAAGCTAAAAACAACGAGTGTTGTTGCACTGCGTACTCAAAAACAGGAAATGGGCATTGGAGTTCTAGTTTTTCCACCATGTCCGGACAGTTTGAATGGTCACCACACTGCCATTACAGAGCACAGTGACACTTATTCTTAGGAAAATTCACAGAGAATGTTTTTTTTGTTATTGACTGATATTGATGCTTCAATTTTAACTCGTATTTCAATCCATATCAACACCAAAAGGTGCGCTTAGAGAAGAGGTTCACCCGAAAATGCATTTAATATATTGAGATTTTTTTTACATGTTTATGATTCTGGTTTAAGTTTTTCCTAGCTGTGTTTTTGTTAATGCTTAGAAATGGCTAGCCAAAAATCCTCCCTGGGACAAATTAAAATGCTTTTATTTAAGTTGGTTCTTAATGGAAGATTTGACAAACGCATCAGTTCTGTTAAAACGCTGATAGTAATAAATTAAAATGCAAACCTTTTTGCAGTTTTATAATAATAATGTAGTAATAATTGTAATAATAATTTAGAAATAAAATAAAATTGGTTGTTTGCAATGTGGGACTGTGGTAGCCTAGCGGGTAAGGTAAGCGGGTAAATCTCGCCTTTGCCAAGCTGCCACTGTTGGGTCCTAGAGCAAGGCCTTTAACCCACAATTGCTTGGATTGTAGGACTGTACCAATTGGAAGTCGCTCTGGATAAGGGCATCTGCTAAATGCTGTAAATGTAAATGTAACTGGAACCTTAGATATTGAACAGACTCGGGTTCCGATTTCTGAGTGTAAGTTTGTAATCACCTGTAGTAACGTGGATATACAGTGGTACTTGAAAGAAAACCATGAGAACCCAATTAAACAAAGGAGACAAAATTATCGAACTTGGTCATTTATTTATTGAGGGAAAGTATCCAATATTACATGTCTCTGAGTGGCAAAAGTATGCGAACCTCTAGGATTAGCAGATCATTTGAAGGTAGAAGTGCATCATAACAAAAGAGCTTACTGAGGACTTCAGAGAAAGAATTGTTGATGGCCAAAAGGCTGTAAAAGGTTACAAAATGATCAGCAAAGTGTTTGGAACCCACCAGTCCAAGGTCAGTGCAGCTTGTGCAGAAACTGAGACATTTCAGGAAAATTAGCACTTGTTCGACCAACAAATATCAGCAAAGGTGTAATAGTCTGTGAGGTCAAAGGAATCCAGAGTCACTTCTAAGCAACTAAAGGCCTCTCTTGCAGTAGTGGTAATGTTCGTGAGTCCACCATCAGAAGAACTCTGACATCTATGGTGTGAATGGTAGGATTGCAATAAGACAGAAACTGCTCTCTAAAACTAATATTACTGCCCATTACGTGGCACATGGACAATTCAGAAGACAAATGTATTTTGTGGATAGATGACACCAAAGTGGAGCATTTTGGTTGACGTTAGAAGCTGTGTTTGGAGAAAAAACACTAAGAACCTTATACCATCTGTGAAACATGGTGGTGGTAGTATCATGGTCTGGGTCTGTTTTGCTGCATCTGGGCCAGGATGTTTTGCCTTCACTGATGAAGCAACGAATTTTGGATTATGCCAGTTATAAAGGAAATTGTGAGGACATATATGTGTGAACTGAACCTCAAGAGAAAGTGTTCATGCAACAAGCCACCTACCCCAAGCACACAAGTCATTCTACCAAAAAATGGTTAAATAAGAATAAAGTTAAGGTTTTGGAAGTCAGTGTTGATCACCAACATCCCAAAGTTATTCTGTACAGAGGAATGGGAATGTTCTGGACTGATCAAGTTATTGGAAACATTTAATTGCAGTTAGTGCTGAAAAAAAATGTCACACCAGATACCGAAAGCAAATGTTCATATGTAATATTGGATCATGTTCCTCAATAAATTGACCAAGTATAATATTTTTGTTTCATTTGTTTAATCGGGTTCTCCTTATCTACTTTTAGGACTTGTGTGATATTTATGCAGAATTATTCTAGAAGAATTCCAAACGCTTCAAAACCTTCTAAGTTCCACTGTATGCATTTAAATTGTTAACCAACATGTTATAATCTTAGTTAACAACACAAATTTCCTACCATCAGTGTTACCATGGGTTAGAAACCTATTTTAGATGCAGAAATAGTCATATAGTCATTAGTTTCGGTCTATTGCTGTATGGGAACAGCTCATTCTTGGATGTCATATCACCACTGTTGGGTTAAATCAAAAAACAAAAATACTCTACCTTTTTGTTCTGTGGAAGTTGGCTCTGAGCCAAAAAGGCTCTATAAACATGTTGATCATGTGCAAAATCTAGTAAGGTTACATAAAAATCTTTCCGAAAATATTCCAAGTAGAAAAAATACACTTGCAAATCATTTAACAGCTGTAAACAAAAGTACATCTTCATTTTGTTTTTTGCTTGTTTTTTGTTTGTTCGCTTTACATTTTCTTTGTCAGTGTCTCACACATCAGTGCCCATATTATAGACCCTTTGTACCATTTTCAATATTAAACTTGTGTGGTATTTACAATATGTTCATAAATATAATGCTCTAAACAAATTACAAATTACTTTCACCAACTCAGGTTGTTTATATGAGGCATAATGAAAACCCTATCAAACTTTCAGTCCGTGTTTGCACCTCCAATTAAGGCAGCACAGACGCCTCCTTTAAAAAATAAAATAAAACAAAGGAAAGAAAGAACTAGCCATAGCTTGCGCTGCATCCTCTTACTTAAGTACATGTGTAACACATGTTCTTACTGATTGAATTGTTCAAATCTGTAAGTTTAGTTCTTTCAAGTGCTTTCTTCTATGTATCCATCGTTGCTCAACATGTGGATAAAAGTCAAGCATTTTCTGCTCAGGAACTAAGGTCCCATCTTGGTTTTGAAAGCTTCATGGCCTCCTCATGTTCTTCAGAAGTCGACCGGTCTCATCATGATAGTTGTCTCCTTTAGTGAATATCCTGAGCCTTTCCAGTAGTACCACTTAATACCATTGAAGCGATTGGTGTTCTGCCCATGCTGATAGTAAACACCGTTGAGATTGGAAGGGCCGCAGGCGTCAAACCACCAGCCTGTTTGGGGAAAAAAAGAAATAAATAAAACAAAAGTTAAATTTTTCAACTCCGTTCTCCTAATTAGAATTTCATACAATATAGTCCAAAAGCATCACATAGAAAATACAGAAATATCCACCACATGCCCAATTTTTGACGAGACCGTGCATCTAATGCTAATTAACAAGTACTTGTCAAAAGTCTTAGGCCATCATTATATAACATGTACCATTGTAGCAATGGTATAATGACCATATATAATTCTTTCTCAGTCTCTTCATTAGAATTCAACCAGAAAATACAGAGAATTTGGATGCAATATTTAAAAAACTGGACAAAATTGAAAACAAAACTCTAATGGGAGTATTTATTGTGACCTCCCATTATCTGGCAACTTCATCGGGATGCCAAGTTGACCCTTTTATTGTCCGAAGAAGCTTTTTGAAAGAGCAGCCAAGAAACCACTTTTTCAGAAGGGGAACAGGCTGAAAAGGCCAAGAAGTGCTAAAGCCCACAAAGACTGGAATGGAAAGACTGGATTAGTGGAAAATATTATTATGGAATTACGACTCAGAGTTTGAAATTTTGGCGTCCAATTGTCGACTGCATGGTCATTATACCGTTGATTAAAAACAACAAATCTAATGGTGGCCTAAGACTTTTGCACAGTACTGTACAACGATAATCTTAAAGCTTCACACTTGATGTTGCTTCAGGCAGTATGGTTCTAGTATGGAGTCGTTATTAGAAAATAATGGTAAATAATTCCAAAAAAGTGGAAAATTTGTTTTTTATTGGGACGAATTTGAGTATGTTGGGCCAGTAAAGACTGGAAAGCTGATTTAGCAGTTAATTATAAACACAGTGCACCCACAAGATAGAGCGGAACAGCAGAGCAAAAGAGTCCACTCAGGGCTTTGCGAGTCTGCAGTTCCCAGGCTATTAATGTAGGCTTTCACAAGAGCTGAATTCCCAAATGAGCTGATCAGTGATTAGCTCCCAGCTAATTTTGCTCGAGTCATGACCCAGACACAAAAAATGCAAAGCGCCTTTCAACTTTCGCACTGCGTTTTGGGGAAAGTTCACTTGAAGGAATGAGCGCTCCAAAGTGAGCTTTGTTCTGAACGGGCATCAACGCATTGCTGAATTCCATGATTTGAAGGGACTTCACAGAATGCTAAGCTTACCTCCTGTGGTTAGCTGTGAGCACTTGCAAACGCATTTGTCGTTGTCTGCGTCCTTTGTGCTGAAATCACTTCCTGGCTGGGCGAGACTACTGATTTTGCCTGCGGTTCCACTGTAGCCTTTCAGATGTATCCTGTGCATTTGGAAGTGCAGAAATATAGAATGTCAGAAGGTTGCAGTTGTAGAAATACACTCCTGTTACAGAACAAGCAGGATAGCGAATCAGACCTTCTTGCTAAGACAATGACATGATTTAAGAGTAGAAACTGGGGGAAAACACCGTCTGTTGTTCTGTCTCTGAAGTGTGCGACCTGATTTTGTTTTTAAACCCTGCCAACCCCTTAATTGAAATTCCTGAATGGGATGAAAAGCCTTTCCTTTGTTGTCATAAGAGGGCTCAGGTGTTTTGGGAAATCAGTTTACATATACACAGGGATAAAGAAATGTGTCTCGCTTGAAAACTTGAAATTTCGAGCTGTTGAAGGCAAGTTTGTCTGCCTTTCCAGTATTAAGAAGGTTGGTTTCCTTTAAAGAGCATGATATCTGTTCAGGGACAGGTCTTAGATGTTGTAAGATGTTGTCCAAGTTTTGTAGGCCCTAACAATTTCCGCATGGCATTTTGTTCACATGCTTGCCCAATAATTATCACTAGGAATGGATATGACAGTTTTAACACTCCATCTGTACTGCAAATTCGAATTCTCAGAAGGCGATCAGTGTGCCCAGGTTCCTTGTTCCATGCCTGACCATGATTGTCCCCTCTCTCCACTCCTCCACTGGCCTGCGCTCACACTGCACTTAACGTTCTGTGCCCGAGCACACTTTCGTCATCACGATGTGACTTTTTATGGTGGAGAAAGGCGTGCTTGCACAACGTACAATGGACTTCATGGTAATATTTACTTTGTGGCTTTTTATGAGTCATTCTGGGAGAGCTGACTTATTACGCAACGCAGTGATTTTTATCTAGTCGTACTGCACGTATAAAGAGATTTTTACAGAGGAGGCTGGAGTAATAATAGTTTACATTATATGTGTTCCGTGCCATGTACAGTATTGTGCCCGAGTCAAACAAACTCAGGTGCAGTACATGGCTTACATCACCAGCTTACATCACTGCTCCTGTGACCACATTTAAGCCAGCATGTGAGCGCAGTGGTTGGTTTCATGCTGATGTTGGATATTTGATATACGCTTTTGATTATCACTCCCATTTCTTAGACTTAAGTCACTTGTTGTATATGTCTTAGATGTATTCTGCAGAGTTGTGTGTGGTGATGGGTATTGTTTGTTATTTTATCCCTTTCCAATCCTTACCTATTCTGATGTCCCAACCCTAGACTGGGACATTACAGAAGTTGGGGGCTCGTCTGGGATCCCACCTATAATTTATTTATTTAAGTGGTTTTCCATTTGGTCACACAGTGGTTGTGTTGGCTGTGCACCTGGTTAAGTCGGACATATCAATGTTGGGTTGTGCTAAGTACCAGTTTTTCCTTCATGGCACCATTTTGTTTGTTTGTTTTTATTATTATTTTATTTAATTAGATTGCCGTCTTTTAGTTGGAGGTTATCCTGAGTGAGGATTTAGTCCCTGTTAGGGGTGCACTTCAAATACTGTTAGTGTCTAATCAAGTTTGATACCCCTCCAAACAGCTAGAAGAGGGTTAGAGGGTTACAAGAGGGTCACTAACCACAGTTAACAGCACTGCTGTTAGTGACTAGTGATCTGTTTGGAGAATTTGACTTCTGTTCTGCTAGTATTATTAGAGCCAATAGTATTAGAGCCAGCTATGCTCTAACGGAGTTTACAGTTAGACCTTCATTACATAACTTTCATATATGTTGGAGGTATAACATTCTGTTGATCAAAGCTCTCAAAGGTGTTCTCAATATGCTCAGTTTCCAGGAGTGCTTTAGGGTGTACTCACACTAGGAAATCTGTACTGTGTCTGAGCACGTTTGACCCAAAAAGTTTGTTTCACTAGTGTGATTGTTTCACTGTGGTAGCCTAGCGGTCAAATCCCACCTCTGCCAAGCTGCCACTGTTGGGTCCTTGAGCAAGACCCTTAACCCACAATTGCTTGGACTGTAAGACTGTATCAATTGTAAGTCGCTCTGGAAAAGGGCGTCTGCTAAATGCTGTAAATGTAAATGATTGCTGAACTGTGCTCAGGCCCAGTTGAAGAGGTGGTCTCGGGCATGGTTGAGTTGGACTAAGGCACAGTACATAGCACCGAACACAAATATAATGTCAATTATTATTAGTCCATCTGCCTCTCTAGCGGGCCTGAGAGCAGTTCAGCTATCACAGTAGTCAAACGAACGTTGAGGGTCAAAAGTTCTTGGGCACAGTAGAGATTGCCTAGTGATGTAACCCAATCCTCATCCCATAGGGAACATTAACAGTAAATAAAGGGACACTGTACACAAGACTATAGTTAGTGCAGATGGTGTGACAGATGCAAGACAATGTCCAATAAGTGCAAGATGTCCAATAAATAAGTTCCTTACCTGTAATTCTGATCTTCACTGCTCAGAGAAAATTGATCATACTGAGAGAAGGCTTTATTCCCTTCCCAGTCCACAAGCTCTATCCGTAGGACATATTCATGCTCGTTTGTCAATTTGGAGACGTACTCATTTCCCAACCAGTGTTCACCTGAAGTGTCTCCAAACCCCTATGAAAAAGTGCACATATTCACACTTGCATTTAATTGCCCCTTCACTTGGAGTGAATTAGGTTAGCTATTGTAAAGTCATTATTATTATATTGTTTTACACTAACATCTCAATGGATCGTATAGGATGATGCCAGTATTCTGATTCCCCCCTCATAAATTGAAAGCCTACTTGTTCTTTCAAAGCTCACCATTTTGTACTCTTTCCACGTACGATGAAAGTCAACAAGGCCATTGAATCGCTTCTGCAGTATTGTCCATCCACCTCCTTCTGTTTCCATGTTGCAGTAGGCCTGGAAATCGAAAGTGTTGTTTATAAACATGCCCGTTGTGTAGGTTGAATCTTGTTTCATGCTCTTCTATCACATTTATCAAGCTTGGTTTATTCTGAGAAGAGTAAGATGTCTTTTAAACAGCTGTTAAATTGCCAGACATGACCTACTCTCAGTGAAAAGTATCTTAGGAGATAGCTCTGTCTGCAGAGGCATGTACCAATCTGACTTTTGGGGAAAAAAGACGTCCCCTTACTCTCTGTAGACTTTTCCCTAATGTAAAAGAAAGTCAAAATCCTTCAGTTGTTACTTTTAAATGTTCAGTGAATTACACTACTGGTCAGAAGTTTTAGAACATCCATTTTTTTCAGTTGTTATTGAGATTTAAACACTTTAATGTCTCAGAATAGCAACAACGCATTGAAAATACATTGCAATAATAAATAGTTGGAGATACAGAAGTGGAATTGTTTTTCTAGATGTTTAGTTCATCCAAGTAGCCACTTTTTGCCGATATGATAGCAGATCACCCCAAGGAATTCTTTGTTATTTGTTACATTCCCCACAAATGTGTTGCAGTTGTAGGTTGCTGTCCTTTTTGGCCTTCTGTCCAGTTCATAAGCCAGATATGATTTCAATAGAAATGTATTAGCTGAATGTTCAGATTCAAATCTCAACAACAAAATTCAAACTGTAACTGAAATGATGTGGGACACGCCCCCGCATATGGCCAAAAGTGTTTGGACACGCCTCCGCACACGGCCAAAAGTGTTTGGACACGCCCACGCACACAGCCAAAAGTGTTTGGACACGCCCACGCACACGGCCAAAAGTGTTTGGACACGCCCACGCACACAGCCAAAAGTATTGGCACACATGCCATATTCTTTCTGTTTGCCACATTTCAAGCACTATTGTAGTTCCTTCAGGAAATGCAGATCTACATTCCTTATACTGTCACAGAGGGTGATGGTCTGTTCTAAATCTTTCAGTATACTGCTTACCTTTACTTACTAAGTATTGTTATCTGCTTAAATGCCAATAAAACTGGGAGGTATATAAAACTTCTCACCAGTGCTATAGTTTGGAACCTTTACATTGTGCTCAGGTTATTGGTAATGTAGGTAGAACTATGCTTGTAATTGTCATACCTTTATTTGCTCTTCTGTATTGGGTATCGTTAATGTGTAGACTCCACTTTCTTTGTTTCCTGCCTTGAAGACAGCAGCGCAGTCTTTGTACTGGGCCGGTGTGTCCTGCATCATTGCTGCTTTACCTGCTAGAAATATATAAAAGCCAAAACACATTTCCTTTTATTTCACTCATTTTGAAAGGTAGACAGAGGTGTGTATGCTCACCAAGCACTTTATTACGAACACCTGTACACCTTTTCATACATGTCATTATTTACATTTATAGCATTTAGCAGATGCCCTTATCCAGAGCAATTGGTTACAAGAAATTGTGGGTTAATCCAAGAAATTGTGGGTTAAGGGTCTTGCTCAAGGACCCAACAGTGGCAGCTTGGCAGAGGTGGGATTTGAACCCTGGATCTTCTAGTCCAAAGTCCAGTATCTTAACCAGTAGGCTACACACAGCTACCACAGTCCCATCATTATAAAGTCAGCCAGTCATGTGGCAGCCAGTCATGCAGATACATGTCAGGAGCTTCAATGTTTACATCCACCATCAGAACAAGAAAAAATGTGAGCTCTGTGATTTATTTTTTTTATTGTGCCATGATTGTCAGTGTCAGACGAGCTGAGTATTTCTATAACTGCTGATTTCCTGGACCTTTCACACGCCACAGTCGCTACAGTTCATGCCAAATGGTGCAATAAAGGAAAATCATCCAGTGATTGGCAGTGCCTCATTGATGAGATGTCAACGTTGAGCATGTCCATGTTGTTGGAATGTCCAGCTAACAGAACAGTAATTAAGATGGCTGCTCTATACAACTGTGGTGATACATCAAAGCTTACTTTTGGGCTACGACAAGGAGGCCTTACCCAGTATTAGTATAATGTTCCTATTAAAGCACTCAGTGAGGGTAATGTCCGTGATTTATCTGTGTACACTGGTACCTTGGTTCTTGTCATTAATTCATTCCTGAGGAAGAAAATGTCGAGTGCCGAGCAAATTTTTTCCATAATAATGTAAAATTGAATTAATCTGTTCCAGACCCCCAGAAATGTTCGGACACGGGATATGTTCCAACAAATCCATGATAAGGGAAATGTATCATGACCTGAAGAGTTTAACAAGTGTTTGGTAGAGAGTTCTGTACTTATACTATAATAGCGGAGGCTATGATGAGTAATGATAACCAAGTTACTGTTTAAAGCACTTATTAACCTACAGCTGGCCAAAGTCATTAACACAACGCTTATTTTATAATAGTGTTGACAAATCTCATGTTATTTAGTGAGTAATGGCTTGAAAGTGAAAAGTGAAAGCAAAAAACACTCTATTGACGAACTCTAGTCTGCAGCCTGTTTCCTTTCGGTTTCCTTTGGGTTGGCTGTAATCCCTAATATTTTTAGGACCATAGGGATTTATTTGCACTAAGAATACAGTATTGTAGATGTATAAAATAAAGAAAAACCCAATAAACACAGCAGATTAAAGGCTTTTGTGAACCTGAATCACTGTGTACTGAATCATGAATCGAGTTTCTGCTAAAACGAGTCATGGGGCTCAACTCGTACAAGTTTACGCAAGTGTGCACATTTGTGCACAAAGCACCTTTTTTAAGTCAAAATGCTCAGAGAACCAAATTCGACAAGTTCCGAAGTGGTCAAGAACCAAGGTACCACTGTATTTATCTCAGTTTATCTCTCGGCCTGTCTTCGTTGGCCCTTGAAGAGGCTCTGAGAGCTCAGTCAATGGAGAACTTGATTGTGCTCGTACATTATGATGTGAATTAACCCGGCAAAACAGCTTGCACCGTGCCCTCCCCAAACATTTGAACAGATGCTCATGGAATAGCATAATATTATTCTGGAGATTTGTTTTCCCTCCAATTCCCCCGTGTAATGTTTGGCTGTGGTGCTGTAGTGGTCACTCACGGGTGGGGACAGTGATGGTGTGGATGAGGTTGTTGAGTTTCTCCATCAGTTCATGCTGCTGTTGCTGCAGGGCTGTGTTATCGACAGAGGCGCGCTGCAGCTGTTGCTCCAGCTCCTCGATGATGCTCGTCTGCTTCTCCAGCAGCTTCTTCAGCTTCTCTTTCTCCTCCTGTAGGCTCTTCAGCTCGGTCTGTTTTTGGCCTTCCATGTTTTCCACCCGCTTTTCTAGAAAGCTGAACGAGCAAAGGAGAGGCACAGGTTTACAAATCTGGCTTGTCTTTTGCAACTTCAAGAGAAGTGAGTAAAGGGATGTAGCTTATGAATTTATATTCATTGGCAAAAAAATAATGCACCCAGATAGGAATGTCGGATTCCTGCAAACTCGGCATGCAGTTATGTCTCAGGCAGCTATGTAAATGATTATAGATGTGGTCTGATTAGACACTGGGTATTGCCACAAGATGGTGTAAAAGTGCTTCCCCTGCTGCCCAATAAAAAGGCTCTCAGAGACTACTTTTGGGCATGGTACCTTTTGGTGAAAATCTGGTATATGTCAAATTAAATGTATAGGAAGGTGTTCAGGTGGTGTAGTTGCAATTCATTAGCCTTCTACTGTAGTGGCTCGAGTTCCTGTCATGGTAATGCCCTCTAGCCAAGGTGGGCGCCACACAGCACCCCGGAAAATAGTGTCACCCTGAAAGTATTGGGGTGAAAAACAGTCATGTGTAATAAGTACTCACCTATTTTTCTCATTTAGTCTGTTTATTTCATTTGTCTGCATGAGAATGTCTTTTTCCAATTTATTCGTCGAGATCGAATTCTCAAGAAGCTGACGTTCAAGTCGAGTCGTTTGGTTTATAACCTAAGGATGAAAAACAATTCAGTGTTTCCCACAGAAAGGATCTCGGATTAGACCGACTTTTATGGCTAAGTTGTAACAGCCTTGGCAAAGCCTGAACCCATGTAAGCATGCAAAATGACGTCCATCAGATCTTCAGGAGTGATCTTTTCACTTCCCCTCTTGAAGATGTTTTGCCATTATGGGTGATGTGATATGGTTGCACAAAGCCTCGACCTTTCTCGTTTTCAAAATAAAGTACTATGAAGTCATGCGCTGACAACTGGGCTTTTCCCCTAGAATAATTCTCTGTAATGCCCTAAAAATCAGCTACAGTTGATAATGTATGCCAGAACAATATGAACATTTATGCTTTAATTGGTCACAATTATGTTGACCATGGGATGACCCTTTACATAAGACCGGGGGTTTTGTCTGATGTGAAAGCCCTTAATTGTGGTGGGGCTGTTCACATATCACTCGGCATTAAATCATGCCAAATCATGTTTGATTAGTAGAAAAAAAAACTTGGTGCGTGTTCCCCACAGGGGAAAAAACCCCAGAACAATTGAATTCAAATAAAGGAAAGAAAAGAGGTGGGAGGGCACTGAAGCTAGTGGGACTGACAGGGGGTTTGTACAACAGGCTTCATTAATGAATTGTCAGGCTGAATCATCTCTTCTGG
Source organism: Ancistrus triradiatus (assembly GCA_025084515.1). Classification (NCBI taxonomy): domain Eukaryota; kingdom Metazoa; phylum Chordata; class Actinopteri; order Siluriformes; family Loricariidae; genus Ancistrus; species Ancistrus triradiatus. The sequence goes on from JAJAGP010000160.1 coordinate 178,035, forward strand.
TTTGACTGTGGAAGAAACTGATCTTAGTGCAGGCATTGTCTTTAAATCCATATACCCTCACTGTTCACTTTGAGGTACGCCTCCATGTTTCTACACTCATTCTACACCCATTTTATTAGCTCCACTAACCAAATGGGTGCACTTTGTAGTTCTACAATTACAGACTGTAGTCCATCTGTTTCTCCACCTAGTTTTAGTCGCCTTTACTGTGTACTCTAATGGGCAGGACCCTCACAGATCAGGTACTTTTTTGGGTGGTGGATCATTCTCAGCACTGCTGTAAGACTGGTATGGTGGTGGTTTGTTGCCTCACCTTGTAGATGTAAAGTCAGAGACAGCAGCTCGTTGGTTGTTGCACAGATTGTGTTAGTCATCCTTCAATCCTTCATCACTGCTCACAGGATGCTGGTGGCTGGACATTTTAGGCTGGTGGACTATTTTGAGTCCATGAGTGACAATGAGGTGTTTAAAAGCTCCAGTAGCACTGCTCTGTCTGATCCACTCGTACCAGCACAGCTAACACACCACCAGTCAGTGTCACTGCAGTGCCGACAATGATCCACTACCCAAATAGTATCTGATCTATGGTGGTCCTATGGGGATCAGAGTAATGGAGACTAACAAAGTGTGGACAGATGGACTACAGTCTGTAACTACAAAGTGCAGCTATATAGTAGGTGTAGAAACATGGAGGTGAGCGATGAGTGTGTGATTGCAAAGGTACTGCATTTCACACCTTTAGCCACTTCTTGTGTAAGGTGAAACGGCTTGCCATCATGAATTAGTTTTTCCCAGGAAGAAGGAACATGCATCCGACATATATTTCTAAATCTCTTTAGGATGCTCACCTGAGCTTCAACACTGGTGAGTTTTCGTGTCTGCTCAGCTGTCTGTATAAGGAAGTTGGCACCGATCTCGATCATGGTTGCCGTGTGGTTTTGCACGGTGTCGTGCCGAAATTGGTCCATATTTTGTCTCAGGTTCTCCTGGATGTAGCTCTCCAACTGTGGAAAGAATCAGGGTTGTGTGGTCATTTCAGCCATTGGGGATTAATGTAAATAATTGTATCTTCTCATATTTTGGTGAGCATGAGATTGATGGAGTTGGGACTTGAGGTGCTCTAGGAAATCAATTATACTGTATAAAAGCAGCTTTAAAGTTGTCTTTTATCTTCTATTATCTAAGCCCAAGCCCACATGGAACCAGTCTAGGGCAACAGTGGAAAGGAAAAACTCCCTAAATGTTATAAGGAAGAAACCTCGGGAGGACCAAGAGATTGTCCCATCAGGCGATAAGATGAAGTGTTATTTCCTGCAGTTGCTATCAGTGTAGAAGTAATAATTCAGACATGGCACTGGGGAGGTCAGCTTTATTTTTAGATGCTATTGCCTTACTGTGTGGAGTTTGCATGTTCTCCCAGTCCCTGCATGTTTCCTCCACATTCCAAAGACATGGGTTAGGTCAGATGGCATCTCTAGTGTCCCCAGGTTAGTGTGAGTGATGGACTGTTCTGTTGGTTAGACCCTAGCCCCTGCAACCCTGAACAGGTTGAAGCAGATATGGAAAGAGTGATTTGTCTTCACCCCCTCTTTGAGAAGACTCAAAATGTCAAGTTATTGAAACAAGATGAAGACATTTATAATAACATTAGTGACTGTGTGTCTGGTTTTTCAGTAGTAAAGACAACTTGTGAAAGTGTTTTTTGTTTTTTCAGGTACTTCATGGTTATTTTCAAAAGTCATTGATTAGTGCTAAGTACAGTTTAGAGCCATAACCTTTTCAAAGAGACTCAAAAGCCTAAATGCGTTTTGACTTTAAGTATGTATAATAGTCTCATCTATGCAGAAATATGTACTCTTGGCAGACAAGTCTTTCCGTTTTGGCTGGTGGAAGCCTAATTTCTTCATCATAAGCTTGTCACTGTGCACAGGTGGCCTTGGTAATGTACGTTTCTCAGCCAGTCAGCTTATGGTTACACTTAAGTATTCAAAACGGTGCTGGACAGTTTTTGAAGCGATAAACATCAGAAAGAAATTGAATTTCTCATCTACGATATGTGATAATAACAGCTGGTAATGTTTTTATTTTTAACAGCTCTAAGTAAGGCTTTGTACTATTTTTTTAGCTAGATTAATATTTGCTGTTAACACTTTGCTGAATCAAATTATAGAATTAATTCTTATGTAGTGCGCTGATATTTAACAAGTGCTACACGGTCACTTGCAGCGGTCTGGGCAGTCTCTACTAAGTTTGTATGTACAGTCATGTGCAAAAGTTTTAGGCCGCCATAGATTAGATACACCATTGTTTTAGCAATGGTATAAGTCTCAGTCTCTTTATTAGAATACAACCAGAAAATACAATAAATTTGTATGTGATAATTCAAGCATTGGTGGTTCAGTGGTAGAATTCTCGCCTGCCACACAGGAGGCCCAGGTTTGATTCCCGGCCAATGCATGACTGTGGTAGCCTAGTGGTTAAAGGTACTTAACTATGGACCAGAAGGTTCAGGGTTCAAATCCCACATCTGCTGTTGGGTCCTTGAGCAAGGCCCTTAATCCACAATTGCTTGGATTGTATCAATTGTAAGTCGCTCTGGATAAGGGCGTCTGCTAAATGACATGTAAGTACATGGAAAAGTATGTAGGATTAAAAAAAATCTGAAAACAGCTTCTATAGGCTACAGTGGCAAGTATTTAGTGTGACCTCCCCTTACTCTTACACTATATATATATATATATATATATATATATATATATATATATATATATATATATATATATACACACACACACACATACATGGTATATACACATGTATGTATGTGTATATTTTCAGGGCTGCTGTTGACTGATCTGTATTTACCTGGATAATTTCCAGTTCCAGTTAGATATTATATGCTATAAAGAAAATATCATTAACTGTTTGACATTGATAGAAATTGGGGAATCCCTACTGATGTGTTCTCCATTTCCCGCACAGATGCTTTTGAAGTCCCATAAATGTGTTAGTCTTCTTCCAATAAAACATATCCCTTCAGTACAAATATACATTTCACATGGATTTCTGCAATCAGCCTATTTTTATTTGGGGGATTAAGCACTGAATTTTATTACTTCAAAACAATTCTCACAACTGGGTACTTTTTATTTAATCCGACAGTTGTGTTTTTTATGGATCTGATTTATGATGTAAAAACACTTTATGTAAACGTTTCCTGTGCTGCACAAGAAAAAAATCCAAACATAAATCTGCTAAGTTGCTGCATCCCAGCTTGCATCACAACTGGAAGCAGCATGTTTTGCGCTCTTCTAGTCCTCCTGCTCTTTCCTGCAATGGGTTCCTGAACGGTAGAGGGACCGGCACTCAAACAAACAGGATGGACATGGATGACGAGTTGCATCCTCAATGAAAACACGTCTGTAACGTGACAGGGGAGGAAAACATCAGAGTGGCCTTCGCTGTGCACTGTCTTCCTGTAGTTTATTTGCTTTAAGTCTATTTGAATTAATGCCCTCAGCCCGGAAGGCTTGTGCACTACTGCAGCTAGGATATGTTTAACTTTTCCTTGTTAATGAATGCCAAATGGAGCAACTTTGGTAATCCGTGTAAATTTTGTTTGCCTCGCTTTCTGCACTTCCATGTTGCCTGAATGCCACTGGGACTCCAAGCAGGACATTCCATTAACATCATGCATTATAATCACTTACACCATTCGATTTTTACTAGCGGAGTTTGTTCTACTTAATTACGATATATTAAACCTCGACTTGGAACGAACATTCATTTTACCACCGCAGCAGAGAAGCCTTAATGGTAATGAAGCAAATATGCCACGTGTGTAAGAATCTGTAGCATGACCTTCCAGCCAGCTGACACGCTTTCCTCTGACCTTGACTTATAGACCTCAAAAATGCCGCTTAGAGGAAGAGCTTTTCCGCTTAATTATTTCGTCATGTCAAGAAATGTTAGCATGTTCGAAATATGCGTCAGAAAGGAAATTGTTTTAGAAAATGTTTGCTTCTGGCCCATCACAACCCTTATTTAAAAACATCATGGCAGCATTTAATCCCCGCATTTGAGAAAGTCTTATTGAGGTAATTAAGCCATAGATTTGTAATCTTAGCTTTTGCTATATTCCCAGCCCTGAGATTCTGATTCCAAGTACGTTTTGCCAAGCTAAAAAGTGATCCGCTGTGTACTTGCAGAACTTCCTGTGTTGTATTACCCAGAATTTACATTGAACCTACTTAAACTCGTCTTCTCAGATTGATTTGCATTTGATTGCCCCATGAGCCCATTGCTAGAATGAGATTTAACGGGAAACCTTCTCCTCTGCATTGTTCCAGTTCCAGTTTTCAGACATTTTTTTTATTTTTGCCCTTTTTGGTGACTTTAAGCTTGAATATTTTTTTATCTCTTATCTGAGAGAAGTCACCCCACTTGATATCGGTATACCTTTGCATCAGTTCACAAATGAGCTCTTGGGTACCTGGGAATTGTGCTAGGCCTTGCCCAGGTACTCTGGAGTATCAGTCTTGACTTTTTTTTTAGATTTTACCAATACCTGGTAAAAATCAAAGTACTGGTAAGCACTATTTATCGGCCATCCAATCAATGTCCGCCATAGAAAGCCAATCAGCACTGCGAATCCATGAGCAGAGGCGGGAGTTTAAGAGCTCACGTGGACTAGAGACTGTTCTAACTTGGTTGAAGTGTTTCGAGACTTTTTTGTGTGACGTTTGTATGTATGACTTTTGCTACTGTAAATGGTGTTTGTGTCCTATTGTACATAGTACTCTTATTGTCCCCCCCACTAATGGTATATAATCTCTCACCTATAACTATATAAACTGGTTCACATTGAGTCTCTGTTTCATCGTGCTGATCTTCTGTTGTTTGTAATACTGTCTGTCAAGGTTTTTTTTGCCTCCATCAAACAGATCCTCTGAAGTGATATGGCTTTTAATTATAGTGCATTTAAATAAGTAACAAAAGGTTCAGCATACAGGCTTCCAGCGGTATCTTTGATGCATTTATGTATCATTTGCACACAGTTTTCTTGTGAAAATACCCTTTATATTTACATTTCCATAGCCTAAAAGCCTTACTGTGACTACAGTAATGTCCAGTCAACGTCCATATAGTAGTTCTAAATATATTTTTTCTTGTTCCATAATATGAAGGCATGCTTCATTTAATTTGTTCCATAATATGAAGGCATGCTTCATTTAATTTGGTTCAAGTGAAGAAATTCATTTCTTTACAGACCCCGTCTTTGTAAGATTGCTATTACCATGCCCTTGTATAGAGAGAAACCTCGTCTATTCCTATAGTAAATAAATAAAAGTATGGCATTCCCATACGTAAGGTGCAATGATTTTATAACATGTTTGGTTGATATTGAACTACTACAAATCATTGCTACATGCCAAGTTTAATCTAAAGACATGGTTACATACAGGACAAAACACTGCAAAATCCATTGTATTGTAACATGTATGTAGACGTCTGTACGGTACTGTGCAAAAGTCTTAGGCCACCTTTGGATTAAATACCATTTGTATTAAAAAACTGAAAAAAACCCCACAAAACTAGCTTTGGTAGGCTTCAGTGGCAAATATGTAGTCTGCCCTCCACTTACACTTGAGCAGCATCTGGCAGCTTCACTGGGATGCCAAGTTGACCCTACAGTCTGAAGAAGCTTGATCAGGAATGGTCTTTTTTGAAGGGTAGCAGCTATGAATCTATTTTTTCAGAAGGGTGAACTGGCTAAGATATGCCAAAGGTCACAAAGATTGGATTGAAGCTCAGTAGAAAATATTTTTTTCATTTATAACATTTCTGAAACAACAAATCTAATGGTTCCATGAGACTTTTGACCAGTACTGATGTGTATATCGTCTACTTTAGAGTATTTTTTCGTTGATATGTATCCAGAGAAAAGTCTAAAGTACTACATTTCTGATGCTTGCCAAATACTTGGGGGGACGGAATGGTCCAGATTGGAGATTTACACATGCACCTGTTCATATGTGGCCCAGTAGAGCTGTTGACATGTTTAGGTTCACACACTGAACTTTGCTTCACCCTTCTTAATCTATTTAGAGTACCGAACCATACTGGCGTATTAATCATGTTTTGAAATTCATTCATGCCATGTGTTTTGTTTTGTTTTGTTTTGTTTTTGGGTGGAATGTATAAAGCCCATTAGGAAAATTGTACACGCTTTGTGTTACTTGAATGAATCTCTTGCTGCCTATGCATATATGCTCAGACTTTGCATTACTGCACTCCCACTTCGGTTGCACATGTTCACATTTGTCCCGTTGAACAAAATGTAAAGTCTGTCAAATCTAGTGAAATGGACCTGGTGGTGGTGAAAACATTTCAAACATTTATCACCTTTGCTTGCTCCATACCTGAACTGCATTTTGTTAGTGACAAATAATTGGCATGGATTATTTGAAGCACTTCGTTGTGCAAAGGTGCCCTCTTATGTTCATGATCATATTGTTCACACATGGGCCTTTTCTAGAATTACATTTGAAATATATTGGAAGGTCTTAATTCAGGTGCAGCTTTCTATCAAGGGTGAGTTCAGACTTGTCATAAATTGTGAAAGCTAAAGTGATGATCAGAAAAACACTTATTTTACATCAATGACTATTTAGCAGGTGTAACGTGTGGTCTTATTTGTCCACCATTTTGTCCCTCAGCTTAACTGACCCCAATGTAATTAGTAAAATAACCTGTTGGAAGTCTTTGGATTATTCAGGATTCACAGTGGAACTGTGGTAGTCTAGTGGTTAAGGTACTGGACTCTGAACCAGAAGGTCGAGGGTTCAAATCCCACCTCTGCCAAGCTGCCACTGTTGAGCAAGACACTTAACCCACAATTGCTTGGATTGTAAGACTGTAAGGGCATCTGCTAAATGCTGCAAATGTAAATGAACGAGACTATACCTTGAGCAACCATTGCGTGTTGTTCTCCATGATGCTCTCCAGCTGCTCCAACCTCTGCAAGGACTGTTCGTATTCAGCTGGGTCATCTTTCTGCACCTGGTAGCCATAGCTGCTCGGAGGGCACATCTCCTGCTCGGGCAGAAGAAAAGTGTAGCTGCACGGCCCGTTCTGAATCTGATACTGCCTTTTTCCCGCTGAATACCCTTCTCCAATGGTGAAGCACAAGCTCATAATGAGGACTCCAGCATTCAGCATTTTTGACTCTCAACCTTCCCTTTAGTTGTTCTTTCTTTTCAAGTCCAGATAGTTCTTCTTATCTTGATTTCTTTTCAGTTGTTGATGGCTTGAGTAGTTTTCCCCTGTCAGATTCTCAAAAGCTCAAATGCTGCCGTGTCCTGAAGTGGATGAATGCCGCTGTCCTGTATCCTGTCACCTCTGGCTGAGCTTCATTTATAATGGAGAGTAGGAGGTGGAGACAAATAGCAGCGTGAAATAGTATTAGAGTCGCTGAGCAGCTCTCGGATCGTGCTGTCGTCCTCATCCGTCTCTCACACTCTGCTCTTGTACGAGCTGCTGCAGAGCCACCAAGGCATGGCCCCTCCTCCTTACTCAGACAGAAGCGGCAGACGTTAATTAAATACTTCCTGCTGGATGGTCCATCTCAGCTGCCTCATCTGCTCAGAGAAGCAGGCCGGTAGAAGAGGATGGGACAACAATGAGGGTATTTGTGTTTTAAAACTGCCACTCGAAAAAGGCCTTCAGGATGCAGCTGTGTTGTTCGGACCATTCTGACTACGAAAAGTTAGCTCATGAGCCGACTTTCTGTGTATAAATATCCCCTTCCTTAAAAACACAAGTCTCCTATTCTAAACGCAATGGAACCGACATGTCACATCATTTTGATCTCTGAAGCGTAATGGCTTCCGTCTGTATCTGGAGCTTATAAATTGACAAACTAGTTGCCTTTGGATCAGGACTCATAAAGCTCATGATATCTTAATATGACTCCTGAAAATAGATCCCACGTATGACGTTGTGTGTTTTTGGGCAGCTCGTTGTTTCAGTCCCAAGTCAGAAAAAGTTGGGACAGTATGGAAAACACAAATTTAAAAAAAAACCAGCAGTGTTTCTTATATTTACTTTTGTTTCATTGCAGACAGTGTGAACCCAAAATATTTTATGTTTTGTCTGGGCAGCTTAATTTGTTAATAAACACCCATTCCTGCATTTCAGGCCTGCAACACATTGTAAAAAAAAACATCTACCACTTTAATGTTGCCATTCCTTTTCACAACACTTAAAAGACGTTTTATCACAGAGGATACCAAGCGATGAAGTGTCTCAGGTGTTATTCTCTCCCGTTCTTACTGCAAACACGTCTTAAGGTGTGCCACTTTAATTTGTCTGACCAAAATATGTTTCCACTGTGTGATGGTCCATCCCAGATGCCTTTAAACCCAGAGAAGTTGATGCCGCTTCTGAACATGGTTAACATAAATCTTCTTTTTTGCACACTAAAGTTTTAAGTGGCATTTGTGAAGGTAACTCTGTGTTGTAGTGCTTGACAAAAGTTTGCCAAAGTAATTCTTTGCCCATGTGGTTCTAGACATTGATGATTGGCAGTTCATGATGCAGTGCCGTCTGAGGGATTGGAGATCAGTCGGTAGCCTTTGTTACTTTGGTCCCAGCTCTCTGCAGGTCATACATCAGGTCCCTCCATGTACTTCTGGGATTTTTGCTCACCGTTCTCATAATCATTTTGACCCCACGGGATGAGATCTTGTGTGGAGCCCCAGCTCGAGGGAGATTATCAATGGTCTTGTATATCTTCCATTTTCTTACAATTGTTCCCACAGTTGATTTATTCACACCAACCTCCTTGCCTATTGTAGATTCACTCTTCCCAGCCTGGTGCAGGTCTACAATTTTCTTCCTGGCGTCCTTCAACAGCTCTTTGGTCTTGAGTTTGGAATCTGACTGTTTGAAGCTGTGGACAGGTGTCTTTTATACAGATAACGAGGTCAAACAGGTGCCATTAATACAGGTAATAATTGGAGGACAGAAAAGCTTCTTAAAGAAGTTGTTACAGGTCTGTGAGAGCCAGAAATCTTGCTTGTTTGTGGATGACCAAATACTTATTTTCCACCATAATTTACAATTAAATTCTTTAAAAATCCTACAATTTGATTTCCTGGATTTTTTTTCTTATTTTGTCTCTCATAGTTGAGGTGTACCTGTGATGAAAATTACAGACCTCTCTCATCTTTCTAAGTAGGAGAACTTGCACAATCAGTGGCTGACTAAATACTTTTTTGTCCCACTGTATATTAACAAATTATATGAAGCCGACCAGACAAAACATTAAATATTTTGGGTTTATAAAAGTCAAAGTTAATGTAAGACACACTTTGTTCATATCCATGATTTAGGGTTGTATTTTAATGTTTGTTAGATTTTTGTTCTTGTGTTTTATTAATGTCATGCATTCCCAAAGTGTAGGAGTATAGGGACTGCTTTTAACAGATGACAGATGAGATTAAGAGTGGGTGGGGATAATAAGGAAAATGCAGTTCATTTTGATTGAGCATGGTCATAGCATCTAGTAGGCACAATATGAGAAAAACAGTCCCAACATAATGGAAGGCAGTTAATGTCATAGTTTTGTGAATAGTCATTGCACTGCTTGGGCACAATTACAACAACCTGAACACAGGGCAAAGAATGGTTTTGCATTGAAATGAGAATTTTAGTTAGCGCCTTTCAGGCCTAGAGCATAATGACATGCTTGATATGCTTTACCTTAGTTTGAAATACAGGCTATTTGCTAGAAGTCTCATTATTGGTCTGGTGACAGTTTAAAAATTGGAATATATTTTCAAGTAACTAAATTCCGGCCATGTGCTGGATTGTTCGTTAGCTCAATGTGGCTTTGTCAAGCAAAAGTATCAGATCCATCATGCCATTCTCTTAATTTGTTAAGACTTTCCCCTACACAGGGTTAGAATACAGTGGTGCTTGAAAGTTGTAAACCCTGTAGAATTTTCTATATTTCTGCATAAATATGACCTAAAACATCATCAGATTTTAACACAAGTCCTAAAAGTAGATAAAGAGAACCCAGTTAAACAAATGAGACAAAAATATTATACTTGGTCATATATTTACTGAGGAAAATGATCCAATATTACATATTAGTGAGTGGCAAAAGTATGTGAACCTCTAGGATTAGCAGTTAATTTGAAGTTGAAATTAGAGTCAGGTGTTTTCAATCAATGGGATGACAATCAGGTGTGAGTGGGCACGCTGTTTTATTTAAAGAACAGGAATCTATCAAAGTCTGCTCTTCACAACACGTTTTTGTGGAAGTGTATCATGGCATGAACAAAGGAGATTTCTGAGGATTTCAGAGAAAGAGGTGATGATGCTCATCAGGCTGGAAAAGGTTACAAAACCATCTCTAAAGAGTTTGGACTCCACCAATCCACAGTCAGACAGATTGTGTACAAATGGAGGAAATTCAAGACCATTGTTACCCTCCCCAGGAGTGGTCGACCAACAAAGATCACTCTAGGAGCAAGGGATGTAATAGTTGGCGAGGTCACAAAGGACCCCAGGGTAACTTCTAAGCAACTGAAGGCCTCTCTCACATTGGCTAATGATAATGTTCATGAGTCCACCATCAGAAGAACACTGAACAACAATGGTGTGCATGACAGGGTTGCAAGGAGAAAGCCACTGCTCTCCAAAAAAAAATGTTGCTGCTCGTCTGCAGTTTGCTAAAGATCACGTGGACAAGCCAGAAGGCTACTGGAAGAATGTTTTGTGGATGGATGAGACCAAAATAGAACTTTTTGGTTTGAAATAAAAGCGTTATGTTTGGAGAAAGGAAAACACTGCATTCCAGCATAAGAACCTTATCCCATCTGTGAAACATGGTGGTGGTAGTATCATAGTTTGGGTTTGTTTTGCTGCATCTGGGCCAGGATGACTTGCCATCATTGATGGAACAATGAATTTTGAATTATATTAGAGAACTCTAAAGGAACATGTCAGGACATCTGTCCATGAACTGAATCTCAAGAGAAGGTGGGTCATGCAGCAAGACAACGACCCTAAGCACACAAGCCGTTCTACCAAAGAATGGTTTAAGAAGAATAAAGTTCATGTTTTGGAATGGCCAAGTCAAAGTCCTGACCTTAATCCAATGGAAATGTTGTGGAAGGACCTGAAGTGAGCAGTTAACGTGAGGAAACCCACCAACATCCCAGAGCTGAAGCTGTTCTGTACAGAGGAATGGGCTAAAATTCCTCCAAGCCGGTGTGCAGGACTGATCAGCAGCTACAGGAAATGTTTAATTGCAGTTGTTGCTGCACAGGGGGGTCACACCAGATACTGAAAGCAAAGGCTCACATACTTTTGCCACTAATATGTAATATTGGATTAGTTTCCTCAATAAATAAATAACCAAGTATAATATTTTTGTCTCATTTGTTTAACTGGATTCTCTTTATCTACTTTTAGGATTTGTATGACAATCCGATGATGTTTTAGGTCATATTTATGCAGAAATATAGAAAATTCTAAAGGGTTCACACAATTTCAAGTGCCACTATAATAGTACATTACTGTATTCCTATGACTTTTCATAAATAAAAATGCAGTGGCATTAGGGATACCGTGTAAATGGTAGCGTTCCACTGGTTTCCGGTGCATTTAGTATATTTACATTACAGTAGTAAAATTGTCCGGTAGAACGTAATGCAGCCGTTATACGATGCACACTTGTATTTACATGTTGTTGGTGGACTTTGGTGGCGCATCTAAAAATAATATAATATTGAACTAGTTGATAAGGCAACCAGTAAATTATTGACAGACACTGAAGATGAACTTTCCTAATATACCCACTGTTGTCTAGTCTCTCATTGATAACCCTTGAAAAGACAGTTTTTCTTATGAAACATGAAATGACAGTTGGCATTAAAGCTCGTAAACAGCAATGTGCATTTTTCCTGATTCTTCTGATTTGGTGATTAACCAAATGCATGAAATGTATACTTATTGTATCTGTTAAGCTAACGTTTTTAACCACAAGTCTTTGAATGACTAGTTTTCTCTGGTTTTTGGCAGATGTTTTGTGAAAACGCTTTTAAAGCCATAACATCTGAAAGAGCACAAGTTGGTGATGACAAGCCAATAGAAAGCTTTCTACTATTAACAATTATGGTATGTGGTCTGTAAACCACATGACAGATGCGGAAAGCAGGTGTTACGGGGAGGAAATAATTCTGCTCAGAGGATGTTTTGTCCTCAACCTCTTGGGGGGTCTTTTCAGAACTGACATCAGCAAACTGCTCCTGTGGCTTCAGTCATCACTTCCATTAACACCTGAGAGGACGTGGCTGTGATCGTCACTGCCATGGTTTCCATTTGATCTATGTCAGAACTGTCCTTGGCACATCGAAAATGCTTATATTACCCGTTTTGTTATTGATTTGTAATACTTGTTTGCCACCATCATTTTGGGCAAAAGCCAGACTGTGTGCTATGTTATATGCTAAAATAAGATTCCTGGAATGTAAATATTTGATTGTTTCATTAATGAAACAACATCCTGGAAGTGCCACAAAATAGTGGCCTATGAACACAGAGGAAGATGCTGGTGTCAGAGACGTGGTGCACATGTTGCAGCTCAGGTGCTTGCTGTGAATCATCTTCCGCCGTCGCGTGCGTGGGAGGCTTGTATTTGCTTCAGCCATTTTTATGTCAAAAGGAAGCAGCCCAAGGAAGGAAATGATCCAATGTCCTTTTTTTTCTTAAAGGTTTACACCATTCACAGGTCAGTAATTCAGATGATTCAGGGAATCATCATTTACCAGCTCAGAAATGAAGTTTTTCCTGCTATTTGAAAGGAAACTGTTACGCTAAAGCAGCAACAGCAACGCACGTAGGAACCCAGTGGCTTTTGGCTCTGAAATTGTTTTGTATACGCACTGGCCTCTTTATTAGATACACATTGCTAGTAGCGGGTTGGACCCACTTTTGCCTTCAGAACTGTCTTAATTTTCCATGGCATAGATTCATTACAGTGCTGGACACATTCCTCAGAGATTTTTGGTACGTATTGAAATCCAGGAAATCACATTTTATGATTTTTAAAGAATTTAATTGTAAATTATGGTGGTAAATAAGTATTTTGCAACATAACCTTTGTTGGCAATGACAGAGGTCAAACGTTTTTTGTAAGTCTTCACCAGGTTGGCACACACTGTAGCTGGTATTTTGGCTCATTCCTCCATGCAGATCTCCTCTAGAGCAGTGATGTTTTGGGGCAACACGGACTTTCAACTCCCTCCACAAATTTTCTATGGAGCTGAGGTCTGGAGACTGGCTAGGCCACTCCAGGACCTTGAAATGCTTTTTACGGAGCCACTCCTTCGTTGCCCAAGCAGTGTGTTTGGGATCATTGTCATGCTGGAAGCCTCAGCCACATTCCATCTTCAATGCTGTCATTGATAGAAGGAAGTTTTGGCTTAAAATCTCACGATACATGGCCCCGTTCATTCTTCCCTTAACACGGATCAGTGGTCCTGTCCTGTTGCAGAAAAACAGCCCCAAAGCATGCTGTTTCCACCCCCATGCTTCACAGTAGGTATGGTGCAACTCAGCATTCTTCTTCCTCCAAACACGAGTTGACTTTTTACCCAAAAGTTCTATTTTGGTTTCATCTGACCACATGATATTCTCCCAATCCTCTTCTGGATCATCCATATGCTCTCTGGCAAACTTCAGACGGGCCTGGACATGTACTGGCTTAAGCAGGGGGGCACGCCTGGCACTGCAGGATCTGAGTCCCTCTCGGCGTAGTGTGTTACTGATGGTAGCCTTTGTTACTTTGGGCTCAGCTCTCTGCAGGTCATTCATCAGGTCCCTCCGTGTAGTTCTGGGATTTTTGCTCACCGTTCTCATGATCATTTTGACCCCACTGGATGAGATCTTGCGTGGAGCCTATGGACCTATGCTTTCATGTTGCTTACACCAAATTCTGACCCTACCATTCGAATGTCACTGAAGAAACCGAGACTCTTCAAACCAGGCAGTTTTTCCCCATTTTTTAGTGTCCAATTTTGGTGAACCCTTGCAAATTGTAGCCTCAGTTGCCTGTTCTTAGTGGACAGGAGTGACACCCAGTGTGGTCTTCAGAGATGCTCTTCTGCATTCCTTGGTTGCAACGAGTGGTTATTTGAGTTATTGTTGCCACTCTATCAGCTCAAACCAGTCTGGCCATTCCCCTCTGACCTCTGGCATCAACGATGCATTTTTGCTCACAGAGGACTGCCACACTGGATAGTTACTCTTTTTAAACCATTCTCTGTAAACCCTAGAGATGGCTGTAGGTGAAAATTGCAGATCAGCAACTTCTGAAATATTTAGACCCAGCCCATCTAGCAGCAACGACCATGTCACGTTCAAAGTAACTTAAATCAACTTTATCCCCCATTCTGATGTTTGGACCTCAGCAGGCCATCTTGACCATGCCTATATACACAGATTCATCGAGTTGCTGCCTTGCGATTGGCTGATTAGATATTTGCGTTAAAGACCAGTTGAACAGTTGTACCTAATGACTTATAAGACACAGTCAATTGACCTGGTACAGTCTAAAAAATGACTACTAAAAAGTTCACTAGACCAGTTTAATTCCTGCTCGAACACTCAGCCAGCTTACATTCCTCAGAATTTATGCCACATTGCAATGCACACCACACGTTTCTGAAGCAGAGCAGATTGTCCCTTTCAGCTGTGCCATTGACCCATGGTGGTCATGGAGCACATCCCAAACGCCCCTCAGCAGTTGTGTGAATGTGGGTGGTACAAGCACATTCTGCCTGTAGGTCTGCACCATTCATGGCTCGCAAAATGGAGCCCAAAGGGCTCGAACAAAGCACAGAAGATGCCATTGTGTATGATGTCTGATGTATTGTTCTGTCAACCTGACACATCGAAAAATAATGAAGTTACCATAGTTCACGGTGTGCCGGCGTAAATCTGAAAGCGTCTGTGTTATGCAAAGTGGATATTGTGCTCGTTGTAGTCTTTTTTGTTTTTACATCAATGTTGCTTTAAAAGAATGACTGTTCACTTTAACTGAGACCTACAGAGTTTCAAAGTAAGCTTTTGAAAGCGATCTTTAATGAAGAAACTCTACATTTATTAGTGTTACCACAGTTGCACAGAAATAGTAACTTATCAGAAGTGAATTCTTATCAGTTGCTACTGGCACATCTGTAAAACATTATGATAATGTGTGGCATTGTAAATAGTTAACAATTAACACATTTTATTTGTGAAAGTGACATTTAACTTTTTTTTTTAACTTAGTCTTACCTTTGCTACTTGTGAGAGGTAAGACTCTACAGAGAATGTCCATTCTCAGATGAGCTGTCTTTTGAAATAAGAATCCTCTTAGTTATTCACAATTGAATATATAATTGTGAACATAATTCATAAAATGGCCACATTCATGAAAATGCTCGTAGTCCCAAAATGTAAGTATGTACAAAAACAAACTCAACACCTCTTCCAGACTGTGCATGGCATTGCTATGACAAACTGTTTACCTCAGAAAACATCTCGAAAAACACGTTCATGGTTTACCAAATACAGAGATACAGCTTTAAAAAATTAGCATACAAACTTCTTACGGATCAATGAAATCCTAACCCCTATTATAAATAAGCATGCCAACGTCATAAGCTCAACATGATGTCTATGATCTTTCTCATAGCCTAGTTAAAGAATCCTGGGCTTTCTAGTGTTAACTTACCATCAGATTTAGGTCCATCTGCAGATCACTGGCACCACCAGGAATAATACCAAGTATAACATTTTTGTCTCATTTGTTTAACTGGGTTCTCTTTATCTACTTTTAGGACTTGTGTGAAAATCAGATGTTTTAGGTCATATTTATGCAGAAATGTAGAAAATTCTAAAGGGTTCACAAACTTTCAAGCACCACTGTAGTACTCCTTTGTTTGTCCCCCCACTATAAGTATATTCTCTCTAATAAATCTGCTGTTTACACAGAGTTCGTGAATCTGATGGAGGGTTTTTGGGAAGGTCCATTTTACGCGTAATTTACTCGTAGTTTGTGTGTTTTTTTTTTATGACGATTTCATGAATGAGGCCCTAAAATTGCAACTTGGAACACAAGCACTGAAACCTGAAGCCTATGTACCAAATCCCTGCAAAACTGCAAGCACAATTTTTGCATTACCCAGTTTTCAGTTTTAAACCAAACGTTGTGCGAAACACTTAAACAGGTCACATTAGGCACAACTTTCTAAATTAAAATCTCATCGTCCATTGAAAAGCAAAGCCAATCAAAACGCTAAGCTATATTTACCAGTTGGCAACACCCACTCCTCACAGGTGTAAACCTAATAGCTTAATTATTCACTTAGAAATCAGAGCTTCAGCACTATAAAAAGGTCACAGATAAGCTTTACTGCTTCGGTGGAGTACGAGGGTGAGGAAGGACAGTTGTCTCAGATGAGATCATGTCCCCACTGGTTGTCCATGTGCTCAAACTAAGGTGTGATCGAGGCTGGACAGAGAGCTCAGCCCTACCTGAGCTGCTATTTGATTGCATGTATCATCTGTACATTCAAAAAAGAGAACCGCTAAGTTACTTAGTATCTGCACTATGCTATCACTCTTTATGTATGTGTACTGCTGTTCGACATATCAGCAAGCTTATGTTACTTGTTGGCCAGTGAAAGAAACTGTCATCTCTAGGGTTCACAGAGAATGGTTTGAAAAATGTCCATTGAGCATCAGTTCTCTGGGCAAAGAAAATGGCTACAATAACATCTCATTACAACCAAGGTACACAGACGAGCATCTCTGACTGTACAACACATCAAACCTTGAAGCAGCTGGACTACAGCAACAGAAGTCCACACTGAGTGCCACTCCTGTCAATTACTGTAAGAATGGGCAACTGAGACTACAATTCACACAGGCCTATGTTACTCAGTGCTTGTTGTCCAATGTTTGATTCCATTTCATAGTGGAAAAAACATTTTTAGCTTACTGTAACCAATCATACAATAATTTTTGGATATTCTGCAGAATTGAAATATGACCATGCCATGGTGGATGACACCCTGTTTACACCAGAATAGGAGACCCCCTTTTGTGAATGTGGTGGCAGCAAGCAATACCGTTAAACTACAAGAAATCCAGAACCTGTCAGAGGCCATGCTGTTGACGCTAGGTGGCAGTGCTGGCCTGTTAGACACGCCAGGGACTGGTTCAGCGCGGCAACACACATGCGCCCACGAGAATGGGCGCTTATTAGATGATTAGCGACACCTGTGAGATCAGGTTTATAAGTACGCTCTGGAGTACCGCTGGGTTCGCATCCTCAACGCTGTTTGAGATCTCACCCGTCTCTCGTGTGCTGTCGCGTCTGCGTTTGTGTTCCGATTCGTTTTGCTAGGGAGAAAAGATAACTAAATGTAAGGTAGTGTACAGTCAGGAGGCCAGAGGTAACCGCTAGGGTCAAGTAGCCAGGCTAAGGAAAAATCCCATCGTTCGCTCCCCTTTGCCACCCTTCGTAGACCCACTGTTTACTCGTTGCGGCGACGCAAGTCCCCCGCTTTCACCCTCACTCGCCGGCAGCCCTTTTGGGCTTATCTAAGTCTCCTCTCCACTCCACGATCACGTTTTCGTGGGGCATCGTGCTGGTTATCAGCCACGTTCCACGCTCATCCGTGTCGTGCTGCCAAAACCAGGCAGAACTGTGACACGCCTTCACGGCGCTCCGCCCGGGTACCTGCTGCTCTGCGCAATCGCGGACCCGCTTACACCATTAGTGTATCAACCCCAGGCTGAGCAGCGCTTTCGGCGTTCCTTTTATTTACTTTTTTTTCCTCTTCTCTCTGCAGTGGCTGAGTGGCATGTTTGGGTAGCGCAGTTATTACCAATGCCAGCACCCAGGGTTCGAGCCCCAGCCACTGCTTTTTTGTTTTGTTTATCGACACACCCTCCCTTTTAATTCTTCTTTGTTTATTTTCATTTGCATTTTCAGTTAGTTCCATCTGGAACTCTGCACTTGGGTCCTAAAATCCCTGCCGAACCGTAATAGAACAACATAATTGCAGACAACACAATATTTTGTCTGCAACTGAATGCGGATGAAACAGGTCTACAGAGAACCATTTGAGTGAAACCCAGAGAGGGTTTAAGAACAGCACTATAAATCTGTGCAAGGAAGTACGATGCTGTGAATTTACTATATTTATAAATAGTAAATAGTTCTACTTTCTGCTTCTTATTTGTAATAAGCTCTAAATGGCGCCTGTAAGTGTATTTGCCTGTCCTATTTCAAGTAGTACTCCTTTGTTTGCCCAGTATATTCTCTCTAACCTATAACTATATCAACTGGTTTACATTCACTCATTGGGACTTTGTTTAATCTTTTCTATGTTGTTCGTAGTACTGTCTATCAGTGCATTTTTGGCTTCCATCAACCAAAAGTGTCAGATCCCACATACCATTATCATTGTGCTTCACCACATTGACTGCTCTAGATCTATTTCTCTTTGCCTTGTTTGTTCAGAGAGTCTGCAATTCAGCATATCTACATTTTCATTTTTTGAGGCTGGCTTTAACCTAGCCAAAAGAAGAGGGCAGGGACAGAATATTTTATGCCTCTGTGCTATTGTGAATGTCCATGGGTAGTGTGTGCAATCGTTAGCAAGCAAGCTGTCCTCCGTTACAGTGTCAGCTGAGATTCCTATCACACCGACCTTCTCATGACATTACAGGTTATGTAATCCCTATTGTTTTTTTTGTGTTTTTGTTTAGAGTTTTGTAAATTTGAGTCACTCTTTATTTTTTCCCCAGAAAACCATTTCCCTTACTGAATGTTTGCTCCTCTTGGGTATGCAAAGTGTTACACCATGTAGTAGAGTTAATCTACTGTAAAAATCTTGTAACAGTGTAAAATTAAAATGATAAACCTATTGATAAGATATTCATAGTAGTGGTGTTGGAATGATCTATTAATATGATGGGGTTTGTGTGTCATTTTGTTGCAAAAAAAGGATATGAAATCATTTTGAATCCACTGTTTGCTTTTGCTAGAGGTTTCATAGAGTTTTTGTGTTTAGCATTTTGAGGAAATGAGCCAAAGAATCATTGTGTGTAAAAGTGGAAGAAACCTGTGAAAGTGGACCTGTGCAGAACTACTTGCTGTTTGTTGCAGATCTGTCGGCTGCAGCAGCATCTTTCAGCCGGAGAGCATCAGCAGGATCTGTTCCGTGATCAGCCGCTAATGTTCGTGTCGTCGTTGTCCAAGCCTCCCTGCCACAACCTGATGGAGCTCATCCAGCTAAGCGGGGGGGCCGTGTGCAGGAGCATCCGCCAGGCCGGCATCTGCTTTGGAGAATACAAAGGCAAAAAGCCTGAAGGGGTCAAGTGCCTCTCGGAACAGTGGATTTTAGGTAAGTTGTCTGCAAGGCATCCCTTTTCCATTGTACCGGTGCAAGTGAGAGAGCCTGGGTTATGTGCAACAGAGTGTTGCTTGAAAGTTGAACCCTTTAGAACTTTCTGTATTTTTGCATAAATATGATCTAATACATCATCAGATTTTCACACAAATGTAAATCCTCACAACACGTGAATGAGTATCCTGAAAAGGAAAAAAAAGGAAATTTCAGAGGACCTCAGGAAAAGAGGTGTTGATGCTCATCAGGCTGGAGAAGGTTATACCGCCTTTTCTAAAGTGATTAGACTCCATCAATCCACAATGCACGAGTGTTTTTCTGTCCAGGAGTGGCTGACCAACAAAGATCACTCCAAGGGCAAGGCACATAACAGTCCATGAGGTCACAAAGAAACCCAGGGTAACTTTTAAGCATTACATAAGCATTACATTACAATGCCACTTCGTCTCCATCTGTAGGCAGGCCTTTGGACTGAGTCACAAACCAAGGTCTGGGACCTAGCTGTCCAGAATACAGTGTCCATAGAAACACGGACTTTGTTTGCTCTCAGGTAGAAATTTTATGTTTTAGCTGGCAGTTACTGCGAGGGCTGAATAGTTATTTGTGGTGATAATGCATATTTTCCTGCCCGAGATCCTGACACAACTTTCAAATTATTGACCATTCTTTTCTATGTCTTGTGCATACCTTGCTGCATTTTGGGAAACAGACGTCATCCCACCTAACCAGCTGTTTATTTTTTGTGGGTGTTCCCTATGTGTAAACAGAGATTATACCACACAGGTTCTGCAGCAAAGTGCCACTCTGTGAGAAGTGTCTCTAAACGATGGATTGTACCTTTCTGGACAAATCTGAATCTTAATATGATCATAGATTTATAGATCTAAGGGCTGCAGACATCTCTGATTCACTTTGGGTACAGCGTTAATGTGTGTCGTCTTTCTCATGACATTGCTGGCACTTTATTTGTGTGTTACATATCAGAGATGCATGAGGAGATCATAAAAGCAAGACTCACACAATACTGATAGCCAATGCACTTTGTTTTTTCTGAATGCATTAATTTTTTGTTACATACAGTGGGGCAAAAAAGTATTTAGTCAGCCACTGATTGTGCAAGTTCTCCTACTTAGAAAGATGAGAGAGGTCTGTTATTTTCATCATAGGTACACTTTCCTGGAAAAAAAATCCAGGAAATCATATTGTAGGATTTTTAAAGAATTTAATTCTAAATCATGGTTCAAGTATTTGGTCACCCACAAACAAGCAAGATTTCTGGCTCTCACAGACCTGTAACAACTTCTTTAAGAAGCTCTTCTGTCCTCCACTCATTACCTGTATTAATGTCACCTGTTTGACCTCGTTATCTGTATAAAAGACACCTGTCCACAGCCTCAAACAGTCAAACTCCAAACTCAACCATGGCCAAGACCAAAGAGCTGTCGAAGGACACCAGGAAGAAAATTGTAGACCTGCACCAGGCTGGGAAGAGTGAATCTACAATAGGCAAGCAGGTTGGTGTGAATAAATCAATTGTGGGAGCAATTGTAAGAAAATGTGGGAGACTTACAAGACCATTGATAATCTCCCTCGATCTGGGGCTCCACCCAAGATCTCATCCTGTGGGATCAAAATGATCATGAGAACGGTGAGCAAAAAATCCCAGAACTACATGGAGGGACCTGATGAATGACCTGCAGAGAGCTGGGACCAAAGTAACAAGGCTACCATCAGTAACACACTACGCCGAGAGGGACTCAGATCCTGCAGTGCCAGGCGTTGTCCCCCCTGCTTAAGCCAGTACATGTTCCAGGCCCGTCTGAAGTTTTGCCAGAAAGCATATGGATGATCCAGAAGAGGATTGGGAGAATATCATGTGGTCAATTGAAAACTAAATAGAATATTTTGGTAAAACTCAACTCGTCGTGGAGGAAGAAGAATGCAGAGTTGCGCCATACCTACTGTGAAGCATGGGGGGGGTGAAAACATCATGCTTTGGGGCTTGTTTTTTTCTGCAAAGGGGACAGGACCACTGATCCGTGTTAAGGGAAGAATGAACGGGGCCATGTATCGTGAAAATTTTAAGCCCAAAACCTCCTTCCATCAGTGAGAGCATTGAAGATGGAACGTGGCTGGGGTCTTCCAGCATGACAATGATCCCAAAACACACCGCTCAGGCAACGAAGGAGTGGCTCCGTAAAAAGAATTTCAAGGTCCTGGAGTGGCCTAGCCAGTCTCCAGACCTCAACCCCATAGAAAATTTGTGGAGGGAGTGAAAGTCCATGTTGTCCCAAAATATCACTGCTCTAGAGGAGATCTGCATGGAGGAATGGGCCAAAATACCAGTGTGTGCAAACCTGGTGAAAGACTACAGGAAAGGTTTGACCTCTGTCATTGCCAACAAAGGTTATGTTATAAAGTATTGAGTTGAACTTTTGTTATTGACCAAATACTTATTTTCCACCATAATTTACAATTCAATTCAATTTCTTTAAAAATCCTACAATGTGATTTCCTCGATTTTGTTTTCTCATTTTGTCTCTCATAGTTGAAGTGTACCTATGATGAAAGCTACAGACCTCTCTCATATTTCTAAGTAGGAGAACTTGCACAATCAGTGGCTGACTAACTACTTTTTTTGCCCCACTGTATACTCACTGAAAAAAAAGTAATGCACCCAGATTGAAATGTCGGACTGCTGCAAAACTCGGCATGCAGTTATGTCTCAGGTAGATATGTAAATGATTACAGGCGTGGTTTGATTAGACACTGGGTCTTTCCACAAGAAGGTATAAAATTACTTCCCTCGCTGCTCCATAAAAAGGCTTTCAGATTTTACTTTTGGGTAGTGCACCTCTTTTATTGAGAGATCGTTGGCTGCTAGACATGCCTCTGTGATGAACTTGAAGACATTTTGCCCAGTTGACAGACTTTGAGAGGGCGTGCATCATTGGAATGAGAGAGGCCGGATGGTCGTTTTGAAGAACTGCCCGCCATCTAGGCCGTTGTGACCTAACTGTTAGGTGGTGTTGGGAGCAGTGGTTCTGTGAGTGGCCCATACAAACCACCAGTAGAGAGGACTGTTTGATCCGCTGACAAGCACAAGTAGCTCCTACAGTTTATTTGTCCACCATCCGGACACAGATGCCACCTTCACCACACACCTCTGCTGCTCCCTGGATCATTTTGAGGACCTTAGCAGAAGGAAATTTGTTGGCACGGTGCCCATTACATGTCCTACCATTGACAGTCAGCCACCCTCGCTTTTGTTTGCAGTGGTTGAACAATTAATCTGGATTGCTTTGGACTGGAACCGTGTTGTCTGTAGCGTTGAATCCAGGTTCTGTTTGAGATCTGATGACGATCAGGTTTGAGTATGAAGGCCTCGAGGTAATGCTTCAATCCTGCTTTTGCTGTGGAGGAACGTACTGCCTCAACTGCTGGTGTGATGATCTACGGAGTCATCGCATACGACAGTCGGCCATTCCTAGTAGTAACACCAAAAGCTCAGTGATATGTGCAGGACATCCTGCAGCCACGTGTTGCTTCTTATGGCAGGGCTTCCAACTAGCATTTTTCAACAGGATAATGCTCACCCACACACAGCAAGGGTTTCCCAGGAATGTCTCCACCAAATTGCAACAATTCCTTGGCCTGCTCGGTCAAGCCAATCCAGTATTTATAGGACCAGCTGGGACGCCAGCTTCAGCAACCTACGAGTGTGCAGGATCTACAGGCCCAGCTGCAACATCTGTGGACAAATGTGCCACCATACCATACCATACCATATGGAACCTGTATACCTCCATGCCCGTCCGTATCCAGGCTAGAAGTGGCCTAACAGGGTACTAGAGCATCCTTTCAAGTGCACAGTTTTTCCCAATAAACTTAGCCTTTCACTCTAATGTTGTAATCTCTTACATATTATACCATCATTACATTCATACATATACATTCATTTAATCCCAGCTACTGCTTCTTGGTGTGTTATTATTTCTGACTGGCATTGTACTATGGCATACATCATTGTGTAACTTGGTTCCTATATTTTTGGCTCACTATGGGTCAGTAAGGTGATTTAATAATTTATTGCTGTTTATGCACTCTTTCCATGGCATTCATACTTATTGGCATGTCCACTTATTCTCATACTTATTGGCATGTCCAGGCAACAAAAGGGTGGACATAGTAACACAGCACCTGATTGTGCATTCAATTTCATTGTACTCAAGTTTGGACAAACAGCAGTGGCTACTATGTTATATGGAATTAATGCACACTTTCCAGCCCATCACAAACAACAATGTATCACCGCAATCATACAAATAGTTAATTCTATTTCACAATGGGGTAAAAGGTTTGCTGTTCATTTAAGAGAGAGACTGTTCCTATACTGTATATACTATGGCACATGAGGTTATAAATACTGTGAGATGTAGGGGTTTCACTATTCCAGGTATTGAACTGATTTGAGTTTTGATTGCATAGTTACTGTTACTGTTTAGTGCTGACAGTTCAACTACAAGCTGTTATAAATAAGTATAAATATAATTTCTGCGTATCTCCTATAACTGAATACTTGCTCTCGTAAAATCCATAATTAGCTGTGGTTCACTGTTTAGTCTCAGAAAAAAAAGATCCTGTCGCCAACCAGTGAGGTAAAAGTGAGACATAAACATGAACTTCCTTACCTTGCTTGTAAAACCTTGTAGAGTCCATATTAAAATACAGTGTTGAGTTAACTGTCTCTAGCCACAAGCAGGCCTGATTATTGCCACACTTGTTCTCAAGCAGGACATCACTTAAATAGGACCTGCCTTACAAAGTGAAGTACACCAAAAGATCCTTAAAAGCTACACATAATGCCGAGATCCAAAGAAATTCAGGAACAATTGAGAAAGAAAGTAATTGAGATCTATCAGTCTGGAAAGGGTTATAAAGCCATTTCTAAAGCTTTGGCACTCCAGCGAACCCCAGTGAGAGCCATTATCCACAAATGGTGAAGACACGGAACAGTGGTGAACCTTCCCAGGAGTGGCCAGCTGACCAAAATTACCCCAAGAACGCAGCGATGACTCATTCAAGAGGTCACAAAAGACCCCACAACAACATCCAAAGATGTTGCAGGCCTCACTTGCCTCAGTTAAGTTCAGTGTTCATGCCTCCACCATAAGAAAGAGAACACATCTTGATGATCCCCAAGGCTTTTGGGAAAACATTCTGTGGACTGATGAGACAAAAGTTGAACTTTTTGGAAGGTGTGTGTCCCATTACATCTGGCGTAAAAGTAACACAGCATTTCAGAAAAAGAACATTATACCAACAGTAAAATATGGGGGTGGTAGTGTGATGGTCTGGGGCTGTTTTGCTGCTTCAGGACCTGGAAGACTTTCTGTGATAAATGGAACTATGAATTCTGCTGTCTACCAAAAATCCTGAAGGAGAATGTCCGGCCATCTGTTCGTGACCTCAAGCTGAAACGAACTTGGGTTCTGCAGCAGGACAATGATCCAAAACACACCAGCAAGTCCACCTCTGATTGGCTGAAGAAAAACAAAATGAAGACTTTGGAGTGGCCTAGTCAAAGTCCTGACCTGAATCCTATTGAGGTGCTGTGGCATGACCTTAAAAAGGCCGTTCATGCTGGAAAACCCTCCAGTGTGGCTGAATTACAACAATTCTGCAAAGATGAGTGGCCAAAATTCCTCCACAACGCTGTAAAAGACTCATTGCAAGTTATCCAAACGCTTGGCTGCAGTTGTTGCTGCTAAGGGTGGCCCAACCAGTTATTAGGTTTAGGGGGCAATCACTTTTTCACACAGGGCCATGTAGGTTTGGATTTTTCTTCCTTAATAATAAACACCTTCATTTAAAAACTGCATTTTGTGTTAATTGTGTTGTCTTTGATTAATATTTAAATTGGTTTGATGTTCTGAAACACTTAAGTGTGACAAACATGCAAGAAATAGGAAATCAGGAAGGGGGCAAACACTTTTTCACACCACTGTGTAATTGTTATTGTGAATTTTGATATTGTGTTATGCATTAAAAGCACATATCTGTGTAATCTACTGGATTATTATACTTGTATGAAATTGCATAACATGTATGATGACTGACGACTCAAAGTACATCTAGCGATTGTTTAGCATTAGTGTTAGCATGGATCCCTGCCATCCACCAACATATAACAGTTTTATTGTATGTCTGCATGAAATCCAGCTTTTTCTCACAGCCTGCTAGGATTTTCTTCTCAGCAATGCTGGTAAATATTATTTATGTTAAAGCTTGGTGGTTTATTTAAAAAAAAAAAAAAGTCATACCACTTTCTGCATCCATTTGGAGGTTTGAAGGTTTAAGTATCGAAAAAGAAAATGGGGTCGTATGTCATTAAAAAAACTTGGTTGCTTTCATTTTCAGAGAAGGTAATGTTTCTTTTCTTTTTAATAAAATGCTGAATGCTTACAGTGATGGTCCTGTCAAGATATATTTGTAGTTTCCCAAGCCAAAGCAAATACAGTTCCTGGCATAAATTATGGAATCATCACACTTAGAGGATGTTCTTCTATCTTTTTTTCACCCTGCAGCAAAACAAACAAATCACAGATAAGACACAAAACTATTTTTAAAAGCTGAACATTCTGACTTTTTGAAACATAACTCAACATATTATAATTAATGGAATATTTTCCTCAGATCCGGTAGAGAAAAAAGATATGGAATCAGTCAGTGTTAAGGAAAAAAAATTATTTTGCATTTATAAAGCAAATACAAATTAGTATGCAGTTAAAAGGGAGGGCTTGCAGACCTCAATGAGCTGATGGACTATGGCTCCAACAAGAGAGACTATAAAAGATTATAAAACTCTTTCCATAAAGAAATCCAACAGTGTGGCTAAAGATGTTGGTTGTCCCCAATCTGGTGCAAGTATAATATAACAGAATTGGAAGATAATGCAATGTTAACATACAGATAGACCTACAAAGTCGTCAAAGCCTCAAGATAGAAAAATAGATGATTGATATTTTTTTATCAAAAACAATATGTATAGCGAAAGGTCATTGGCTCAATGTAATATAATGGGATTTACATATAGCAAAACAGTATTGACACCTAATCAGAAGAAAAGAAGGTTAGAGCGGGCTAAAGAAAAGTGATCATAAAGTGTGGATGATTGGATGAAAGTGATATTCAGCACTGAACCATGAACCTGCATTGGTAAACAACATGATGTTGGAACTTTTATCTGGTGCCATTTTAATGAAATGTATTAAGATAACTACCTGAAGAAAATATCAACTTTTTTCTACATTTATGATGAGGTTTGCATGGCACTTAAAGCACTGGAGAAATAACCTCAACAGTCAATGCTAAGGTCTACATTGAAATTTGGACACACTTCTCATTCCACCGATAGATTAAGTCATTTTTCAGGATGATACATCTTGCGCCAAAGCAAGGTGTTGAAGCTTTTCTTCAGGAACGACATAGCAGCAATGACAAGGCCAGCAAATAATCAGGATCTCAATCCAATTAAAAATTGGTCCTTGGCAAGGCTTCATTCTGCATAGCTGATCTGTCAACCAATATCTGAGAAGGACGGAATCAGTTTGATGCAGAATATTGTTTTAAATTAGTGAAGTCCATGCCTCAAAGAATTCTGGCTGTCATAGATGCCTGAGTAGAAGTAAGAACATAACGAAATTGTGATTTTGTTGTTGTTGTTGTTAATGATTACATATTTTTCCTTAACAATAAGTGATTTCATATTTCTTTCCTCTACTTGTTATGGATCAGCAACTATCTCTTCAGAGTAAAGATCAATAACACTCGCTCCAACCTGTACCGCCAAGAGCAGGAAATATGATATGAAACCCTCTTTAACATCAAAATTAATGGAATTGCCCACAACCTCGGCCTCAACATCATGATATGCCAGTATGTGGATGACCCCTGCGTCAGCCGTAGAGGCTGATATATGGTCCAAATAGAGCAGATCCTACAACTGTCCATAAAAAAAAATCAAGATCTGGACTCTACAAAATGGCTTTAGACTATTTAAATCCAAAACGGTCTGCTGTCGCTTCTGCCTTCTGAGGTCCCTACATCCTGAGCCTCAATTATTTCTTGAAGGAGAGCCTATTAAAGTGGATAAATCAACCTGCTTCTAGGGCTGTGGCTGGACTCCAAGGTAACCTTCAAGCCCCACATCCAGTTTCTGAAAAACAAGTGCCTTAACTCTCCGAACTTCATCAAGTTTGGGGTTGTGAATATAGAACTATTGAGAGATCTCTCCATTGCTATCATCCGCTTTCATGTTGATTATAGCAGCACGTTTTATGGCACTGCCAGGTCCTCATACCTGAAACCCCTAAATGAGGTTTATAACCAAGGACTTAGATTAGTACTCGGGGGCCTTCAGAACTTCAGACTTCATCACTAGCCTATATGTGGAACCAAGCGAACCCTCTCTGCCTACTGGGAGACTCCAGATCAGCTTACAGTCAGTACAGAATCCAAGACAACAAAAACAACTCCGCACATCAAGCTATCTTTGATAACTCATTTACTCAGCTCTACAACGGCAAACCTTTGAATTGCCCCCACCCTGTCCATGTTGAAAATCCACATGGGAATCACTAGGCCCACTCTACAGTGCATGTCGCCACTTGACTACCTATCCCTATACACAGATATAAGACATAATACTCAAAGCACTCGAATCCATGAAAAGAGATCACCCAATCATCAGAGCTACTTTACCTGGAATAAGAACTCCATGACCAAGGGACCTCTACAATCTACTGTTGGGCCCCCAGCCACAGTGGCATACAGGGCAATGATGAGGTGGACAGATTCGTGAAGGATACAATCCACAGAGAGATCGCCAGATGTTACATCCCAATAAATGATGCCTAGCCAACAGTCAAATCCCACTGCAGGATAAAATGGCAAGAACTATGGTCCAACGATCCTCAAAACAAACTGCGTGAGGTCCACCCAATAATCAGCCCCAACTATATAACCAAACCGTTTAAAAGAGGAAAGACCAGACCATCTCAACCAGATGCCTAATTCGACATACCGCCCTTGCCCACCAGCACCGCTTGGTGTATGGAGCAGCCCCAATCGGTCAACCCTGCAATGCTACCCTCTCACTCAAACACATTCTGATGTATTTTCCCAATCTGAATACTTCCCAATATCAGAAAACTTTTACACAGCAGGTAATAAGGAAGACCTTTTCACGAAGACACTTCGCACCAATAAAAATTTTATTTTATGTTATAATAGCTATTCTATACATTACTATCACTGCCACTGTGTATAGTCTACATATGCTAATGTGGCAAATACACAAAAACCAACCAAAGAATTGTTATGGAAAAAATTTATTCAAGTACAGTGTTCAAATTCGGTTCTCGGCACGTTTTTAACTGTCGGTTAATGTAAGCGTTTTAAACATTAACTTACTTATCATAAGCTCCGCTATATAAAGTATAGATCCCTCTACCAAACACTCATTAAACTCCTCAGTTTGTGTTACATTTAACTTTTGATGGATTTGTAGGAACATATCGCCTAATTTGTGATTTGTTTATTTTCTATGAAGTAAAAAGCTAGGAAAACGTCCTCAAAGTGGGGCGGTTCCATTACTTTTGCCAGGACATGTACCATGGTTTCCTCTAACTCTGACATCAGGTTGTATGGTTACAATACAGTGACCATTTAATATGGCGGCTTCTCAAAACTCAAATAAAATTGATGGGATTTTATTCATAGTGGTTTCTTAACAAAGCCATTTCTCCAACTTTTTTTTTTCTAGATTGCGTGACTCATCATGTGCTGCTCCCATACGACAACTACATCCTAGACTGAAGAGAAAAGCTATATTGGCATTATACTGTGAATGTTTTACTTTGTCTGTATGAATTCAATTCTGTTTGTTATTTTTGTCTGTCTTTTGTATATTGCATACTGTTTAATAAAACAAATCAAAGAAGTTGTGATGTTATTGGCTCCCTCAACAGAAGGTCATTGGACATTTTGTGGTGTATGTAGGAGCTGTGGGAATATAGTCTGGTCCCAGGGGTGTGTCCCCCAGTATTATGTTGCTGCGCCCCACTAAATTCATGATGGTAAAATGTCAATTTTATCCTAGATTGCTGAGCAGAACTACAGGCCATGCAAATTCACTAAAGGCACCACATTTCCCATAATGCCCCAGCATCTTTCCAAAAGCTTAACCGGCTAACGCTTTTGAGTCAGAACCAGCTTCTTTCAGTTTTTCACAGGGAGTACTGGACATCTGCAAAAATTTAAAAGAAAGTCAGCCACACTGCAGGCACATTAATGATAATTCATAGCTACGTTTTGGTTAGCCACTTATAACCATATAACATACCAAAAGTACAAATTAGACCACTAAATCAAAAGCCTCAGTTACAGTAGCATAAACAAAATTAAGGCAATTAATAAAACATTCCTGTTAATTTGTTTGTCATTTCTCATCCATGGCAGAGTAATGCCCACTTTAGTGTTAAATCTATTTGGCAAGCAGAGGGGTACAGATGTGCCCTCTAAATTCTGTGCCTATTCTGTGCCCCAGTATGACAAGTAGTCTAGCAACACCCATGTGTGGTGTAAAATATGGCCAAGGTCATACATGATCGTGCCTTGTATTTAGGGGCACTGTATGGAGGGCAGAGGACAATTCTAAGGGCATGTGACAGATGAGGTCCTATATATGTATTAGAACATTTGTATTATTATTAGTTTGGTATTTTTTAAATATCTTTAGAAAGAGCCCAAAATTCCTGACAGCGCCCCAACTGAATGAAGCATTCAGCGGTCAGTATATATTGTGTTTTGGACAGTGGTGGTCATTCAGATTTACCAGCAAGGCCATCACCAGACCAACACTCACCAGAGACGACAAGAACTCACCTGGTGCAGTGCTAACTGTGGGGCTATGGTAGCATAGTGGTTAAGGTACTGAACTATGGACCAAGGTTCAAATCCCGCCTCTGCCAAGCTGCCACTCTTGGGTTCTTGAGCATGACCCTTAACCCACAATTGCTTGGATTATAAGATTGTATCAGTTGGAAGTCGCTCTGGATAAGAGCGTCTCCTAAATGCTGTAAATTTTGCTAAATGAGCCACTTTGCGCGACTGTGGTAGCCTAGCGGGTAAGGTACTGGACTATGGACCAGAAAGTCCAGGGTTCAAATCCCACCTCTGCCAAGCTGCCATTGTTGGTTCCTTGAGCAAGACCCTTAACCCACAATTGCTTGGATTGTAAGATTGTATAATTTGTAAGTCGCTCTGGGTAACATCGTCTGCTAAATGCTGTAAATGTAAGGACTGCATGCAGAAGAGCCAGTGAAGTATTTTGCGTAACTATGGTAGCCTAGTGGTTAATGGACTGGACTATGGACCAGAAGGTCCAGGATTCAAATCCTACCTCTGCCAAGCTGCCACTGTTGAGTCCTTGAGCAAGACCCTTAACCCACAATTGCTTGGATTGTAAGACGGTATAATTTGTAAGTCGCTCAGGGTAACATCGTCTGCTAAATGCTATAAATATAAGGACTGCATGCAGAAGAGCCAGTGAAGTATTTTGCGTAACTATGGTAGCCTAGTGGTTAATGGACTGGACTATGGACCAGAAGGCCAGCGTTCAAATCCTACCTCTGCCAAGCTGCCACTGTTGAGTCCTAGAGCTCAACAGTTGTAAGATTGTATCAATTGGAAGTCGCTCATAATAAGGGCGTCTGCTAAATGCTGTAAATGTAAGGACTGGATGCAGAAGAGCCAGTGAAGCATTTTGTGGGACTGTGGTAGCCTAGCGGGTAAGGTACTGGACTATGGACCAGAAGGTCCAGGGTTCAAATCCCACCTCTGCCAAGCTGCCATTGTTGGTTCCTTGAGCAAGACCCTTAACCCACAATTGCTTGGATTGTAAGATTGTATAATTTGTAAGTCGCTCTGGGTAAGAGCGTCTGCTAAATGCTTTAAATGTAAATGCTAAATACAACATATGCTAGTGTTTATCCAGCAGAATGGGGCTTCGTCCATAACCTAATGCACTTGTATCTTTATTGGAAGTGTAGAGGTGACACTAAATTATATTGCAAGACCGTTTGTTAAGTAAAAGCAGTCCTGTTATAAGATTTGAATGACTGAGGTAATTTGCATGACATGCAGGACGCGTTACCGGCTAATTGACTTCACGTGTCCGTCGTGGATGTGTAAAGAGCCGTGACGCCGGCTGAATCCCAAACGATTCGTGTACTAGTTCGCTGAAAATGACAGTGTGTACATTCGAAAAGTTATTCACTGCAATAATGTACAGTATGGAAGAAGGATATTATGAGCCAGCTGAGAGTAAGCCATGTTTAACCAATCTTGTAGGCGCTGGAAACGACTTTACAGCCGCTCCTACACTTTATAGCCTAGGTAGTACGCTATCTCTATGGATGTATTTGGGACGGAACCCGCGCTTCCACCAATGAGAGCGCGCAATACTAGCGAGTAAAGCGGTGTCACTGCAATATGGGGTCTGTATCGCGAGTGTAGCGTGACTTTGGTTGGTAGGAGACTGGGCTACTAGATTTGTAGGGTTTAACTGGAGTGTTATCATATCAAAGCGTAGAAGGCTCTACTTTTCCAACTCTACCGCTGTTGCTTTGCCGCTTGCCTAGAGATGAACTCGGTTTGATTAGGGCTCGCCTTTGACAGGCGCGTGCAGTTGCAGTGTCGATAAACGCATGCTTGCTGACACTTCGACATGTCACCGTTTATATTTAGCAATCAGATATTTTAGGGGGCGGGCTTTGTGTTGCTTGTGAAGAGCGGTATGTCCGCGTTATCGTGGTTCAACGGAAATTTCCGAAACGCCAGCTTTTTAGCCAAAGTCATGTTAGTGTCCCTTTGAAAGCGGCTGAGTTTTTGGTGCAGCGGCTGCCCGCGGCTTCTCGAGTTTATTTGCTAGTTTTTTGTTCAACTTTTTCTTTTGGTCGTGCCGTTTGAAATATGCTGCTCTCGCTGATCTTGCACACCTATTCGCTCCGTTACTGGTTTCCGGCGGCGGTGATGATCGGTACTGCCCCGGCGTACCTGCTCTCCTGGGGCGCGTGGCGAGTTCTGTCCACTTTCTTACCAGCCAGGCTGTACCACAAAGTGGACGATCACATCTACACCGTTTACCAGAGTATGGTGTTGTTCTTCTTCGAAAATTACACCGGGGTCGAGGTGAGTTTCTGCACACAGCTTTTCGTTATTTTTCATTATTATGGGCTGTAATGTGAATAAACTCCTCAAACCTTAAAAGTTTCCCTAGTGCCCCAGTAAAATCACGGTGATGAAAAGTCAATGTTATCCCCGCTTGCTGAGCAGACCTAGAGGCACTACATTTCCCATAATGCCCCAGGAGCTTTCGAAAAGCTTCAGAGGTTAAGCTCTCAGTCAGAGACAGTATCTTTCAGGTTTTCACATGTACTAATGGACAACAGTGCGTTTAAAAGAAAGTCAGTCACACTGCAAGGTAATGGTGGCTCATAGGTATGAGTTTTGGTTAGCCAATTATAACTGTATAACCTACCGAAAGTACATATTAGACCACTAAAGCAAACGCATTCACTGAACTAGCAAAGGCATCGTTACATTAGTATAAGCGAAATAATTTTTTAGTGTCAATATCAAGGAGGTTGGATCCCTTTTTGAGTCTTGGTCCACCCAATGTTTTTTCCTCATAACACTTAGGGATTTTCCTTGCCACTGTCGCCCTAGGCTTGCTCAATTTGGGATTGGACGTAGATACTAGGAGATAATTCTCCATTGTAAAAAGCGCTATAGAAATAAATCTGACTTGACTTGAATATGTTCTTCATTTCTCATCCATGAGAGTAACACCCACTTTAATGTTAAATCTCTTAACCTATTTAGTGTTTAACAGGCTTATTTTTTAACACACGGTTGTCCCTATGACTGGTTGCCAAGTAGAAGGATACAGCTCTGCCTTTCTAAATTGTGCCCTTCAGTACAAGTAGTTTAGAAATGCCCCACTCGCTAACCCTGGTTACTTGTTTTACAAACTGACAGAACAGACATAGTGTCCTGTCAGTTTTACCCACTCTTCCACTAATACAGTTTGTGCGTGCCTTTATCAGATGGGATTGCGGCCCATACTTTCTGACGAGTGGGTCAGATTGTCCCAGAATTTTCACATGTCATTCTGTCCTGCCATACACAAGAACACCCTTTTGCCAGCATTGTATGGTGGCTCTCAATATTTCACATTTTCTGGACACATTTCATGTGCCAGCCAGCAACTTGACCAGGTGCACAACCCGCTGACACAGGTGCTGTTTCATTTTTGACCAGGAAGCTAGAATAATTCAGCTGTGCAGAGCCGTATTTGAAAAGTACATCTAAAGCATTGGTCCCGTGGTACCATAAGGTTGCTACTCGTATTGTTAAGGTTATTAATGTACATTGCCTGGCCAAAAAAAGGTCACACTAATATTTTGTTGGACCGCCTTTAGCTTTGATTGTGGCATCGTTTCCACAAGCTTCTGCAATGTCACAACATTTATTTCTGTCCAGAGTGGCATTAATTTTGCCCCAAGATCTTGTATTGATGATGGGAGATTTGTCTTTTCCAGCACATCCCAAAGATTCTCTGTGGGGTTCAGGTCTGGACTCTGTGGTGGCCAATCCATGTCTGAAATCTGGACCAATCAGACCACATGACTTTCCTCCATTGCCCCAAAGTCCGATCCTTATGCTCCCTGGCAAATTGGCTATTTAGTCAGTACTCCGTAACTAACCCACTAGCACTAAAGTATCCATATAGCATTGCTAAATGCAGTATATAATGTGATGTTCAGAGAACGTCCAGATTGAATAATGTGCAAATTTCACAGAATATATTACCGATGCAATCCCGGTTTGCATTCGTTGGTCCAATCCAAATATATAAAAGGGAAGTGTAATCCAGATATAAGTACAACAATGGGTTATAATGGGTACAAATTGTACGTTATACCACAGTTTGTTCTGTCCCCGCAATCTGATTTGGCTGAGAGAAGTTCTAGGAGTGCCAATATCGGTGCATAGCGTCTTCATAACTGCCTTCCTTATAAATCTGACACTTTGTTGAATGTAGATAAACTTTCTATTAAATTAATACGATATATTGTTTGTCTGTATAATAATCAGTTATTGGGAAATTGTTCCTTGACTGTTATGACTGCGGAGCATATTGATGTTTTAGCAGCGGAGAATAGAACTATTACCTCATGGAATGTAGATAAAATTCTTTTTTTTGGTCCTCTATCTGAAAATCTAACGGAGTGATAACGGAACTGTGGTACAGTCACGAGAAAACACTCGAGGTACGTGCTATAATGCGAGATGTTGGCGCTGGTGTACTGATCTTGGACTGCGTTACATCAGTGCCAGTATCTCAAGTTCTAGCACGGACTTTGAGTGTATTATTATTTAAATAATACGTACCCACTGTGTCATGAGCTGACATTCTAGGACAATCCACTCAAATACAACAAAGCCTTTACACCTTGTTCATTTTCTTATCCGCTTAATCCTGTTCAGGGTCACGAGGAGCCCTTTTTCTAGCACCTTGTACTGCCAAATGGACCTGTTTGGCAGTAATGCAGGTTGACCTGCACAGCAAGTTAAGGCAGCCTGTAACTCAGTTGCACGTCTGAAGGTGTGGCCTGCTCCTACATACCATGCATGTCTAAATGTGCACAGAGTAGAATGTAGCTGAATTATATTTACTATAAAACCTGTGATACCCATCCAAGTACATGTGCTAAAGCCCTGAATGTACCTCGCCTGTCCAGACACTGTTTGAGGTGTGTCGTCCACCCCCCCATAACTGTAACGCACACACTTTGGTGACATTGTTTTAACAGCTGTTTTATCACTATTTTTTTTGCAAGTTAAAATGATAGTCACTGACTGAGATATGGTTGTATCAATAAATAACGTCTGCCTGATAAGTAAAAGTTCGAAAGTTCAAAATCAGATTGCACAAGTCAAAGCTCTTTCATGTGGCTATAATCTGTTTTACACTGTTTGAAGGGAGACTTATGAAAAAGGGGGTCGAATGTGTGATGGATGGTGCAGAGAAAACGGTCTCTCAGTCATCTGCTCAATAGTGGAATAAACTGAATATTAAGCAGGTTTCTCAGAATGGTGTTATTGCATGTTGTCATTAAATTGTAATCGGTTACAAGATGTCGAGTGATATTTCACATGCATGTTATGGAACTTGAATTCAATCGAGAAGGCAAAATGAAGTAGAGTTTGTGCTCCTTTGTGGGAAGTGGTTGACTTGATGGCTAATTCATAAGAAAATATTAAAGACAAAATCATTGATTTTTCCTAAATAGCAATTATACAATTACCTAGATATAAAAAGGAAATATTTCAA
Source organism: Ancistrus triradiatus (assembly GCA_025084515.1). Lineage (NCBI taxonomy): Eukaryota > Metazoa > Chordata > Actinopteri > Siluriformes > Loricariidae > Ancistrus > Ancistrus triradiatus. The sequence continues at coordinate 213,978 of JAJAGP010000160.1, forward strand.
TGGTGTAGGCCGTTGTGTGTTGGTAGATTGTACGTAGGAAAGTAGTCCATATTCACCAGTATTGCACAGTTCATGGAGCGTTAGATTCTATTTTACAGGGGTGCTTGAAACTTGGTGAACCCTTCAGAATTTTTCTGCATGAATATGAACTAAAGCGTTATCAGATTTTCACACAAGTCCTAAAGGTAGATGGAGAGCCCAGTTGACAAATGAGACAAAAACATTATCCATGATGATATGTTCCTCTGGAAAAAGTATGAGGACCTCTAGGGTTAGCAGCTAAGTTGAAGGTGAAATTAGTCAGGTGTTGACAATTGACAGGAAGCCAATAATGGGTAGACTGTTATATTTAAAGAACTGAGGCCTGTCAGGATCTGAGCTTCGACCCAAACATTTCTGGAAGTGCATCATGGTACAAGCAAAAGCTTCCTGGTGATCTCAAGAGGTCTTGATGCTTATCAGGCTGGAAAAGGTTAAAAAAAACATCTCCAAAGAGTTTAAACCCCACCGATCCACAGTCAGACTGATTGTCAGATCATTGTTACTGGGTCGACTAAAAAAGCTCACTCCAAGAGCAAGTTATGTTGGATAATTCTGCCAGGTCGCACAGGAACCCAGGGTAACTTCTAAGCAACTAAAGACCTTGCTCACTTTACCTAATGTTCGAGTGCACCACCAGGAATACATTAAATAGTGATGTCTGTGGTAGGGTTACAAGGAGAAAGCATGGGCTTTTGCTCTCTAAAAAGCACATCATGAAGAGCATCAATCGAGAAGACGGATGGATGAGTGAAAATGGAGTGCAGTGGTACCTCGGAACTCGTCTAATTCGGTTCTTGAGGCATTTTGGCTAGAAGAATTTCTCAGCTCTTGTCATTTACTCGGTACTCGGCGCACTTGTTAAACTTTGAGTTGAGTCGAGCCGCACGACTCGTTTCGAATCTCACGATTCATTGTGATTCAGCTTCGCAATATCCCCCAGAAGATCTCCGCCTGTTAATCTCTATGGATCCTGAAAATGTTAGTTTATAAGAGCCAACCGAAAGCAAAAAAAATATGTAATGCTCCAGAACACATGCTGCAGTTTGCTTAGCAGCTATGCTAGTGCCTGGAGTTCATCAATAGAGTAAGTGTTGCTTTTACTTTTCACTTTCAACCCATTACTCACTAAATTACATGAGATTTTTCAACATTTTATTATAAAATAAGCTTTGTGTGTTAATGATTTCGGCTAACTGTAGGTTAGTGTTTTTAAACGTTTACCTACTCCTCATGGTATCCTTTCCATATCTCTGCTATTCTACCAAACACTTGTTAAACTCCTCAGTTCATGATGCATTTAACTTGTGATGGATTTGTTGGAACATATTCCCATCATAAATCAGGGAGCACCTGTGCAATACAACTCCGTTAATATGTATATAAAACGCCTCAGTGTGGATTTGGTGTGGTGTGGAGTCTAGGGGTTGGGAACGCATTATTCTGTATGGGAAAATATGCTCAGTACTCATCATTTTCGGTTCTCGACAAGCCTTCTGGAAAGAGTTAACAAGAACCCAGGAAGGGCCAGGGAACTTGCCACCATGGAGAAAACAATGAATTTTGAATTATACTGGGAAAAACTAAAGGAATGGAGAGATTTCTAAAGGGTTCCCGAACTTTCAAGCACCACCACGTGTGCAATGCAAGGTCAAGAGAAATGCTCATCTGCAGTGTTGTCTCAGTCTAGCCACAGACAGCTTTTATTGTGCAGTTTTGCATTCTCAGTTGTGTTTTTTGTTTTGTTTTTTTTATTAATCACACAGATCATCATTTACGGAAACATACCAAAGAAAAAGGAGAATGTGGTTTATATTTCTAACCATCAATCCACAGGTAAGTAACTCCCCAGTGTATTCTTTTTGTGGTGAGCTAAGCTGTTTGATAAACTGGGTAAACTTGTTTTTCTGTGAGTTACCCAGAATAAACCTTTGAAACTGAATTCTTTTCAAATTTGTGAAAGCCTAGCGGTTAAGGTACTGGACTATGGACCAGAAGGTCCAGGGTTCAAATCCCACATCTGCCAAGCTACCACTGTTGGGTCCTTGAGCAAGGCCCTTACCCACAATTGCTTGGATTGCAAGATTGTGTTAATTGTAAGCGCTCTGGATGAGGGTGTCTGCTAAATGCTGTAAATGTAATTTTCTCATACATCTGCCTGAACTAATAACACACACTGTACTTCTAGACTTGAATGTTGAATATGCAGATTAATCCAAAATGAGTCACTAAATGACCCCTATTTAATTTAGACTGGAAAAAGTGTGTGAATAGAGTTTCCTTTAGCTGCTGATCCGATTAGAACAATGGCAAGGAGGAAATTAGGACCTTTCTGATATTCACTGCATTCACGGCCCTCCTCAGGTCATGCCACAGCATTTCGGTTGGTTTAAGAGCCCTGTTATTTGCACCAATCTTACTTTGTTAGCTGGATTTGATTGTTGTTTTAACAAAATCCTGGATTTGTCCCTACTCCAAAGCTGTTGCCATCATAAGTCTATAATCTGAGAGCTGCTCTGAAAAGGCTCGATTCAAACATGATTAGACAGTGGATTTATCAGCATTCCTGTAAAGAACATTTGTCCTAGTTGCTCAGTATCATGGAGATGCAATAGTAAGTGATTGATATACATGGTAATGCGAACACAATTTATCAGAGCTTCAGTCAGCAAATTGTAATGTACTGTATGAAACGGGGACCAAGTAACGAGTGATCCATGAATTTAAATTTTTATACTTGGCGCTGAGAATGTTTGTCTTTATTGCTTTTCTGGGCACGTTGGACATGTTTTAAAATATGTTTTTGCTGAATCACAGTTCAAACTGAAGTATGCATGCCTGTCACAGTAGGGTTTTTTTCCATACTATTTGTAATTGGAGCAATAAATATCTGTTTAATTTTGCCTGGTCTTTAGTTTAGTGACTCTTTCCTGTTTAAGTATATTAATCCTGCTGTTGTTGGCTTTCTCATGCGTTTTGACACATTCAAACCAAGCCAATTCCGCTAATCCTCAGGTAATGGACCCTCGCCCTGGCATTGACCTGAAGTGTTTGATTAAATTTTGAATTTGGCATTCTCTCAGATGCAGCAAAACGTGCAGGCCCTGACCCAGCAACACAACCTAAAAGCATACTGTTCCTTCACCATGTAATGCTACATTCATTCATTTACAGCATTTAGCAGACGCCCTTATCCAGAGCGACTTGCAATTGAAAGTCTTACAATCCAAGCAATTGTGGGTTAAGGGCCTTGCTCAAGGGCCCAACAGTGGCAGCCTGGCAGAGGTGGGATTTGAACCCTGGACCTTCTGGTCCATAGTCCAGTACCTTGGCCACTAGGCTACCACAGTCCAATACTAAAAGCTTACATTAAAGATGGATAGCAAACTGAATGGAAGAAGGAAACAAACTCCACTAGATATGCACCGATTGATTGCCTGGGTTTGGGGTTTTTTTGTTGTTTTTAGCGTGATCGGCCGATCAGTCTCTCATAACCGATTCTGTGCTGGTCACATTTATACTAGCACAGCTCACAATGGCTGCTGCGGCACAAACACAGCCACACGCCAACAGCACGGTGCTTTCGCAAACTTTAATTCAGAAACCAGTTCTTATTTGTATGCTTTAAATACACTCAGCCACTCTCTCGTTTGTGTATGAGACCACTGCTGACGCATGTTCATGATGAGGAAGTGTTAGATTTATATAGGTTGTGTTTTGAGTGCAGCTTAGTCAACTAAATGGTCTCTCTCTATATAACGCAGTACTAATGAGGGAGTAGGGACCTATTTTGGACTTGTCATCAGCATGGAAGCTCTTCGAGTGTGCATAGCACATGCATAGGGAAAATAAGCTGTCAAGGAACAATTCTGTAAACGTTTGGAACAATAAATTTTAGACTTTTAAAATGGCGTCACCAAACTGAAAATGCGGAGTTTGACAAAACTAACAAAGGCAAAGGGGTTAAAGATAAAGCTCGTGAGAGGGCAGAGCCTTGGCACAAGCCAGCAGCTCCTGCCGTCTGTCTTTAGCAATGAAGAAGTTTCCTTTAAAAGAAAAGTTGAACACGTTTCTGTGTGCTGTAATTTATAATTCTAAGACAGAAAAAAAATCAGAATTGGCCAAAATTGGAATCGACCAATCATACCATTCTGAATCAGCCAAGAAAATTGCAATCAGTGCATCTCTAACCTCCACATAGTCTTCCCCTCCATTGAGAGAGTACTACAACAAATTGACAGGACCTAATCACAGGAGATGATACACCAATTCTGCCACCAACAATAAAATGTATACACTTCCTGGCCAAGATGCATCTTCCTTGGTTGTTTAAGGAATGAGAAACTACTCCCTGCATTACTCACTTCAAGCTACTTTTTGACTTGAAGAATTGAGTTGTGTAACTACATTGCTATCGGTGCAGGGTGCAGTTCAAACTCAACTTTTAACTCTGTGAGAAGGTCAATTTTGGTAGTGTGAGGAAGAATGAATAGTCGAATGTTGATCAATACATGAAGTGTTGAATTCTGGCCTTTATATATGAAGTCATATTTTTCTAATTATTTAATTAAAAATATTTAATTTTGTAGATGGTTTATATTGCAGCAACTCATGTTTAGTAAAATTGGACATATGTTTAATTATTGTATTTTTTTTTCCCCAATGTGTATTATTTAGCTGTTCTTTGTCTTGGCTGCCAGAGAACTATAACTTAATACAGCCCCCCACTGAGAAATGAGTTTGCTGCCACTGTTCTAACGTCTCTGAAACATTGATTGGGGCATGGTGGGTCTTCCTTGAAAAGAGGAAACTCAGTAATTGAAATGGTTAAGAGATGGATAAGGTTTGGAGATGTCATTAGTATGGTTCACATACTTATTCCTCCTGTAAAAGTCAGTGTGGATTTAGTTTAGGTAGAAGGTGTATTGTAACTTGTGTGAAGTATAGATCACATTTATCAAGGAAGAATGCAGAAATCCAGGTAATTACATACAGTTGATAAACCTTGTGGATGAAATTATATCGATTGAGCATCAGAAAATGTATATTATATTTTATTTTCTCTGACACAGCGGATTGGATTATTGCTGACATGCTAGCAGTTCGTCAAAATTCACTCGGCCATGTAAGATACGTCTTAAAAGACGGACTGAAATGGCTTCCATTGTATGGCTGGTATTTCTCTCAGGTACAGTATGTTATTGTGATCATTTTATTTGCATGTACAGGTTTGCACCATTTAACCACCTCCTAGACATTATCGTAGTCTCTCTCTCTATGCTACTGTAATGTAAATATAAAGGGTACTTCCGTAAATGCATCAGAGTTACCACTGAAAATGAGTGGAACGCTAAGATCTACCAAGAATCCGAAGCCTAAACTATTATGCATATCACTCCCTCCAGGAAATGCATACAGTGGGGCAAAAAAGTATTTTGGATGACGATTGAACTTTTGTTATTGACCAAATACTTATTTTCCACCATAATTTACAATTAAATTCTTTTAAATCCTACAGTGTGATTTCCTGGATTTTTTTTCCTCATTTTGTCTCTCATAGTTGGTGTACCTATGATGAAAATTAGACCTCTCAGCTTTCTAAGTAGGAGAACTTGCACAATCAGTGGCTGACTAACTACTTTTTTGCCCCTCTGTAACACCATGGTTATTCAGGTACAAAGCATAAAAATATGACACATACGGTGGTCGAAACCACACATTTGAACCTTTAATTGACCAGCTGTTTATGGCTGCAGTGTCCAGTGTTAAAAGACAAATGATTTCCTGTTATAATTGTTAAAACCTTGGTCACTAAAGCAAGCAAACGTTGATCGGATGGTTGTTAAATGGCGCATACCTTTTTATATGACTTGCTTAATGCTATTGTAGACCATACAGAATGTAATTTGCTTGAATGATGCGTACAGCATGGTGGTGTATACGTAAAGCGGAGTGCCAAGTTTGATGAAAAGGCAATGAGCAGGAAACTCCGGTCTCAGGCTGATTTAGGAACACCAGTAAGTATGTCATCTTGTACAGGATTTCCTTCATTTAAAAAGCACATTACATTAAACACTGTTGTTGTTGGGTTTTTTTGTACTGCCGTGTCTGATTGTCATTAAAACCATTACAGCGCTGTGCAAGCTAAGATCCACACAGGGTTGTGGTATTTAGGGTTTGGTCAGGGGGTGAAAAGGACAAATCCACTTTCTAGACATGTTAAATCGTCTCACTGACTGGAAGAAAGTGGGTTTCTTGCCAAGTGACTTTTTCCCATGACACTGTTGGGCTTCTAGCTGGCTCATCAGATGCTCCTGTCACTCGACTGGTTTAAACAACGCTTTTTCATCTATGGCACGATTCTTGGCCATGATATCAAGTTTTCCTGGAGTATCGTTGATGAAATTATGGATGATCAAAATTGTCCCTCAAGAGAATCCTATTTATGGTCTGTTCAACTATTTTCTCCCCAGATGTATCTTGTCATCTTTCCTGAGGGAACCCGCTACAACCCTGAATTGAAGGAAGTCATCAGTGACAGTCAGGCATTTGCTTCCAAAGAAGGTATTTTTATGCATTTCTCCAAGCCACACTGGAGGAAACAGAATTATGCTCTCACTGTCCATTAGTGTCCTGTGACATTGCTTTTTGAAGTGCCTCTAAACCAGTGATTAATTGGCATACACAAATTAAGATGCAGAGCATTTTCTGCATTTCAAAAGCTGTAAAGTTTTATAACAATACAAGAATCAGTTCACCAATCAGTCTCGTGGTGATCATGGGTGGGACTGTGGTAGCCTAGTGGGTAAGGTACTGGACTATGCACCAGAAGGTCCAGGGTTCAAATCCCACCTCTGCCAAGCTGCCACTGTTGGGTCCTTGAGCAAGATCCTTAATCCACAATTGCTTGGATTGTAAGACTGTACCAATTGCAAGTCGCTCTGGATAAGGGCGTCTGCTAAATGTTTTTTTTCATTCATTTTAGAAGTAGTTGTACCTTGATTGTAGTTGGGGGTTCTTTTTATTTCAGAAGCATATTTCTTGTTCATTGCAAACCTTTTAGTATTTTTATGTATATATTTATAAGTCAAGTTAAATTTATTTATATAGCTCTTGAAGCAGCTTTACAGCCCAAACTGAGCAAACCTGGGGTGGGAGGACAAACTCAAAAGGGGACCCAGCCTCTTAAATATATAACATAAAACATGTTTAAATACAACTTCAACATTGGCTTTTCCACACTACATATCCCAGTGGTCATCACTCCTGCCATGTGACTCTTAGCACAGTACAGCGCCTTAAACATGCATAAAACATTTAAATTAAACTACAGTTTGGCAAAATCATTAACGTAAAGCCTGTTTTATAATAAAATATGTAATCTCATGTAATTTATTGGAAAATGTATTGAAAGTGACAAACAAAAGCGATTATTGATGGGACTGAGGCTTTTCCGCACTACATTTCCCAGCGTTCATCACTCACTTTTAACTGACAAAAAGGATCTTTTAGGCCATCGCCAGTATTGCTGGTTTACATTACATTTACAGCATTTAGCAGACGCCCTTATCCAGAGCGACTTACAATTGATACAATCTTACAATCCAAGCAATTGTGGGTTAAGGGTCTTGCTCAAGGACCCAACAGTGGTAGCTTGGCAGAGGTGGGATTTAAACCCTGGACCTTCTGGTCCATAGTCCAGTACCTTACCCATTAGGCTACCACGTTACTGTGACTATAACCGTATTGGACATCCAGTATCCAGTCCCTACATAAGTGCTTTTTATCATTTGTTTCTTCGTAGGCCTGGCTGTAATGAAGCACATTCTGACGCCAAGAATGAAAGCATCATATGTAGCCATAGAATCCATGAAGGAACACCTGGATGCAGTTTATGATATTACAGTAGCATACGAGGGCACGTGGACAGCAGACGGACAGAGACGCACAGCCCCGTCAATGCCTGGTACAGTCATTTTATAATTATACATACATTTTATTGATATGTGTGATGATGCATCTACAGTGGTGTACACATGTAATATGAAACCTATCAGTAGTGCAATACAGTGTTGTGCAAAAGCGTTTGCCCCCTTCCTGATTTCCTTTTTTTTGCATGTTTGTCACACTTAAGTGTTTCGGAACATCAAACCAATTTAAATATTAGTCAAAGACGACACAAGTAAACACAAAATGCAGTTTTTAAATGAAGGTATGAAGGTGTTTATTATTAAGAGAGAAAAAAAATCCAAACCTACATGATCCTGTGTGAAAAAGTGATTGCCTCAGTTAAAGTCAGTGTTCATGCCTCCACCATAAGTAAGAGACGGGGCAAAAATGGCCTGCATGGCAGAGTTCCAAGACGAAAACCACTGCTGAGCAAAAAGAACATTAAAGCTTGACTCAATCTTTTCATAACGCATCTTGATGATCCACAAGACTTTTGGGAAAACATTCTATGGTCTGAGGAGACAAAAGCTGAACTCTTTGGAAGGTGTGTCCCATTACATCTGGTGTAAAAGTAACACAGCATTTCAGAAACAGAACATTATAGCAACAGTAAAATATGGTGGTGGTAGTGTGATGGCCTGGGGCTGTTTTGCTGCTTCAGGACCTGGAAGACTTTCTGTGATAAATGGAACTATGAATTCTGCTGTCTACCAAAAAATCCTGAAGGAGAATGTCCTCCCATCTGTTCGTGACCTCAAGCTGAAACGAACTTGGGTTCTGCAGCAGGACAAGGATCCAAAACACAGCAGCAAGTCCACCTCTGAATGACTGAAGAAAACCAAAATGAAGACTTTGGAGTGGCCTAGTCAAAGTCCTGACCTGAATCCTACTGAGATGCTGTGGCATGACCTTAAAAAGGCCGTTCATGCTGGAAAACCCTCCAGTGTGGCTGAATTACAACAATTCTGCAGAGATGAGTGGCCAAAATTCCTCCACAACGCTGTAAAAGACTCGGTGCACGTTATCACAAACGCTTGGTTGCAGTTGTTGCTGCTAAGGGTGGCCCAACCAGTTATTAGGTTTAGGGGGCAATCACTTTTTCACACAGGGCCATGTAGGTTTAGATTTTTTTTTTTCTCCTTTAATAATAAACACCTTCATTTAAAAACTGAATTTTGTGTGCATTTTGTCTTTGACTAATATTTAAATTGGTTTGATGTTCTGAAACACTTAAGTGTGACAAACATGCAAAAAAAAATAGGAAATCAGGAAGGGGGCAAACACTTTTTCACACCACTGTATTGCACTACTGATGGGTTTCATATTACACTTCTGCACAGCCGCATTACATTCTGTGAAACAGGATGTTGACTGAAGTTAACTTAGACCAGACATTACCATAGTCGCATAATAGTTTCGACACTTTGCATTAATGGTTTATTTTAAACAATAACATTAATTAAAGCAATATGAAAAGATTTAGTACAGTGTTGTCCTGTACAATATAGTGATTCTTATCTTCGTCTCTTATAAAATATGAAACACTTATCGAAAAAGGAAGAACGATATCTTGGGAGACTGATTCTCTTGTCAGCAGGTGTTGCAGGAGTTCGCTTCTATGTGTTTTCTGTCATTCAGACGTGAATTGCATGTATATATAACCCATTTTTATTTCTTATTATAAGGATTATTACTGTTAAGTACACCTTTATATTCTCCTTGTCCATTTTATCAGTTCCACTTATCATGTAGATGTACTTTGTAGATCTACAATTAGACTGTAGTCCATCTGTTTCTCTACACACTTTACTGCTCTTTATCATTACAGAACAGAGTAAAGGGGAATAGTGTCGTGCTGGTTTGAGTGAATCAGACACAGCAGTGCTGCTGGAGTTCTTAAACCCTGTGTTCACTCACTGTGCACTCTACTAGACATGTCTACCATATTGCCCCACCTTGTGGATGTAAAGTCGGAGACAGTAGGTCATCTGTTGTTGCACAGTTTGTTAGTCATCCTTTAATCCATCACTGCTCACATGATGCTACTTACAGATGCTGGTGGCTGGACATTTTTGTCTGATGAACTATTTTCAGTTCAGCAGTGACACTGAGGTGTTTAAAAACTCCAACAGCACTGGTACAGTGGGGCAAAAAAGTATTTGGTCAGCCACTGATTGTGCAAGTTCTCCTACTTAGAAAGATGAGAGAGGTCTGTAATTTTCATCATAGCTACACTTCAACTATTTATTTACATTCACAGCATTTAGCAGACGCCCTTATCCAGAGCGACTTACAATTGGTACAATCTTACAATCCAAGCAATTGTGGGTTAAGGGCCTTGCTCAAGGACCCAACAGTGGCAGCTTGGCAGAGGTGGGATTTGAACCCTGGACCTTCTGGGCCAGAGTCCAGTACCTTAACCGCTAGGCTACCACAGTACCATTTATTCTCACCAACATGCTTGCCTCTTGTAGATTCACTCTTCCCAGCCTGCTGCAGGTCTACAATTTCCTTCCTGGTGTCCTTCGACAGCTCTTTGGTCTTGGCCATGGTTGAGTTTGGAGTCTGACTGTTTGAGGCTGTGGACAGGTGTCTTTTATACAGATAATGAGGTCAAACAGGTGCCATTAATACAGGTAATGAGTGGAGGACAGAAGGGCTTCTTAAAGGAGAAGTTACAGGTCTGAGAGAGCCAGAAATCCTGCTTGTTTATGGGTGACCAAATACTTATTTTCCACCATGATTTACAATTAAATTCTACAATGTGATTTCCTGGAAGTTTTTTCTCATTTTGTCTCTCATAGTTGAAGTGTACCTATGATGAAAATTACAGACCTCTCTCGTCTTTCTAAGTAGGAGAACTTGCACAATCAGTGGATGACTAAATTTTTTGCCCCACTGTATGTCTGATGCACTCGTACCAGCTCAACACAAACTAACACCACCACATTGTAGAACTATGAAGTGCATCTAAATTTTGAGTGGAACTGGTAGAATGGACAGTGAGTGCAGAAACAAGGTGGTGTCCCTAGTGGTGAGTGTATGTATACACATGATGTAATGTCAGTATTATTGGCTGTATCCATGGCAGGAGTATTGTGATAACTGTACTTGTCAAACTCTCATACTAGGGAATCTAGAGAAACCTGGTAATCTAGTTCATAATGCATGATAATATATGGCTTAAGCAGATTAAAACCCTTAATACGCATAATTACATCATCAGACCATGGACATTTTCCGAATAGACATTCAGTGGCACATGCCCATAGTATACTCAGTGCCAGGGTACTGCAAGCACAAGCACTATCACTGTGTTTATGCCATTTCTGAACTGGAATATTAATTAGACTAAATATATCATTCAGTGAAATGGGGCAGTGTGTAAGGTAACATGTTAAACAGCATGATTATCAATCTCTCCCTTATAATGCCAGATTGGCCTGAGTGGAATGTAACTGCAATTACAACCAGGTTACTAGAATACATAAATATGGATTTCCTGTACTTCCTGTAAACAGGCTGTTGTGACGTGCTATTTTCCAGCACCTTGGTGTTCTCAAAAACATTAAAGCCGCTACTCGTCCTGCAAAAACACATCCTGTTTTTCACAGGAATAAACAGCAATGTTAATGAAAAACGAACTACGTTCTTAACATGCCATGGAAGTCAGTCTGATTCCATGATCGTTCTGGAATTGTCTGCAGATATTTGGTGTATAGCGGAGTTTAGAGAGGTGCCATGATGTACGCTAGCTGTATTGAGGCTGTGGCGTTCGTTGAATAGTCCTGCACTGGCCCTCGAACTGGGTTCACTGTGTTATGTCCAAGCCCCAATGCACCTAGTCTGTATTTATATCAGATGTGCTGCAACTTTTGTGTAACTTTTTCAGAGTTCCTTTGTAAAGAATGCCCCAGAGTGCACATCTACTTTGACCGGGTAGACCTGAGAGAGATTCCGTCAGAACCTGTCTATTTCCGGAGGTGGCTTCATGACAGATTTGAGATTAAGGACAAGTAAGTTTTCTCTGTGTCTGTGCCTCTGAGATACCACTGAAAACATCTACCCTGCATCCCTAATGCCACCCTATTTGTAATTTATGGAAATGAACAATAATCATAGAAAATACAGTAAAGTACTTTTATGACCCTGTCTAGGGCAAAGCCTTAGCATTTAAGAGGATGGTATGAAGGACCTGATACTTTTGTTTGACAGAAGCCAAAAATAATACTTATGGCGCGTTGGTCAATAATGTCATGGGTGAAAAACGCCTCTCAGCCAATCAGATTGCGTGGTCGGAACTAACTGTGGTATAATTATACTCTAAGACCTCGGTTGCTAAAGCAAACGTTATTAAATAGAACATGGATGTATGACTTTGCCACTAAACTAGCATGCATTTCATTTTCTACAGGCTGCTGACTACTTTCTACGAGTCTGAGGAAACTGACAGAAAATGCAGGTTCCCAGGAGAAGGTACAAGGTCACCACTGTGCCTCAAAAAGACGCTGCCGTCACTCTTGGTGATGAGCGGCCTCACTTTGCCAATGCTGTTCACTGAATCGGGTAGAAAACTCTATCTGAAAACGTGGATCTATGGGACTCTCTTGGGATGGCTGTGGGTCCATATACGTCCATGAAAAACCGACGTCCTGCCAACTCGGTATGAAGAGACCTTTTACTGGCTAGATGCTTATGTACGTTTTCAAATAACTAGGCTATCACATCAGATTTTTATTGTATTTGTTCTTAATCTGGGTGGAGTTTCAGATGGAAGAAAGGCACGTCTGTCATTTCCTTTTCATATCACCTTGTAAACTTTAGGTTTGATGCTTCTAACGTTGTCCGAGTCACCTACCTTGTCTGAGCTGGAATCCCAGTATCGGTGAAGGGCGAAAAAAGAAATAAAATGAGTGTTGAGATTTGTATTGTGCCACTTGTTCAGCTCTCCACTAGGGTACTGTATTGTTAACGATGTCTTTGGGTCTGATGGAACGTTTTACTTCGCTTCAACATCCATTTGCCACCTTTGATACCACTTTTAATTTAACGTGGTTCGTTTTATCTTTAGTTGTTCTTGCATGCCGTTTTGTTTACATCTCTGCATAACTTTTCTTCTTTGATTTGATATAAAATGCTTTTTTTAATCTAGTTTTCTGCATTGTTAATTAATTGTGAAAACATTGCCAAACTTGCAGTATGTGGAAGAATTCTAAACTAAAACAATTAAAATCTACTGTTGTTGAAGTTCACAATTATAGATGCAGTCAAGTACTCAAGTTACCTGTAAAGCTTATTCAACAATGCCTTGTTTTAGCAATTGCACTGCTTAACCTTAATGTGTTATGAAAACTAAAACGTTTACCCGATGGTATTCTACCAATGCAGTGTGTACTGGTTTTCGGATTTCTGCCCTGTATTGTTACCACCATACACATGATCACTTTATTAGGTACACCTCCTTGTTTTCTACACTTATTGTCCATTTGAGAAGTTCCACTCAACATCTAGATGGTCAGGACCCCTATAGGACCACCACAGATCAGGTACTATTTGGGTGGTGGATCCTTCTCAGGTCTACAGTGATGCTGATGTGGTGTTGGTGCATGTGTTGTTCTGATATCAGCGAATCAGACACAGCAGTGCTGCTGGAGTTTTAAAACACCTCAGTGTTACTACTGGACTGAAAATGGTCCACCACCTAAAAATGTCCAGCCATCAGCAACCTGTAGGCAGCATCTTCTGACCACTGACGAAGGATTTGAGGATGACTAACACATAATTAATGAGCTACTGTCTATGACTTTACATCTACAAGGTGGAGCAATATGGTAGATGTCTAGTGAACAGTGTTTAAGAACTCCAGCAGCACTGCTGTCTGATCCACTCATACCAGCAAACACACACAACTACATCATTGTCACTGAAGTGCTGAGAATGATCCACCACCCAAATAATACCTGCTCTGTGGGGGTTCTGACCATTAGAGACCAGCGTAAAGGGGACTACGAAGTGCATCTATATGGTAAGTGGACAGTGCCTGTAGAAACAAGGGTCTACCAAAAAGTGTATAGTGTCAGTAAACCAAAAGAACGCTCACCACCTTATTGAAGCATTATAATGCAAATTAGGTTACTTGTATTCAAGTCATTTTGACAGGATACATTGATTTTCTCAAATGCCAGTTTGACAAGTGAATTCTGCATCATGTCATGTATGGAAAACAGGAGTACAGAACTTTATCGGTGGCTTATCAGTATTTTGTGGACCCCATCTATCTTTTGATGATCCTCACTCTATAGTACTTCCATAAAGGATTTTTTAAATTATCCTCCTTCCACACTTCACACAAACTGACAGTTGCATAACTGACACACGGGATTGTGATATTGATGCCTTCAATCAGTTCCCATTAGAATATTGCTTAGCCATCAAAACAATTATTTTTCGTTAAAAATGTTGGAAGTCTGGATTTACGTGGGTTTTTTCTATGCAAGAAAACCAGTCCCACCAGAATTCACTGACCATAAGTATTATGTAATATCAAAGCACACATTGATTTGTCTGTACATTTGGTCTGCAATTTTCCTTACACACAATGTCTGACTGCCATTCTCTTCAAATGTTGTTCATTCCACTAAAAAAAAGAATATATATATATTCCTGAACGATGTGCACTGGAGTTACATGTACAGTCGCCTCATGTATTGTAACGCAAATGTCCTGTTCAGACCTATTATACATGAGATGTTTGTGTAATTGCTTTGTCATCGACTCATTTATGATTATACTCTCAATGTATGTGAATGTATCCAAGTGTTTTCCTCAATATGGCAAAAAATAATCTACCTCCAAGTAATTCAGACTTTTAATGTAAAGGCAGAGTGAGCTGGTTTCTCAGCCCTTCCCAAAAAGTGTGTGGCCATCACCTTTAGTTGGTGGGATTAGCATTGTTGTCCAGAGCTGTATGAAGTCATGCCTTGTAATCTCCACAGACACTTACTGAGCACTTTATTAGGAATATGCACCTACACATTCATGCAATTTTCTAATCGTGTGGCAGCAGGCCAGCAGTTACTACCCCTGATGGAATTATGGAATTGGGACACTTGGATGTCCACCTAACGCTATTACTTGGTAGCAAATAAACCAATTACAAATATGACATTAAATCATTGTTGTTAAATAGCTGAAGAGTGAAGTATACCCCAAAAAAACTTTTGTTCTGTTTAGCTTTTTCATGAAAGTCCCTTTTCATTCAGGCATTTTCTCACAGTTCTGTCACAAACATTAACTCCTGTTTTTGACCACTTTAAATTGTTTTTGTTGTGGATTTTCTGTTTGCGGGGCATATTGCTTTGAGTTTTCTATCCTGACTCTGTTTTTGTAACCTTAATTGTACCAAATGTTGGACACAGTTGACTGGAAATGGTCAACATCCTTTCCATTCAATGTCAGATGTCCTTTGTGAAGGAGATTTAGATTTTTTTTTTTATGTATAATATCTCTTCCATTATTTCACGTGACAGCTCTTGTTGGGGCCATATTTTCTTTCAATTAGCCAAGTCTGACAGCTCATCAAGGTCCGTAAGCACCTCCTTTTTTAGCTATACTAATTTGCAGCATTTGTGTTAGAAATACAGATTACAAGGTGACAATTGTCATTTCATTTGTTTGAGGTAGGCAATGGCAGATGTTCAGCCATTAAACAAAGAGTTTAGTGTCATATTTGCGATTCCTTTATTTGCTATTAAAGTTAAAAAGTGGACATCCTATGTTTAATTCCATAATCTCCATGGGGGCTAACTCAGATGATCCCTCTAGAACTGTGGTAAGCAGAAAAACATCTCCGAATACACCACAGGTTGAACGTTAAGGTTATGATGGGTTCCACTTCTGTCAGCCAAGACCAGAAAGCTTGTGCTGCGTTTGAGGATGTTTCAGAACCAATTCCACAGGAATGTCCTTGAGTTTAAAGTGCTTTTGAGCAACAGCGTATATATGGTTTTTGGACGTCCACATACTTTTCTTGAATCTTTTGGCTATCCATGTGGCATATTTGAAATGTTTAAAGGGCTGTACTTCAGTGGGGATTTTTTTTTTTTTCTTTTCATTTTTCCCAAATAAAATTTTAATATTTTAAAGCTGCTGTTATCCATTGCTGTCTCCAATTACATTAGTATACACTTGGAAAAATGCTTAAAATATCACTAGTTCTCTTCTATCAGTAAACAAATGTAATGTGGCAAAGGTAGCGTGACCTACACATGCTTGTGTTCATTGTCTTTTCAATAACTAAGAAGTTTGACTTCTCATTTTGGAGTCACAAAGTCTTGAAATCACTCAACTGTTGGGAAAGTATGGTAGCAGAAAGTATTATTTCATCCAACCACAAACGGAAACACATGGACTTCACTGACGCCATGGTAAATGATGCTGGGTCAAATGCAGGGGTGGAAAACGGAGGTCCCCCCAAATATAATCAGTGTAAACATAACTATATAGTATATACAGTATATTTATATAAAAACCTGAACACAATTTTTATATTTTATAGAAATTATATATGCAAAAAAGTGGGGTTTTGAAGTTTTGAAGGCATTCCCCCTTTCATATGCCTCACAGTGGTTTGGTCCACTGCCTGCTATCATCTGACTCCACACATTTTATTTTATACTGTTAAAGTTGGTAAATTATAAGGTAGTGGACACATTTTTGGCCATAGCTTTTAAAGATGACTACAATAAGTAAATATTTCTGAAGAACATTTGGTTCGATTCAGTTTGGTTATTCATTGAAGTATTTCTTCTGCTACTGTACTTAAAGCTCAAAATATGTTCTTGTAAAGCTAATGGAGCAGACTCCGAGATTAGACCAGTAGAACACAGATTTAATGAGTACCGTATTTTTCGGGCTATAAAGCGCACCGGATTATAAGACGCAATATCAACGATCGGCTGCTAACAGGTATATGTTCATACATAAAGCACACCGGGTTATAAGACGCATGAAATGAAACAAAACTCTTAAGTTCCCTCGGAAGCTCAGTTTGGTCTTTTACCTGGCGCAGGGCGTCCTTCTTGCTTCCTCTACTTCCGTATCATTGATTCGTTAATGCTGAATTCTCTCACAGCTGCTCTATGTCCATGTGTACTGCGTGACCGATAGCGTTGTGTGTTTGAAATCCGCTTCGAAAATGAATGAATGAATGCACGTACCCTAATGCTGAAGCACATACCGTATTACTCCGCTATGCTGCGCACTACGGTGGCGTTGAGCTTCGTAACTTACCAAGGCCGTACTAAAACATTTTGACAGATTTATGAGCGCCGTGTACCATCTACAATCGGTTCTAGGTCAGAAAGCACAACCAGAATTAGTTCATACATTAGACGCACCGCATTTAAAGGCGCACTGTCGATTTTTGAGAAAGTGAAAGGATTCTAAGTGCGCCTTATGGTCCGAAAAATACGGTACCGTGCTAATTCATACTGAAACCATCTTCATGATGCTTATTACAAAGTTGTTAGATGAGATCACACCATACTCATTGTGAAAAACTACGCCCCTATATAGTCATCTACAGTCCATTCTTAGTATTGCATGTTGAACATAATAAAACCTATAGCTGTATTTGTTTAATACTTTTGGTAGCGCCTTTGGCATCCCTCTCAGGATTTGTTTTTGAGAGATTGTAGTTTATTTCCCCCCAAAATAAACTGAAATGAAATTTACACCCTTGTTCAAATATTCATAAAAATACCTAAAGACGTATTTAGTGTAAAAAGAAAAGGGTCAACCACCCACTGTGAAGTATGATCCAGGATCCTTGATGTCTGGAGCCGTTCCAAAGAGGAACCTTATTACGACACATGGCATGATGAAGTACCAGGAAATATGTAATTAAAACCTAACTGCCGCTGATAACGAGCTACAACTGGGTCAATATTTGATCTTTCAGCAGGACTGTAACACAAAAGCATGTGTCCAAATTCATTCAGT
Source organism: Ancistrus triradiatus (assembly GCA_025084515.1). Taxonomy (NCBI): domain Eukaryota; kingdom Metazoa; phylum Chordata; class Actinopteri; order Siluriformes; family Loricariidae; genus Ancistrus; species Ancistrus triradiatus. The sequence continues at coordinate 231,969 of JAJAGP010000160.1, forward strand.
ACTGGTTCAATGAATTTAGGCAAGAGATTGAGTCTGAACCTGTGGAGTGAGCTGAAGAGCAGCTAAACTGGCGACTACAATCCATCCAAATTCTGCTGAATAGTAAATGGAGGTGTGACCTGTTGGGAAGCATGCCTTGTTTCATGTTTCTTCCTTTCTTTTTTAAGTTGGAACACCAATTCTGAAACAGTTTCCTGTATTTATAACAGGTTGAGCTCGTATCTTCCCCATGACTAATATTTTAGCAGTTTCTTGTAAACAGAACAAGTGTTTGCTGACGTTGGTTTATCAACTCATACTCTGAATACTGAATTGTTGAAGTATTCATCATGATAGAAGTACTAATGGCTAAAGGAACTGAATTCATAAATTAATTAGGTAAATGACAACAGTAAACAAAAGAAAAGAATAACAGGAAAACGAACTGTTGCAACAACAGGAAAAGTGTCACGCTTTACAGCAGGCATCGGTCCGTCTCTCACTATGTTGCGTGACTGAGCTAATAAGTCTCTGATGTACAGTTATGAGTATTTTCTGGCATTCCTAATGAAGTCAGCCAGCAGACAGTCATAATGTGTCCTGATGCTATAATAGACCAAATCCCAGAGCTGCTTTTTGATAGAGGTCAGGACAAACAGACACAGGTTTTAAACAGCCTGCTCTCTTATATCTCATACTCTCCAGTGCATAATGGAAAGCTCAGGAAACTGTTTTAGTAGGGTTTTTTAATAATTAGGCAGTTCTCCACCAAAAACTCCTTAGGTACAATCTTCTCAATTTCTTAAATCGTACACATTCCAAACCCATAGTTTTCTCATTTTAATTCCAGATCCTCTTCATGTCCTACTGTGTGTATTTCACAGGTATTGTATTACAAATTCAGATGTATTGCAGTGATATGCACTTTTACCTTGTTAAACAAAGCAAACATCACCTGTTTATATTAACATCAGAGGTCTGTACGTTACTGATAACTGTCCCTGTTTTCCATGCTATCTCTCCATCTGAACTGCCAATCAGGACACTGGAGTTGTTGCTCTCTTCATGCCTGACTTTTTCATAATTATCACAGCATTACTGACTGTCTTCTTGACATATACAATGGTAGCCAAAAGTCTGAGACCACTAGTGTAAATGCTTGTTTGAATCTTTGTGGAGAAGGATTTATACTGCAGCGGGATACTGGCTAAACACCAGATCTCAAAGTTTTACAACAGCAATTTGAGGACCAAACAAGGTGAAGGAGTGCTGATGGCCATGGACTTTCCTCCACAGACCTAAACCCAAGCAAGCATTTATAGGGAAAGCTAAGGATTCCATAGCACAGAAGATGCTCTTTGGAGTACTGTGAAATAATGCTGGGAGAACATGGATCATCTGTTTTTGCACACAGAGTCAAGCCCAAACCTTGAATAATGTGCACAATCACATTATGCTTTCTTTATCTGTCTTTGAGGTTGGCTTTGTGTTGGCCAAATGTAGTTTTCTCCTGGCCTCCCCTAAACCCTCATAATCTCAGCCTACCAGAATGAAAAGAATGATGCACCACTCCAGAGAATGCATTTCCACTGTTCAGAAGTCCAGTGGCGGCATGATTTACAGCACTCTGGCGTACTTGGAATTGCGTATGGTGATCTTAAATGGTGATATGTCTTTATTTAGCCATGTCTAGTCTTGTCAAGTAATGTTTAGATAAATCCAGCAAATTCGGTGAAGCTCCTGGTGTTGCTTTGAAAAGCAGTATGGAAGCAGAAGCAGGTTTTGCAGTCTGACGATTTTTATTCTCCACTCTAACACTTTTTCCTGTTTACGTGCCCAGATATCCTTGGCAGATTACTCAATCCTGGGTCACTGAGGTGATAGGTTAGCAAAATGTCATTGCCACACTATCAGCACACTAATGCTATAAAATTAAATAAGATGCAATAACAGTACTGTGTATTGCTATTTCCAAATGTCTTAGACCATAATTAGATTAGATATGGCATTGTTTTAGCAATGGTGTAATGACAGCTATAATTATTTATCAGTCGCTTTATTAGAATACAACCAGAAACTACAAGAAATTTGTATGCAGTATTAAAAAAATGAAAAAAAAAAAAAATTCTGAAAAAGGTATAGGTTTTACAGTATCAAGTATTTAGTCTGACCTCTCCTTACACTTGCAGCATCTGGCAGCTTATCTGGATGCCAAGTTGACTCTTCTACAGTCAGGACAAGCTTGATCAGGAATAATCTTTTTTTTGGAAGGGTAGCAGCCAAGAAACCACTTTTTCAAAAGAGGAACAATTATTGAATATTACTAAGTGACATCGAAGTTTGAAATTTTTAGCTCCAATCATCAACAATATGTTATATTTGGTCATTATACCATTGCTACATCAACACATTTAATGGTGGCCTAAGACTTTTGCAATGTACTGTAAATTGTTGAATGCTGGTGGGACTGTATGCTTCAGTTTTAGATCAGTGCTCATGTACCTCCAGTGAAAGGTGGAACTTTGTCCCATCTATGTGCCACTGCTTAGCAAAGTACTACTTCGCCACTCGCTAGCTCAGTAAGCGAGACCAACACAAATTGGTTACAAGCGTTAGTAAATGATTTAAGCATTTGTTATAAAAGCTGATGTTTCTTTGCAGTCCCATGACAATGTCACTAGACAACAGATAATGGCCTTTTATTCCGGCCCCCTCTACTTGTAACCCTTTTTCCACTCTCATCAGGAAAACCATTGGCTCTATAAATATGCAAATTGCAAATGCCTAAAACTCACTCAGGTGTTACTTGTGTTATGTTTGACCTTTCTGCTCATATTAAAACTGTAAAGTCTACATTCAACATGTGTAATGCACAACAAATGAGATTTAACCTAGTGTATAATGTTGTTATTCTTTCTGGTGATGTATATAGGCCTAATCTGTTGGAAAGCCATGATGTAGAAATCTGGTGGGACAAAAAACTGGCCAGTAGATTCCAGTGTGGATATGCAGGCAACCTCAGTGACCATTTAATGTTTACAGTACTTAGAACACACCCTTGTGTAGAGCAACTTACAACTGAGACTTTCGCACAACACAAGTAACTGTCTGTAAAGTCCTTTGCTCAAGGGCCCACTATGTGATCACTGCCCAAATCTTTTCAATGAGGAAATTTGTCTGTATCTACAGTGGTGCTTTAAAGTTTGTGAACCCTTTAGAATTGTCTATATTTCGTCATAAATATGACCTAAAACATCATCAGATTTTCACACAAGTTCTAAAAGTAGATAAATAGAACCCAGTTAAACAAATGAGACACAAATATTATACTTGGTCATTTATTTATTGAGGAAAATGATCCAATATTACATATTAGTGAGTGGCAAAAGTATGTGAACCTTTGCTTTCAGTATCTGGTGTGACCCCCCTGTGCAGCAAAAACTGCAACTAAACGTTTCCTGTAACTGTTGATCAGTCCTGCACACCGGCTTGGAGGAATTTTAGCCCATTCCTCCATAAAAAACAGCTTCAGCTCTGGGATGTTGGTGGGTTTCCTCACATTAACTGCTCACTTCAGGTCCTTCCACAACATGTCCATTGGATTAAGGTCAGGACTTTAACTTGGCCATAATTCAGAATTCATTGTTCCATCAATGATGGCAAGCCGTCCTGACCCAGATGCAGCAAAACAGGCCCAAACCATGATACTACCACCACCATGTTTCACAGATGGGATAAGGTTCTTATGCTGGAATGCAGTGTTTTCCTTTCTCCAACCATAACACTTTTATTTTAAACCAAAAAGTTCTTTTTTGGTCTCATCCGTCCACAAAACATTCTTACAATAGCATTCTGGCTTGTCCACATGATATTTAGCAAACTGCAGACGAGCAGCAATGTTCTTTTTGGAGAGCAGTGGCTTTCTCCTTGCAACCCTGCCATGCACACCATTGTTGTTCAGTGTTCTTCTGATGGTGGACTCATAAACATTAACATTAGCCAATGTGAGAGAGGCCTTCAGTTGCTTAGAAGTTACCCTAGGGTCCTTTGTGACCTCGCCAACTATTACACACCTTGCTCTTGGAGTAATCTTTGTTGGTCGACCACTCCTGGGGAGGGTAACAATGGTCTTGAATTTCTTCCATCTGTACACAATCTGTCTGACTTCTAAAGGGAAATTCTAAAAGGGTTCACAAACCTTCAAGCACCACTGTATACCTGTATTAACTTGCACTATATTGGTTCAGTTTTACCCCGTTAGCATAAATACAACTAACCACTCTACAAGCAAGGTCAGTCAAACAACATATACGTTCATTCTGAAGTGAAATGTAAAGCCCAAAACAGCCAATAGTGAGGGAAGCTATAGGTTTTGTTTTTGTGGTCATGAACAGACTAGAATGCACTTAGACAAGCAAGAAAACGGCTACAGTCACTGTGAAGTACGCATTATCATTCCCCAGCCTTTCAGCTATGCTCCGCCATATTTTATCTTCGACCTGCACATTTTTATAGTCAGCGTGTTGCCGGTCAGATAATATAAGCTCTCTGCTACTAGCAAACCGAGCTGTTCTGCCTGACAACGGAACACTGATTGGTCAGCCTGAGTTTAACACAATTAGAACAGACCAATTTAAAAAGCGTCCGTCAGTTACGGACTCGATGGGAAGGACGGCATTAATGTACTTGTGTTGTTTTCTTTGTTATTTTGTCCGTAAAAGGCATTTAAAGTAATAATCAAAAGAAGACAGCGTGGTTGGATGTGCGAGTGTTAGTGCAAATGTTTGTCAAGTACCCAACGGCGTTTACTTTAGAAGTGATTCTTTGGTGTTTCTCAAAGCCCTGTGTACTTAGCAGAATAAGACGCTCTGATTACAGTCATGCTCTGACAGAGCTGCAAATGGCTCGTTTTATCACGTTAATGTGCTAAGCCATAAACAACTATGCACACTGTAAGTTAAATGTTCAATAGGTTTGTGTAAACATCATCTGAATCAGTGTGAACTTGTGCCGTTTAGCCTACACAATATTCTTGATTACTCTATTGGGTGAGTGTGTAATACATTTTAAGTGTTCACATTGTTAATGATTTTGTTTAATCATTCAGGTAGCTAAATCATTCGTTTGGTTTCTGTTGAGCCCATAGATATGCAACAGGGACTGTGGTAGCCTAGTGGTTAGGGTACTGGACTCTGGACCAGAAGGTCTAGGGTTCAAATCCCACCTCTGCCAACCTGCCACTGCTGGGTCCTTGAGCAAGGCCCTTAACCCAAAATTGCTTGGATTGTAAGACTGTACCAATTGTAAGTTGCTCTGGATAAGGGCGTCTGCTAAATGCTGTAAATGTACCTGTTATAACATAAATATAAAGAAGTCATCATATTTACATTGAGTCATTTAACAGACACACTTATCCAGAATGACTTGCAGCAGAATGACTTACACTTTTACAAGCCAATCAACTGTGGGTTAATTACCTTGCTTAAGGACCCAACAGTAGAAGCAAGACAAGTAGGCCTTTGAACCCTTGATCTTCTGGTCTACAGTTCACTACTTTAGCTCCTGCACCACCAGCAGTCCCACCAAAATTAGCCACATATGGCTTTACATTTACATTTGCAGCATTTAGCAGACGCCCTTATCCAGAGCGATCCAGAGTTGTTAAGGGTCTTGCTCAAGGACCCAACAGTGGAAGCTGGGCAGAGGTGGGATTTGAACCCTGGACCTTTTGGTCCATAGTCCAGTACCTTAACCGCTAGGCTACTACAGTCCACTTTGAGAGCGGGAGGTTACAAAATGTAAACTGCATGCTAAGGTGTTAGCCATCATTACTAGTTACCACCTAGCCACTGTGCCTTTCTGCTCAAGGAGGTCAATAACTGCCATATTATGTATAGCCTCTAAAAGCTTGCAGGGGCACAGGATTGGCCAGTATCATTTTGATGGATGAGACTGAGGAATGCTGTTCCCTTATACCCAGAAAGCAATCCAATTGTTGTTTGGAATCCCAGGCACGTCATTTCCATACAATCAAACAAACCACCAGGTGAACATTCTTCCCTGTGCACAACGTGATGCAACAAAGCATCAGGAAGTGATTCACAATGACAGCTGGATACTTACAGCCTTAGAGGGAGGAGGGTAGGACAGTTGATGTGATCTTTGTACAAATTAGATATCAGGCTTACGTGATGTAGTAACTACCAGTGGGCGTTGGGTATAATCAGTGTTAATCATTTACCCCTTCTTTTTGGTACATATTAGATATTAGTTCCTTATTCAGATAGAGGAGAACCTTGTTGCATTTTACTATATCAAATATATGAAGAAGCATAATAAATTTGCAAAATAAAAGTGCAATAAACACAATATTTGAGAAAAGGGTTCTCAAAGTTTGTAAAGTCTATTCCTACTTAAACTGCGTAATGAAGTATATTGTGCCAGTTTTGATTTGGGTATCATTAGGTGAAAAATCATAAGTGTGAGTACAGGTTTTCTCTTGCACCACTACAAAGACAGATATATATAGACAAAAGTTTGTGGACACCCAAAAAAATCACATCCAAAACATGATTATTAGTATGGAGCTGGATCCCCCACATTTGCTCAACAGCCTTCGTTCTTCTAAAAGGGCTTTCCACAGAATTTTGGAACATGGCTGGGAGGTCAGCTTCTAATGTTAGACAATAAGGCCTGGCTCACTTTTATTTTATAAAAAGTATTTGGTTACTGTACTTAAATCAGTTTTTCAGTTGTTTTGTACTCTGTGAAAATGTTTCTTTTACTTTGCTATATTTTTAAAAGCAAATTACTTTTAAGTGACTGCTACTCTGAAAACCAGATACATTTGTTGGAATTATATAAGTTGTATATTATGAACATTATATTTATATTAAATAGAACAATTGTGTAATAACTTACATAAAATTTAAATGGCACATCGCCAATTCCCTAGACCAGCAGTGGTGAATTCCAGCTGGGCAAGTTATCACACGCGCATGTAATGACGGATTTTTAAAACTATAGAAAGAGAAACAGCGCCTTCTCTCTTTGACATTGCAAACTGCACCCTCCTGCCCTTAGAACCTGTCAAAATTCAATTCCAAAATGTTGAAAAGGTGTCTACCAGGATATCCCTGGCCTTTATCTTTTATCATTTATTGCAATTATAACTTTAGTCTTTCACTGACAGAAAAAAGATACATTGTGTGACACTTGGAAAAAATCCACTTTGAAAGGTGACAGCAGTATTAAATGTGTAAAGACACGTCTTCTGTTATTATTAAACCTTATGAGGCATTTTTAATCTGGCATTCAGTGCATTAGAGTCATGGCATAGATCCTACTAGGTGTTCTGCATGAATACTGACCCATTCAGACTGGCTATCTTCTCACAGTTGACGCAAATTTGTTGAAGGTATTTACATGCTCTGAACAGTCTGTTCTGCCTTGTCCCATATATGGTATATAGTATTAATATCTGGCCAGGGAAGCAAGGAAAACTCACTATCATATTCCTGGAATCAATTCATGACAATACGGCACTGCATGAATAGCTGATATAACCACACAGGCCAGGGATTACTTTGGCAACTGAGTTACATTCAGAAATGCCTCTTAAAACGTTACTGGGAAAAAAGAAGCCTTATGTTAACCATGTCTAGAAGCGACGTTGACTTGTCTGGGTTTAGAGGCATCTGAGATGGAAATTTAAAACAGTGGAAATTTATTGTGATCAGATGAATCAGTATTCCAGAATTTTGATTGTTTTTTTAATGGACACCACATGCTCCAGACCATAGATGAAAAGGACCATTTAGACTATTATTACCAACAAGTCCAAAAGCCAGGGTCTGTCATGGTATGGGGTTGTACAGAGGTGCTTGAAGGTTTGTGAACCCTTTAGAATTTTCTATATTTCTGCATAAATATGACCGAAAACATCATCAGATTTTTACACAAAGTCCTACAAGTAGATCAAGAGAACCCAGTTAAACAAATGAGACAAAAATATGACACTTGGTCGTTTATTTATTGAGGACAATGAACTGTGGTAGGAAATCGGAGCACCCAGAGTAAACCCACACGGACACGGAGGACATGCAAATCTTGCTGTGAGGTAACAGTGCTACCACTGAGCCACTGTGCCACCCCAAATGACTGTCTTCCACTCTAACTCCCGCCTCTGCTCGCGGATCTGCAGGGTTGACTGGCTGTTGAGGTGACCAGCTGTTTACAGCCATAACGACACAGATTTTTGTGTCCTATTTGTCGTTTGTTGTTAAAGCGAACAAACGTTGATCGGATAAACGTTCACCGGCGCTTACCTGTATCTCATGTAGCCTGCAACACAAATTCTGTTAATTTTGTCAACTTTTTTTTATCACATTGTCGGATGAAACTATTGTGTGCCAATTCACATATTAATTCATTAATCCATTCATTGTCTTATCCGCTTAATTCTGGTCATGATTGCAGGAAATCAGGTGATTAGCAAGCAACAATGCATATATTTATTGCATTTTGATGTTATTCAGTTTATCCATTAATTGTTCATATTAAATGTATTCGTTTATTCGTTTATTTAACTACTCCAGTCGTGCTGTTACCAACCTGGTAGTAACAGTCCAAAACTTTCACACACTACATACTCTTACTTTTATACTGTACTGCTTACTACTGTAGCAGCTCCGCCATTCGCTTCCTGGGACGTAACACACAAACACAGGAAGCACCGCTATCTGAACATTTGAACGGCGCCAAAGAAGATTACTGGATAGCCGTTGCTTCTGCAAATACATTAATAATTGAAAAATATCTATCGTCCGCTATATAATTGGTAAGGCCATTGCAAACCATTGCTTAATAGCGTGCTACAGCTAACCTAGTTCCTGTGTGTATGCCTTATAGCCTTCTAGCTTACAGACTTGCAGTGTTTGAGCTATTTCTCTGATTTGTCTTTCTGTTTTAGGACAGTATGGCCGTGGACTGGATCGGGTTTGGCTATGCAGCTGCTATTGCATTCGGAGGCTTTATGGGATATAAGAAAAAAGGTGGGGCGCTAGTTGGTGCCTGTTAGTCTAGTTCATATTTGCTCTGAAGTTAAGAGAAGTGCTATTTGCACAGGATCTAGGGTTATGTATTGTATGCTATGTACAAAGGGGCTTGAAAGATTGTGAACCCTTTAGAGTTTTCTGTACTATACTAAATATGACCTAAAACATCATCAGATTTTCACACACGTCCTAAAAGTAGATCCAGAGAACCCAGTTAAACAAATGAGACAAGAATATTATACTTGGTCATTTATTTATTGAGGAAAATAATCCAATATTACATATTAGTGAGTGGCAAAAGTATGTGACCCTTTGCTTTTATTAGTCTTTAACCATTCTTTGGTGGAACGGCTTGTGGACAGATGTCCTGACATTTTCTTTTAGAATTCTCTGATATAATTCAGAATTCATTGTTCCATCAATGCTGGCAAGCCGTCCTGTCACAGATGCAGCAAAACAGGCCCAAACCATGATACTACCACCACCATGTTTCACAGATTGGGTAAGGTTCTTATGCTGGAATGCAGTGTTTTCCTTTCTCCAAACATAACTCTTTTATTTCAAACCAAAAAGTTCTATTTTGGTCTCATCCGTCTACCAAACATTCTTCCAATAGCCTTCTGGCTCGTCCACGTGATCTTTAGCAAACTGCAGACGAGCAGCAATGTTCTTTTTGGAGAGCAGTGGCTTTCTCCTTGCAACCCTGCCATGCACACCATTGTTGTTCAGTGTTCTTCTGATGGTGGACTCATGAACATTAACTTTAGCCAATGTGAGAGAAGCCTTCAGTTGCTTAGAAGTTACCCTGGGATCCTTTGTGACCTCACCAACTATTACACGCCTTGCTGTTGGAGTGATCTTTGTTGGTCGACCACTCCTGGGGAGGGTAACAATGGTCTTGAATTTTTTCCATTTGCACACAATCAGTCTGACTGTGGATTGGTGGAGTCCAAACTCTTTAGAGATGGTTTTGTAACCTTTTCCAGCCTGATGAGCATCAACAACTCTTTTTCTGAGGTCCTCAGAAATCTCCTTTGTTTGTGCCATGATACTCTACCACAGACATGTTGTGAAGAGCAGACTTTGATAGATCCCTGTTCTTTAAATAAACAGGGTGCCCACTCACAGCTGATTGTCATCCCATTGATTCAAAACACCTGACTCTAATTTCACCTTTAAATTAACTGCTAATCCGAGAGGTTCACATACTTTTGCCACTCACTAATATGTAATATTGGATCATTTTCCTCAATAAATAAATGACCAAGTATAATATTTTTGTCTCATTTGTTTAACTGGGTTCTGTTTATCTACTTTTAGGACTTGTGTAAAAATCTGATGATGTTTTAGGTCATATTTATGCAGAAACAGAAAATTCTAAAGGGTTCACAAACTTTCAAGCACCACTGTATGTGTAGAAGAGATCCCAGTTAGAACATGTTTATTTATTGTGGAAAATGACCTAATATTACATTAGTACATGCAGTACTGTGCAAAAGTCTTAGGCCACCATTAGATTAGTTGTTTTAGAAATTATATAATTATTACATATAACACAGTGATGGCAATTATTCACAAATGCATTTGGCACCAGTCTGTCACAGGGTTGAAATAATTTTATATTGTACCAGAACTTTTTACCATCATCTTGTGCTGAAACTGGATGATGCATCAAATCATTTTTAACAATCAAACTGACACTACTGCAATATGCTAATGATATAAGCTGAGTGAGTGGTTTAGTGTATGTTACACGTGTTCATCGCGTTCATGTTCAGCGTTCATTCATTCATTCATTGTCACAGGAAGCTTGATGTCACTAATTGCGGGATTGTTTTTCGGAGCCATATCTGCCTATGGGGCCTGGAAGATAAGTTTTGACCCACAAGACAAATGGACCTCTCTTGGTGAGTCACAGAACTAACAGCCGTCAGTTCAAGAATATTTGTTTTGAAAGTTTTTGTGACTTTTTAGATTGCAATTTTTTTTTTCTTTCAGCTTCCTGTGGTGTTCTGGCACTCGTGATGGGAGCGAGATTTAAGAAATCTGGAAAGTTAATGCCTGCTGGACTTGTGACTGGATTAAGGTGAGGGTTAAGTGAAAAGTTGACATCTAAGATATTGTTCTGTGTTACCTCAGCTAGTGTGGTTAAAGCAATAGAGGCTGAGGTGTGGGAATGCTATTAGGGATTTCATAGGTTTTTAAGAGTGGATATGGAAAAATAAAACTTTATGATGTATTCTCATTGACAGAAAAAATAACACACACAGATAGAAATGTGAGATTACTCCAAAACTCGGCAGGCAGATATGTAAGTGATTACAGGTGTGGTCCGATTAGACCCTGGGTATTGCCACAAGAAGATGTAAAAATGATTCTCACGCTGCCTTATAAAAAATGCTCTCAGGGCTACTTTTGGGTAGTGTACCTCTTGGTGAGAGATCCTTGACTGATAGACATGCCTCTACGACACACTCGAAGACATTTGGCCCAGTTGACAGACTTTGAGGGGGGTGCATTGTTGGACTGTGAGAAGGAAGATGGTCATTTCAGTGAATTGTACACGGGGCTCTAGGCTGTTCTGACTTAGGTGTTAGGAGGTGTTGGGAGCAGTGGTTTCGTGAGGACAAGCACACATGGCACACTGGCTCCGGATGGCCCAGAGAGACCATCAGTAAAGAGGCTTGTTTGATCCCCCAAGCACGAGCAGCTCCCACAGTTTCCTTGTGCACCATCCAGACACAGGTGGCACCTTCACTACACACCCCTGTCTCTGCCCGGACCATTTCCAGGCGCTTAGCATAAGGAAATTTCGGCACCCATTACATGTCTTGCCATTGACAGCCAGCCACCGTCCGTCACCTTCATTTACAGTTCTGGAACCTTATCGTCTTAAACAAATAATCCAGTTTCTGTTTGGGATCCAATGACGGTCGGGTTAGAGTATGGAGCCCTCATGGTGAACGCTCCAGTCCTGCCTTTGCTGTGGAGCGACACGCTGCCCCAACTGCTGGTGTGATGACCTGGGGAGCCATCGCATACGACAGTCAGTCATTCCTAGTAGTGACGATATGTGCAGGACATCCTGCAGCCACGTGTGTTGCCTCTCATGGCAGGGCTTCCAACTGGCATTTTTCAGCAGGATAATGCTCGCCCACACACAGCAAGGGTTTCCCAGGAATGTCTCTGCCAGATTTCAACACTTCCTTGGCCTGCCTGGTCACCAGATTAATCGCCAGTCCAGTATTTATAGGACCAGCTGGGATGCCAGCTTCAGCAACCTACGAGTGTGCAGGATCCCAGCTGCAACACCTGTGGGCAAATGTGTCATAGAGGCATGTCTAGCAGTCCACGATCTCCCACCAAGAGGTATACTACCCAGAAGTAGCCTCTGAGAGCCTTTTTATAGGGCAGCGAGGAAAGCAATTTTACGCCCTCTTGCAGCAAGACACTACCCAGTGTCTAATCAGGACTACACCTGTAATCAGTTACATACCTGCCTGAGACGTAACTGGATGTCAAGTTTTGCAGCAACCTGACCTTTCTATCAGGGTGCATTATTTTTTCGTCAGTGAGTGTATTTTTGTGTGTATACTTTGATCTAAATGAATGCAAAACTATTTGTACAGCAACTAACATTTCATAATACAGTTTTATAGGATCACGTGCAAGCCAAGGCTTAGTTTGATTTGCTCGCTGCCTTTTTACCTACATATTATAAGAGCAGTGTACAAAGGTCATTCTGTGCTCTGATTTCAGCCTCCTGATGGTCGTGCGCCTGCTGCTACTATGAAATTTGCCATTTCAAGAAAACGATCATTACAATTGCCATTACAACTACCAGAGCTTTCCTGAAAATACTCAGGATCATTATCTCACTAACTGAGAAAACGCTAATGTACATTCCAAATAAAGATTGTGTCAAATCTTTTCATACTTGACATTTGTTCATTGAGACATCATGAAATACGTTTTTTTCCCCAAGTAACATAACAAGGTCACGTTTAAAATTCTTACTTCCAAATCTTAAAATTTCAGTTTTATCCACAGTTAATATCCAGTCACCGGTCACTTTATTAGGTAATCCTCCCTGGTTTTACACTCATTGTCCATTTTATCACCTCCATGTACCATATAGAAGCACTTTGTTGTTCTACAAGTACAGACTTTGGCCCATTGGTCACTCTATCTCTACATTTACTCAGGATGCCTACAGGTCAGGTACTATTTTGGTGGGGGGTCATTCTCAGCACTGCAGTGACACTGAACTGGAACTGATAAAATGGATGAGTGTAGAAACAAGGAGATGTACCTAATAAAGTGTCCAGTGAGTGTAGATAAGAGTGCTTATGCAATGATTACACACTGTGCACAGTCATCCTGATTTGCACTTTTACTAGATATGTTACATAATGTAATAGCTATTTGATGCATGAATATGAATGGGTGTGTTAATGTTTGACAGTGTTATCTAGTGTTGTTGTACAAGCTTTAGACAGTCTCAGTCTCAACCTCATGCGTACTTGTTTTGGTCTCGGGGTAAGATGTTGTCAGAAATGGTTGTCGAGACCAGCCGAGTCCAGTGCGTCTGTCTGCGGTAATGTTAATTATAAACAGAACTTTTTTCTATTTTTATTGAATATCAACAATCCATTCAAACACAATAAATAAGTCTTTTCTCTGCATGTCTAAATAATATCTGTACTCAGATCGGCTAACGGGAAAAACAAAGTTAGTGCTCTTCTCATTCAGTATCCCGTTGCTTAACTTGTTTTTTTTAATTGTCTGACGTTAAGTTTGCAAGAGTGCATTTTCGCCCACTCACTTGATTTAGTTAGCATAGTTTAGGATTTAGTTGGAGGGCAGATTATAATTTCACATTTAGTAATAAAAATGGATAGAATGGATGTGTTTAGCTATATTCAGTTGATGTTGATAAGTTTTAGAGAGGAAGGGAAACAAAACCATCATCGTCATTTGTTTCCAAAAGGTACATTGCCTTAATTATATATATATATATATATATATAGAGAGAGAGAGAGAGATAGAGAGAGAGGTTTGTAATTTCCATCACAGGTTCACTTCAACTATAACAGACAAAATGAGAAAACAAAATCCAGGAAATCACATTGTAGGATTTTTAAAGAATTTAATTGTACATTATGGTGAAAAATAAGTATTTGGTCACCCACAAACAAGCAATATTTCTGGTTGTCACAGACCTGTAACTTCTTCTTTAAGAAGCTCTTCTGTCCTCCACTGGTTACCTGTATTAATGGAAACCTGTTTGACCTCGTTATCTGTATAATAGACACCTGTCCACAGCCTCAAACAGTCAGACTCCAAACTCAACCATGGTCAAGAGCAAAGAGCTGTTGAAAGACACCAGGAAGAAAATTGTAGACCTGCACCAGGCTGGGAAGAGTGAATCTACAATAGGCAAGCAGGTTGTTGTGACTAAATCAACTGTGGGATCAATTGTAAGACATACAAGACCATTGATAATCTCCCTCGTTCTGGGGCTTCATGCAAGATCTCATCCCGTGGGGTCAAAATGATCATGAGAAAGGTGAGTAAAAATCCCAGAACTACAAGGAGGGACCTGATGAATGACCTGTGGGCTGTTTTTCTGCAGAGGGGACAGGACGACTGATCCGTGTTAAGGGAAGAATGAACGGGGCCATGTATCGTGAGACTTTAAGCCAAAACCTCCTTCCATCAGTGAGAGCATTGAAGATGGAACGTGGCTGGGTCTTCCAGCATGACAATGATCCCAAACACACCGCTCGGGCAACGAAGGAGTGGCTCCGTAAAAAGCATCTCAAGGTCCTGGAGTGGCCTAGCCAGTCTCCAGACCTCAACCCCATAGAAAATATGTGGAGGGAGTTGAAAGTCCGTGTTACCCCAAAACATCACTGCTCTAGAGGAGATCTGCATGGAGGAATGGGCCAAAATACCAGCTACAGTGTGTGCCAACCTGGTGAAGACTTACAGGAAACGTTTGACCTCTGTCATTGCCAACAAAGGTTATGTTACAAAATATTGAGTTGAACTTTTGTTATTGACCAAATACTTATTTTCCACCATAATTTTACAATTAAATTCTTTAAAAATCCTACAATGTGATTTCCTGTTTTTTTGTCTCTCATAGTTGAAGTGTACCTATGATGAAAATGACAGACCTCTCATGTTTCTAAGTAGGAGAACTTGCACAATCAGTGGCTGACTAAATACTTTTTTGCCCCACTGTGTGTAGGTTATTTAATGTTATATTTTACAAAAAAAGTGATGAAATATACATTAATAAAATCATGTATAATGAATGTAAAGTGAATTACAAGCTAATACTTTTTTTTGCATTTTCTTAATCTGGTTTTGGTCTTAACTTGGACTTGGCTCTATGGGTCTTGCCTACAACACTAGTGTTATCAGGATATCTAGAACTTGTGCACAATCTTGTGTGGTTGACAAATTGTACATTTTCTCCCATGTTATTAATTTGGTTATTTTGTATTATGTGATGACTGATTTAAGTCTTGCATTCAAACTTAATCTAACACACCAGCTTGAACATGTATCATAACTGCAATGTTATCCAACACAAATTCACACAATTCCTCATCATTCCTTCATTTTAATAAAAGTTTTTCCATCACAGTTCATTATCTTGGAAATGAAAATGATCATTTAGCACAGTCTGTTGAATAAACATTACTGAAATGTGTAAGCTCACAGTATTTGGTACAGTTTTAGAATTACATGACACTTTTGACGGAGTAATAATTTTCACTCTCTGCAGATGAAGCATAAGTGCTTGGTTAATTGTTGATCACTACTTTGCCCAGCTTTTAGAAAATATGGCTCAAGACATCCATGACTGTTTTCACGTACACCTCGTCAGGCTGAGGCTGTCTTTGACTGCCAGGCTTTAGGAATTTGCTGATCGCTGGAATTTCTTTCATCCTCTTTTGGAATTCCTGCAAGAAACAGAAATTTTGTGAAACACAGACCTTTGTCAAACAAAGCTGAAGTTCAAACCAGACAAACATTCAAACAAAATTAACAATACTATCCTAAACCAATTCCTTAAAGAATTTAAATGTTTTAGACTTTCAGATTTCAGTTCCAACAGTGTGTAAACTGTTGCCCGTCATGCAGCTCACCTGGATTTTGGGGAACGTGGACAGGATTGTGGGGCATATCTCCTCCAGCATGAGAGTGGCATCAAAGAAATGCACATCTGCACAGCTCAGCTGCTTACCCACAAGGTACTGGGATCCAGTGAGAGCCTAAGAGACAACACCCATGAGGACACATTTCCAATACGGACACAAAGTCATACTGTGGAAGCATCACACACACCTTCTCATAAGCTGGAAGACTGCGCTCTTTGGCTTTGCACTGCAATTTATCAATTTGACTCTGTTTTTTGTCTGCTGGTGTAAAGGGCAGCGCCATGATCATGTCCATGAGGTCCCTAGCACTCTCAGAGTACATGTCAATCCTTAAAAGGAGGAAAACAAAAGAAAGAAATGCTAAATCCAGTGAAATGTTGATGAATATTTTGTCACACATCTCAATTCAGATAGCTGTTAAAGGTTCACACTCACAGGTAGCGCTCTTTTAGATCCTTTCCATAGAGGTTGTATTTTCCAGCTATGTAATTCAAGATGGCCTTTGTCTGAACCAGTTTCATTCCATCCATTTCAACCAATGGAACCTGGTGAAAGGCGAGCTTTCCATCTGCAGTTCACAGAAAATAATTAAGAAACAGAACTGATTATCACAACCCTCACAGGAGAAGTAAATGGAAAGACTGAGAAAGCTTGATTAAATTCCTAAGAAATTATTTCCCATAGAAATATGAAGAATATGATATTTTAGTATAATAAATAATCCATGTGGACAACAAAATATCATATACAAAATGATAGACTTGATAGATTTGATCAGTTCTACTTACCATATAGTTCTTTTTTGCAGTTTTACAATTAGACTGCAGTCCATCTGTTTCTCTACATACTTTGTTAGTCACATTTACTCCATCCTCTAATGATCAGGACCACCTGTGAGCAGTTAATATTTGGGTGGTGGATCATTCTCAGCAAAGCTGTGATACCAACGTTGTGGTGGTATGTGTTTTTTCACTCCATGTTACTGTTGGACTCCGAATAGTCCACCACCCAAAAATGTCCAGCCACCAGCATTGATAAAGGATTAGAGGATGACTAACGCAAACTGTGCATCAAAAGGTGTCTCTGACTTTACATCTACAAGGTGGAGGTAGATGTGTCTAATAGTGTGCACAGTGTTTAAAACTCCATCAGCACTGCTGTGTTTTATAGAGTCACCACCAATACATTTACAGCATTTACCAGACACCCTTATCCAGAGCAACTTACAATTGATGCAATCCTACAATCCAAGAAATTGCTAGTTAAGGGCCTTGCTCAAGGACCCAACAGTGACAGCTTGGCAGAGGTGGGATTTGAGCCCTGGATCTTTTGCTCCATAGTCCAGTACCTTAACCACTAGGCTACTGGGGATAGAATCCAGGACCTCCTACATGCAAAGCACACGCTCTACCATTGAGTCACTTCATCAGCTCTACCCACTACATCAGTGTCACTGCAGTGCTGAGAATGATCCTCCACCCAAATAGTACCTGTTCTGTAGTGGTCTTGACCATTAGAGACCAGAGTAAAGGAAACTAACAATGAATGTAGAGAAACAGATGGACTACAGTTCCTAATAAAGTAACCAATGAGTGTGTATATTAATACTGAGTTTGTCTTCCTTTAGCTGTTAATATCCAGTCTTTGAGGAAGACTTTCCACAGTATTTTTGTTTAATTACAACATCATTCTGACACCTAAACATTAGTGAGACTTGAATACTGACGTTGGAGGATATGGCCTGTTTCACAGTCGCTGCTACAACCGTAAGTGCTGTTTCTGTTCACTTTTGTGTGTTTAAAATCACTCTTACTTGATCAGT